>CM076578.1:1383088330-1383483330 GCA_034641835.2 Pinus albicaulis | reverse complement strand
TGGGATAAATCTAGCATTGGGGACCATCTCTATTCTACTTGTTCAATAATAAAATTTATCAATTTCTTTTTGGAGGATATCTGACTTGTCCAAGCTAACTTCAGTCTGGGGCAATCCCCATGATGTGATTCTATCTATCCTCCGAAATACCCTATCAAGATTAGTTTTAAGTGGGAGTTTTCCATGGCCAATAAAAATATTTTCCACCATAATTCCATCAGAGACACATACTGGATCAGTTACTTGATTTGTCATTTCTCATGAAAAGCTATATTGTATGACAGTCTCCAATGGAAATATGTTGAAGTGCGATGTTGTAGGCATACCATATAACTTAAATGTACAAGCTCTCAACCAATGGTGCAACATATTTTTTTCAGATTCTCAATTAACTGTTTTAACCAAGTGTCTTACATGCATTTCCTTACTCCAAACCACACTTATCAACTCAGGTCAAGATTAATATAACTATAGTTGGATCTAGGGTCACAAAAATGGGAAAACTTTGATCACAAAGCTTACTCATCTTTCATCCGAGTGAGTGAAAGCCTAATGATCTACTCTAACTATTTTTCCATGCTCTTTGCATAAATCCAAGATATCGTTATGCCCAACATCTCCTATTGTTCGTGCTCACCCTGTACATTGTAGATATTCGCCTCACCACGATGCGTGGACACATGCTCCTACGGTGATCTTCTCCACAAGTCCAACATCGACACATGACTCCCTATTCTCATTCCTATTCTACTCCTTTGACAAAATACTTTGTCTACTTATCGAATGTATTGAAATTATTACCGTTTCTGTAACATTCTCTTTGCTACTTGTGTCTTGGAGCCTTTCTCGCTTATTGTCTCATTTTTCACCTATTCTTATCATTATCTTTCTAGTCTGCTTTTGCTCTTCCCAGACTTGCACTTGATTTCTCATAATGATGCTTGAGTTTCTAGTGACCTCCTCCAATGATATAGGCTCATCAAACTCAATCCTATCTTTAAATACTATCTAGTAGCCCACTAATAAATCTCCTGAATCTTGGCCGTATCCTCCTTAAGATAAGTCACGTATAGTCAAGTAACTCCCAATAATTTGCCATTATATACGCTCATCTGTCATAGAACCCTATATTCAATTTCATAAATCTGCCTATTCCATGTCATCGTAAGTATATTTATGGTATGACGGGGGTATACTCAATCACTCCACGACTTCTCAATCTCCTGACAGCGTGCACTATGCCTTCACTATTTTATGATCTCAAACATTTAGCCATGATCAGGACAATCTCACAACATTATGTTTTTCTATGCTAGCAGTGATTAAATGACTAAATATGAAATCTTTAGTATCTGGGCCATGAGATTTGAGATGTTAAATCAAATCTTCTCAAGGCGTATACAACCACCTGCCTACATCTGCATAACTCGGTCCGGTTTAAATTTGGAAAATTCTTCTAACTCGTAGGAATCTCCTTCAAATATTGTAAAAGCCCCAAGGCCTATCGCAATAAGGAAACCACACCATATAGAATCCCTTTACGCATATCTAAAATGATAGTCACTACTCGCATGTGATACTCATATCAATATATGGTCACTGCGCCTCCTTTCAAATGTTAGAGCATCACGATATGTGTTAACCCCCACATATGTTTCATGGGCGCTAACTTCCGGAAACCCTTATTACATAAATTATTTTCACTAGATCTTTGACAATGGTTCATTTTACGCGATTATGCATTATAACAGGGTCTTGAATATGGTCCCTAGCACTCATGACCTTCCAGTCCCACAACTCACACAAACATATCTTGCTTCTTATCCACGATGGTGGAAGTGTTGTTGCAGCCATTCGGTGATCCAAAATCTGCGATAAAATATCACGTGATCTGTTGTGCATGAACTTTAACTCCACGATGAGAGATGCTTTCCAAAAATCGCTCGAGGACATGCATCCCCCGATCTATGTAATCACATCCAATTTCTTAAATACATCTTACTCTCCTTTCTGTGTATCGTAGCGATATATCGCTGAGCTTTTTGACTTTGATTTAAACTACGTCTACTCTTCTCGCGGGTCTCCATGTCCTTTCCTTCAGAGTTCCACTCCCATTCGCTCCTCGCCCTACAATACGGTCGTTCTCACCACTTCTCCATTACAGATCTTCAATGTTGGCTTTTCATAGGTACCGCGCTTCATTTACTAGTCCCAAGGGTCGAAAAAATCATACATTTCATTTGCCGAATGGACTCATTGACTCCCCCCAATTTGAAGTCTCACTCCAATATTATTTTCATATGTTGCTTCTTCAACCACTCTAATTCATCACTTATGTTGATTCTCGGTCGCTCTAGTACATAGACTTGATGCGAAATCATTCCCCCCTCTATGATATGCAGGAGTACACCAAATTGAAGGGTCAAACGCACTATCAAGAGAATCAATGCTCAAGCACGAAATATGTAAAACCTTCATTACAATTTCTAGATGACGATTCAATAGTCGCCCATGTCATGTCCTCACCAAGGCTTTTATCCGAATCGCATTCTCATTTCAGAAAGAGGCGATATGACTCCAACCCTCGGGAATCTTCTGATTCCAAGGATTTCTCTCATTCAATAAACATCTAGACATTGACTCAAATGTCGATTCTACTAATGAGCGTGAGAATGCAATTTAAATCCACAATTACGTGGGCATATATACATCATACATTACTATCACACTCATTGTTCCTGATGTGATACGAGGAAGACTCTTAACTCAAATTACAGATTCACCAGTCTATAGAATTTAAGGGCAGCAATTACAGAAATTAATAACGAATGCACTAATATATTATAAAGGTACTCTCTACACGTGAGTTAAACAACAATTTCACTGAGTTACAACGAGACAAATTTCTCATTATACGCGTGAATTATCTACAAAATTTTTAGCTAGCCGCATCTTCATCGATTGGCCCTTCTCTCCTCTATTCTACTGGGTCCTATACAAATGCCATGCGGCTCTCAAGCGAGTCTCTCCTTGCAGGGTCCCTCGACTTTAATCATGGTGACTATTTTATATTACTAGCTAATGAATCAATTTTAATTCCTCGATGACTCACAAAAAATCTCCAAATTCTCATAGCTCCAAATTAGTACAACACTGCGACATACGAGAGACGGATTGTCTCTGCTTATGCCCATTAATCATCAGGGAGTTACATTTTCCTTTATAATTAACTAAAATTACTCAATTATGAATATTTACATGGGGAAACAAAACATGAGATCCCATTTATTTATTTATGTGATTAAAGGTTGTTTTTGAGCCTAATTCCCTGCATTAGACTCCCCTGAGTTAAAACATAGTTCCATGATCTCCAAATCATGTGCTTCATCTTTATCTCCGCCTAGATCCCATACTTTGTTTCAGACTGATTATTTGTTGCAAGTGTTCTTCTTTTGCATTCTCTCCCAGGTTCCATATCTTCGTCGCATCTTCGCACTTTGCTATGCTTTTCGCAGGTTTTATGACTTCGCCTTCTTCTTCTGCTACTATCGATTCTCAAATTTCTTGATGCTATCCTATTGCGTAGGCATCTTTGCATCATTTTTCTTATAAATTCAATTTTGTCTATATCTGCTTCTAACTATCGAACTCTGCTGCACTCTTGCTTCTTTAGTTCATCATCGCCCTATTCGCCACTTTAATCATCCACCCACTCTCGCATCGTAGTAAAATTCTTGTTCCCGCGCATAGTTTTGCAACTTGTTTCTCCAACATTTTCTGCGAGCAACACTCCATTAGTTGCTGCTCTTGCACATTTCACTTCCTTTCTAAGGTTTAGCGCAGAACATTTTCATCATCTCTCTCGAGCGAGCCAAAACTTCACTATGCCGCAACTACGCTTTTGGCATCTCTTCCTTTGTCTTGTGCAAATCTTTCTGAAATTTCTTCCTTCTTCTTCGATTCGACTCTAGCGACTCAAATCAAGTTCTCTACATCGTATCTTCAGCTACGTCAGAGTGGAACTCTATTTTCCCATTTTGTGGCAAGCCTCAAAAATTCTGTCATACAGCATTCTCCCCTACTACTTCTCTTGGCTATTCGAATAAGCCAATTCCTTTCAAGCTACCAATAGAAACTACTGCTGTCCATGAGACATGATCGTCTCATCTTCTTCATCGCTCATCTTCATTCTACAATAGCTCATTTTCTTTGTCATTACGTAGGAACAAAAGTTCTTTCACTAAGAGGTATGATAGCTTCATCTTCCTTCCTTACGCAACGAATCAATCACCTTCTAGAACAACTTCAAAGATATGGATGTTCTTTGTACAGTTTCCTACGACGATTCATCGGTTCCAAAACCCCAAGACCCAATGGTCCCAACCCAATGATTTAATCATCAATTCTTTTCTAGCTTCATCCCATTGTGTCCTCACATTCTCGAATCCCCAATTTGAAATTGAGGTTTTCTCTCTTGCATAGATCTCGTTGATTCCAAGATGTTCTCTAGCGACTCAAATTATCCATTCCATGGGTTAAGACCTTCATCGATATTCTCCTTCTCTGTCAATTGACTTCCCCATGTTGTCAACTTTATTCCCATCATCAACAAGATCGCGCATTCATCAAACAATCATTTTAGCGTCAAACTCCATAAGAGCCTAAGTGCCTTTCTCTTTCTTTGTCGAAGCATGTTAGTATGTGTCCTACAATTCTTCTGCTCTATCAGCACATCGGAATGCTGATTCAAATTCTTCCAAACGATTTCTGAGACTACTAGCTGGTCTCTCCTCCTCACCATCCTCTTCAAGGATGCCTGCTCTTGCTCTAGTTCATAAAAATTAACTCTCTCATATTCCAATCATCTCTATCGCTATCAATCCGAACACCTTCTCTGCGCTTGGTTTTTCCTGCTGCTCTAGAACAATTAATTTATGCCACAATCTTGGCATCTCCTCTTCACTTTCTTTTGTTGTCACTGATCTCCTCGACCTTTCATAAGAATGGAATTCGACCTTCGTTTCACGAAAAATTCAGCTATACTGTCCATCACTCCTTACTTGGCCATTTAATAAAGAAATCTATCATTATCAACATTAATGAAAAATTTATCTCCACAAACTTCAGCCTTCACAATCTCTCTCTATAAAATAAGGAATTAATGAATTCCCTCTGCGACTGTAATAGTTTCAATATGTTCTTCATCTAAAAGATACTCATCGCACTTTACTTGGAAACAGTCGCCTTCATTTATCTTAGTTCCATCATATGAATTGTCTTCATTAACTTTACCTGTTCACACACACATCTCATCGGATGCAAAAACATAAGACCTCATGGTCTCATTTGGTAATTTGATCACCAAATCTTCCTGATGTCCAAGTCTTTCATATGCTCTCGTGAGATTCACTTCAATGGTCTACGCTTCAAATTCTTTAAGTTGTCCAACTTCCGACTCGGACTATCATCATAAGTTGAATCTCCTCTCAGCTCCAACATGTGGGAAATCGTATCTTTCTCCAAGCAGTGCATGGACTATTTTCAAAGACATGTGCTGCTCCATTTTCTTCCTTTCGCTACAACAATGAAAGAATTTGTTCTCTCATCACGTTGTTCCGTAGACATGTAAATATGTCGGATGTGAGCTCTTGGACCACCTGGTCTCATCTTGAAGCTTCGGTCTTCGATTCCTTCTCCGGATATTATCACTGACGAGTAATTTCTTCTTCTAAGCATTTATCATTTGCTCTTTCTTCCTTGTAGCCTCTTACGCCACTTTATCTTCTTCTTCATGAGCAACCAACTCTCTTTCTTTCTTCTATCTTTTCTTCAATTCATTAAAATGTTCTATGATCTCAGCTTGCCTCTTCCAATATTATGCATCTTGTGTGTCTCTTTTCTTGGCATATTTCCTCACTCTTCCATCGTAGGGCTTCTCTTCGCACCTCACGTCAATCTCTTCTATGTAGCTCTCAATAGCCATTTTCATTCTCTAGTAGTTCTTCACTCGAAGTTTGCACTAAGCCTGCACAATAAGCTCTCTCCTACCGCAACTTACCTCACCAATCCCTTCCTCTGAACCTGGCTTTTGGCAAGTAATTGTCCCTGTCTGCGCACGGAAACCCTTTGAGCACTCTCTTGGCTCTCTAGGCTCTCTACTCAAGCAACTTCTCTCAAGAACACCCCTCTATTCTTCCTTCATCCAACCTCGTGCTTGGGAGTCCTTCGATTGCTGCACTCTTTCTACACTCGTAATCCCTTGCTAGATAGTTCTTATCACGTCATTTCCAGCTTGTACCCTTCGGCTTCTGCTGCAGATTATTTCTCACTTTCTTTGCAGACTCTTATATTCTACTACATGCAAATGTATTCCAACTGCAGTTTAAATAAGGCTGATCATCTTACCTCTCAATATCATCAGAATGATCTTGCTTCTTTTCTCTTTCGCATCTCATAATTCTACCTGTCGCCGCAATCTTCAAGACTCACTACCTTCGTATCCGGACTACGCTCGACCGAGACGTACATCAGCATGTCACAGTCAAATCGCAAATTTGTAGTAAACGATGTAAACATCAACTTTCATCAGTTTGTTCAATACATTACGTGCATTTAAAAATAAAATTTTCAAAGACCTAATTAGAATTTCTAGCTCTAATACCACTTGATGATGGGGGTATACCAGTCCCATTTTTCTGCGACTTCTCAATCTCTAGTTGTGCATCTATGCCTTCACATTTTATGACTCTCAAAAATTTCCCCGATTGAAATCTCACAATATCTCATTTTTTCTATGGCCAAATTAAACAACTAAATCTAAATCTTTAACATCTCAAATACTGGAGATTTTAGATGTTAGAATCAAATCTTATTGCGTATAGCAACCACACACCGCACTACACTCTGCAGTACTCAGATCTCGAGCTTAAAATTGGCAAATTATTCTAACTATAGGAACCTCCTTCAAAGATTGTAAAAGTCCTGAGGCCCATGAAATAAGGAAACTCACACCATATAGAACCCTTACGCATATCTAAAACGATGTCACCCAACTCGCATGTGATACTATATCAATATATGTGTCACGCACCTCCATTCAAATGTTAGAGCATCACGATATGAGTTTAACCCCCACATATTTTCATAAGGGCATCTAACTTCACAAACCCTTATTACATAAATCATGTACGAGGAATATTTCACTAATGGTTCATTGAGAAATCATGAATTATAACGAGTCACCGAATTCGGTCCTAGCACTAATGACCTTCCGAGGTCCCACGACTCACAAAAACATACCTTGTTTGTCTCACCTTCTTATCCAACGACAGAGGAGTCGCTATAAGCGTGCTCAGCTTCGATCCGATCAGCGTCTCTCTCATCAAATCTCGCGTGGTCGTAGCATGAATCTAATCTGCGATGAGAGAGGGCTTTCTCCAGAAATCGCTTAGGGGACTACATCGTCCCCCGCGTCTATGGTAAATCGCTCCAATTTCTTAAATACATTTACCACCTTTGTTGCCATGCGATATCATCGTCGGGTTTTGACTTTGAATCCATGTTCACTCACTCCTCCTGTGTGCTCCACATCCTTTCCTTCGAGGTTCCTCATCATTTCGCTTTCCTACTTTCAACTGTTCGTTCTCCCACCACTTCTCCATTCAAATCTTCAATGTCGGATTTTACAGTAGAGCTGACCGCTTCATTTATTGGTCACGAGGGTTGAATGGTCCAACCATTTCATTTCTGCCAAATGGACCATTGAATCCCCAATTTTAAGTCTACTCCCAATATTCTTTTCATATGCTATCTTCTTCGATCAACTCTAATTCATCGATTCGATTTTGATTCTCTGTCGCTTCTAAACCTAAACCTGATGTGAAATCGATCCCTCGCATGAGATGAGGAGTACCAAAAAATTGAAGGGTCAAAATCTCACTATTTATAGAATCGATGCTCAGCTCATATGTAAAACCTTCTATCACAATTTCTAGATGATAGTTCGGTTGTCCATCGGCTTCTCCTCACGGGGCTTTTTATCGTGTCAGATTCTCATTTCACTAAAATTCCAATATGAATCTACTCGGGAACTTTCTGATTCAAGGGATTTCACTCATTCAATAAACATCCAGACATACGTACTTTCAGATGATGATTTCTACAATGACACATTAATAGGATTTAAAATCCCAATTATAGGGGTGTATATACATCGTACATTTCATACACTCTCCTCGATACACAGCGGACTCTTAACTCAAATTATGAAATATCTTGCTCCTACAAGAATTTAAGGGAAAATTCACACAGAAATTAACCAACGAATGCACACTCACGTAAAGGTACTCTTACACGGAGTTAAACAACAATTGCATAGTTACACTCTGAGACAAATTTCTCATTATACAGCTGAATTATCTTACAAATTTTTTACGGCCAGAGATCTTTGATCGATTGGCCTCTTCCTCTATTCTACGGTCTATGCGACCCTATTCTCAGTTCTCTAGCGAGTCTCACTTTGCAAGTCCCTCGAATTTTTCCACGAGCAGGTTTATTTTTATATCAATTATAATGAATCGATTTGAATTCTCTTCGATGACTCAATAAAATCTTCAAATTCCTACAGTTCACAAATTAGACTAATGCTACTAATAGACAGAGACATATTGTCTCTTCCTATGCCCACTAATCATCGGTCGATTACATTTTCCTTTCTAATTAACTAAAAATACTCAATTATGAATATTTACATGGGGAAACAAAATATGAGACCCCCTTTTACTATTTTATTTTATGGAAAAAAAGGTTGTTTTGAGCTCTAATGTCCCTTGCATCAATTACAGCGTAGGAGACATTGTCCACAACATCGTGGGTGGTAAGCTGAAATTTTTACAATGTGCAAGAGAGAGTACGTGCACAATGGGAGATGTTGGGCATAACATTCTTGGATTTATGCAGCTATGGAAAATAGTTAGGTAGATCATTAGGCTTTTATCACTCGCATGGATGGTAGGCTTTTGTGATCGAAGTTTTTTCTATTTTGACTTTGACCTAGATCCAACTATAGTTATATTAATCTTGACCTAGTTGATAAGTGTGGTTTGAGTAAGTGAAATGCATGCGAGAACTTGGTTAGGGCAAACTAGCTAGAGATACGAAAAAAAATATTTCACACATTGGTTGAGAGCTTACGCATTTGAAAGCTATATGGTATGTTTGTAGACATCAGCACTCTGAACATATTTGACGATTAGGGTACATACAATATGCTGTTAGGTATGTATTGGTTATATATTCATAGACCATGGTAGATTGCCATGAAAAAGCCATTGAGTGCTTGGATGAAAATGAGAACCAAGAGTAGTTGCGGTGAATAATAAAGCCAAATCAATTAGGGATGGTGTGACCATGCGAGGCCAAGTGCATCGTACGTAAAGGGTGTGTACTCATTTACATGCTTCATATCTATAGTGACAAATGTGCTTAACACTCCTCTTCCAATATATACCCAAGTAACAACCATCTCACTGTGGTAAACATGTGAAGAGAGAATTCTATAATGAGATTCAGCCTCCTAGGTGACCTTAACGAAGTCTAATTCAATGGAAAAAAAACATACTATACCTCTGTACCAACAACAAATCCCACCCTTTCGCGAGGTAACCCTTCAGTCGTGCCTCTTACTCACCGGGTCACAGCATTGACATTTTGACCTCCTTGAGCCATATACGTAGGGCATAGGCTTCCATTCCTCCATCCAAGAGGCTATAAATCGTAAGAATAAAATCATACATGCATGATGGCAGTGACCCAAAATTCTCAGTGCTATGATAACATCCCCGAATTTGGGCTACCTTTTCGTGCGCGAGATCTACTCTCTACCCATAACTTCATGAAATGTTTTAGAGATGATAAATAACAATAGTGAAAATAATATGGAAAGAAATCACATCAATAAGAAAAATGTCTAGACCCCTCCTATTCATGACAGGGAGATTTTGTCAAACATGTCATAAACATGAAAGCTACATGTATAAATAGACAAAACTGAGCTATAGTGCTCTCATAATTATCCGAGAATCACAGCACAGAAGCATTTTCTCCCTCACATCATTATACGAAAAACAATATATTTTATCATAGATACAATCTGCATTCATTTCACAAGTAAAAACATCGGGAGAGCACGTTACATCATCACAATAAAATTACTTTCTCATAACCAACATAGCAACAACAAAAATACCATGGATACAACAACAATATAATCCACATATAAATCAATACATTTTCATACCAAATACTAGTGGGAATGAATTGATCAATGATGAATGTAGAAACTCAACTAGAGATGGGACTCTCTAATGCTCCACATCGGACCATATATTGGTTGAGCCAAGTCTCTCTTCAGTAAATCACCCTCGTGCCATATCCCAAGTGTGAATGTGGGATCTCATCCAACACCTCAATCAAAACCAATCTAGGGCTGCCATAGGCCAAACCACCTCAAGCCTCAACTAGTGATTCCACCTCATAGTCTAACATCACAACCATCACAGATTGGTCTCTATACAAGTTTCTTTAGGGCTCCAGTGTGTTTTATCCAACCAAGGCTCCAGGACTAGTAACTCAACCCCAATTGTTTCCAGGCTCTAGAGTGTTTGTCCAAATAAGGATTCAAGGTTGGTAACTCAACCCAATAGTTGTTCATCGATCTCTAGAGAATTTTTCCAACCAAGGCTCTAGGAACTAACAACTCAATCCAATAGCTAAGGAATCATGAGAACCAACCACAAAATAGTCAATGGAAATAAACCCGCAACACCATGGCTATCTAGGAAATTGCAAAGCTAGGAAAATACACATGCATGCACCATGCATGAAAAAACTAGTGAGGACAAGATACATGGAACTTGGTACTTGCAATCAAATCTCGCTGTATTTTTTCATCCTGATGTCTACTTTCACTTTCCTGCTCACCCTTTTCCTTCTTTCCCCAAATCACCAAGTAGCCACACTCTCCAAGAGTGCTCCAAGAAGACTATAATTATCTAAGAGTATGAGAGAGAGAGAGAGAGAATAATGAGAGAACTCCAAAAATGCAATGAAAAAAAGTACCAACTAATCCTTAGAAGCATTTTTATAGACGAGGCCTTTATTTTCTTCATTTTCCATTAATTTTCCCTCATTTTCCTCCTCACATGCAACGTTTGACCTTTTACCTCCCTTTTATCCTTATTTCCATTATTTTCATAAATAAATGTGCCAAAAATATTTTTTTCCTCTTGAATGCCTTAGCCATAGCCTTTTCCAATTTCCTTAGCCCTAATAAATCATGTGAACACCCGCAATATGATTTTTCTTTCCAAAATTCAACTTGGAATATGTGTCCCATCAACCGTGGTTATTATTTTAACTTTATTACATGGAATTTTCACGAGGGTTGTTACAAAATGTAAGAAAGATGATGAAAATGATGTGTTGAAAAAGTATCTAATTTTATAGTAGTTTTAGGATGTGTTTCTAGTAGATATTTCAGAGTTACCACTGCATAGGGAAGTATATGTTTCTATTGAGTTGATGCCAGGGGTAGCTCCAACATCAAAGGAACCTTACAGGATGAGCACACCTAAGTTGATAGAATTAAATTTGTAGTTGAAGGGGATGCTTGAAAAAGGGTACATTAGGCCAAGTGTATCACCATGGGGGGCACTAGTGTTGTTCGTGAAGAATAAAGATGGCTCTCTCAGATTGTGCATTGAATATAGTCGATTAAACAAAGTGACCATCAAGAATAGGTACCTGCTATCGAGGATTGATGAGTTGTTTGATCAGCTGAAGGGAGAAGAAGTGTTCTCTAATATCTACTTGAGATCGATATATCATCAAGTTCACAGCAAAGAGCAGGACATATACATGACTACATACAGGACCAGGTACGTGCATTATGGATTTGTTTTAGTTCCATTTAGTTTGACTAATTCCCTAGCTATATTTATGTGTTTGATGAACAATAAATTGCTTCCTTATAATTTGGACAAGTTTTTTATTGTGTTTATTGATGACATATTGGTGTATTCTAAAAATGAGGAATACCATGTCGAGTGTTTGGTAGCATTATTGAGGTTATTGAGAGAGCATCACTTCTATGCTAAGCTCAACAAATGCAGTTTCTTCTAGACTAAGGTATACTACTTGGGACATGTTGTCTCCAAGGAGAGAATTATAGTAGATCCAGAAAAGATAAGGGCCATCATGGATTGGGAAGCTCCTAATAATGTAGATGAGGTGAGATAATTCATGTGATTGGCAAGTTATTATAGGAGGTTGATCAGGATATTCACATAGATTTCTTATATTATTACATCATTACAGAGGAAAGGTAAGAAGCTTGATTAGACAAAAGAGTGTGAGGGTAGTTTTGAGAAACTTAAGAAGTTGTTGACACATGCTCCATTTTTAAGTATTGGAGATCCAGAAAAGGAGTTTGTAGTATATGCAAATGCTTGCAAGAGCGGACTTGATGGAGTCCTTATCTAATATTTAAAGGTGATATGCTATGAGTCATGAAAACTGAATGAGCATGAGTAGAAATTCGTGACACATGATCTTGAGCTACCAGGGATCATTCATGCAATGAAGATGTGGAGGAACTATATTCTTAGCAGGAGGTTTTCACTAATGAGTGATCAAATCTGGTCAGGGTACTTGTTTGACTAGATAAATATGAATGCAAGGCATGCTAGATGGTTGGACATGATCAATGAATTTGACTTTGAGATCAGGTACATCAAGGGAAAGGAGAACATGGTCATAAATTATCTTGCAGGAAGGTATAGGTAAATCATATAGCAGTTATGAGCTCCTATGGGGCAGACTTATAGGTTAGGATTTTGTAGGTAGGTCAGCTGGATCACCATTATATGGAGATTAAGCATAGTTTGTAGGAGACTACAGGTACATGTATAGGTGTTGGCAAAATTACAGGTATAGGTGTTGTTATAGGTATAGGTATTGTTACAGGTACAAGTGTTGGTATAGATATAAGTACAAGTGATAGCATAGGTATAGGTACATGTGGAAGTATAGGTGTAGGTACATGTATAGGTAGTGATATAGGTGCACATACCGCTACAGGTGAAGCTATAAAATATTTTGAATATCGTCCCATGACGATTGATCAGATTTAGAGACAAGATATATGTACCAAACAATAGTGACCTCAAGAAGGCTATCTTGAGGGAGTTTCATGTGAAACCATATCTAGGTTACCCAGGCTACCAGAAGACGTTCACTACAGTGAAGAGGTTATATTATTGGAATCTAAAGAATGATGTGGTAGATTTTGTAGCCATATTTTTGGATTCTCAGATGGTTAAGGTAGAGTGTAAGCATCTAGGTGGATTGTTAGAACCATTTTCAATTCATAATTAAAAAATAACTGTTAAACTGATAATTGATACTTATCTTTATAGTTGTTCTTTTTTCCCTTACTTTATAAGCACTAAGTGGTTTAAAAATTGAAGAAACCACTTAGTATGTATGTAATCCATAATTCCATGCAAGATTTGGTCAATTATGTCTTCAATTTCAACTCATTGAATGATTTATCAATCAATGAAAGCACTCACTGGAAAATAAATTATTTCATGTAGTATTCAACCTGGTGCCATTAAGTAGGGAAATACACATATTAAGCTAAGATATTTCTATTAATTGTAGGTGGAAAATTAGAAGTCTAGAAAGAAATAATGGTTTATCAGCTGCAACAAACATCAGTGGTTTCTTAACTAGAGACAAGAATTAGTGGTTTTTCAACCAAAGAAAGAATTAATGGTTTATCAATGTCAGAAAGCACCCAGTATGTTCACTGCATGGGTGGTTTATTAGTAAGAGACAAGAACCTATGGTTTTTTAGTTTTAGTAAGCACCAATGGTTTATCAGTATCAAAAAGCACCCATAATTTTCAAACCAATATCTTTGTGCTCATATTCATCATTGGCTTGACCATCATGAAAATATTTCATAGTTGGATTATTTTCAAGCAACGTTTCCAACCGTTAGCGTACTCAGGGTTGCAATATTCAATAATGCCCTATCATAAATATCTTCACACATGCACAACAACATCATACACTTAAGCATGAGTAATCGTATGCATGAGTATATTACAAACAAGTTAAAATATTTGTATTTGGTAGCATCATAATGTTACCTTCAGCATACCATTCACACAATCCTTATATTTAAGAACATTGACCACCATTGTGTTACTATGATGGTTATCAACACTGACTTGTTAAGAGTAGCATCATTATATGTTCACTCACCATCTATATATTCATGAAATGTAGGACATATTTTCGAAGCAGTAGCTAGGTTCAAAAATATTCATTTTCATATATGTCATGTCATTGTCTACTTCTTCATTTTGATGTAGTTAAGTCCCTTGGCTGATACATTATCATCTTCTTCCCTTCATTTCAATTTATCTCAGGCACAAGTTATGGTCTTGAACTCTTGATTTGGTCTCAACTCTTTCTCCTAAGCCCCCTTTAGTTTTATTTTCTGAAACCCACTAAATAATATCAGGACCCAACAGAAAAGGGAAAGAGAAGCATGAAACAAAAAAATACCATAATAGTAACACATGCCAACAAGAAAAAGCATGCACATGCTCAAAATCAACTAAAACATAAAACATGCAGTTAATAGTGACAAACAGAGGGCTACACAACACATCAAACATCCCATACTCACTTCAACAAGAATATTAAGCACATTCACAAGATATTAGAAAATGTATGTCCTAAGGCCTTTAGAAACTTCAAGGTTCCAAGAATATTACAAAATAGTTCAAGATAAATATTTCAGTATTTTAGAGAGCTTGAGGTGAAGTCCCCTCATCTCTTTCTGTGCTACCAGTTGTTGTTTCTGACATCTGGAATATGCATGAGATTTTTTTCTCTCTCTTTGTTACACATACATAACTATTAGTCACATAATGCATAAACACATTAACTCATTACCTTGTTTTATCAATTGTATGCATGGAAATCTATTGCTTCTCATGCCACCACTAATAATGTTGAACTAATATTGTTTATATATCTAAAACCTGTGTTAGTAACATAAGAATAAAATGGCATGTAACATTTTATAGTCTTTCCATATTCCGAGTTCAAAAGAAACAAAAAAATGAATAAATCATGAAAGTAAAATTTATCTTCAAATGTTGAGCATCTCCTAGATATATAAAAGTTGTCACTGCTTTGGTGAATACTATCATTTGGCAGTTGTCATAGTGAATCAACAATATCCATATTTATCCGAGGCATAAAAGTACCTTTGGAACCCAATTTTACTAAATAATAGTAATTCCATTATATAGTGAAAACAATGTTGGAAATTATCAGAGGATTTACTAAAAATTCTTTATTTTTGTTCATCATGGAATTGATCTTTGGAAAGTGCCCCTTTATCTACAAACTCGAGGCCATAAATTTTGTTATCATGAATGAGATAATTGTTCTTCCTTCAAATCTGATCTAGGCATTTTAAGATTAGTTTCATCTTCTAAAATATGGGAAATACTCTAAATTAAACATTTCAAAGCATAGAAAGTGTCTTTGCATTCAAAGTAGAGTTTAGTTTTAAATATAGGAGTACTATCATAATTCAACCATTCATAATTAGGGATTAAAATTCCATATTCTAATTGTACATGAATGACCTGTAAATTGTGATGATAGTAGAGAATAACTTAATTATGGACTCAATATTCCTTTAAAAATAAATTATCCATTACCTTGGTCTATCTGTATTATGTATGTTGAAACTATTCACTAAAACATATTTCAATTTTTTCAAGGAAAAATAAAAATCATATAAATATAGTAGTAATATCATATCGAGTATGAATTTGAATAAAAAATATACACATGTTGTGATTCAATTGTCATTTTTAAATTATAAGTTTCCTCAAATGCAAAGTCGTACCTAAAATGTCAGTTAAATATAGACAATGTACATTGATTAATCAACTTAATCTTGAGGCTAATTAGATTTCATATTAGCTGGAATTTTTACAAAGAATGGCAACATATTAGCAAGAGAATTTATTGATATTGATTATGTAAATATTATATCCATAAATGTTGTTAGGTTTCAGCTCTGGTTTATCTAGATCAAGTCTCTAAATTTTATTTTCAAGGCCCATTTAGTCCAACTGTTGAAATTGGTCTCTAATACCACTTTGTAACACTCCCTACCAAGCCATTGTTATAATTTGGATTAAAAAATGTCTCCCATATGTTTTAATTTCAGTTTCTCAATGTCTAACAATGCATTGGGGTTATAAAGGTGTCGTTTCCTAAGAACTTGCAGAAATTATTACTAATATTGACATTATGTTTAGCTCAATGAGAGATTTTTTATGATGTAACTATTTCATTAGTCCCTGGCCTATATTAAAATTGAAATTTAAAGAAAAAATAATATATTAACTTGAACCTTCTCAATATTAGGCTACCACATAGTACTCATGTTCTCTTTCTACTTGATCCACATGGCTACATCACATGGATGAATGGGTCCACTTCCTTAGTGCAAGACTCATTGGGCATCTATCTATATATATATATATATATATATATATATATATATATATATATATATATATATATATATATGTATGTATGTATGTATGTATGTATGTATGTATAGTTACTTCATGGAATTTATGTCTATGTTATACAAATGAAGAACACATATCAAAATCTATCACACACACACACACAAAGATATAAACACCACATTCTATCTATCTATCTCTCTCTCTCTCTCTCTCTCTCTCTCTCTATATATATATATATATATATATATATATATATATATATATCTTTAGGCCGTAAACTACCTTATGGCACAAACTAATATACATCATACTTCATATATGAATAAATGAATTCTATTAGCCATGTTTGATGCCACCATTTACTTTTAACTAGAAGAAGTAATAGTCGTAATAATGGTTTCAGACAATACTCAATGTAGTTAACTACACAAGATCTTAACATTCGTAAACAATGTTTAGGCATGACTACACAAAAACATATATATGACCTTACTAACATAAATGAATCATAACTCAGTATTTATAAAACAAAGGACATAGTTCATATTACATATTTGATTGATTTAATGGGAAAATATGAAGCGACTTTGACTCTCCTCCAAACCCTGGATCGACAATTGTATTATGGAATATCTTGCAATTGATCACCCTCGAGCTATTTCCAAGGTCTGAAGAATTTCATGTCAATTAATATGGGATAAATGGGGATATAAAAAGGGTGCTCAGTTTAATGGAACACAGAGCGAAAGTGAAGAGGTTATAGCTTTGTGAGATGGTTTGGTGCCAGAGATTACCAATCATTGAAAATTAACCAAGAGTGTACAATTATGAATGTGATAGTGATATCGGGTATTTTCTTTTGTGATGTTAAAAGCAATCTCTTAAAAAGCATGAAAATACCATCAAGGTAACATCCACAAAGAAGAAACACAAAATGAAGAAAATATATGCAATCCACCAAGATTTGTTAAAATAGTTTACTCACAATGAGTGAGCTATGTCTCTTGAACCAACTTCAAAGAGGAAAAAACTCTATATTATCTCTGCCAAATAATGGAATTTACATGGAAAGACCCCACTTCTTGTAGTGAACTTAAATTTTTCTACTCAAATCCCAATTATGACTACACCAATGGATTTCTTACAAAATTTCATGAAAAATGAGTACAAACTTGACGAGGTTCTGTAACTTTCACCTTTGGACCCCTTAGGAGATATTCAATATGTCACAAAAATCAAAATGTTCTTGGATTATTCTTGTAAAATAATCATTGGAATATACCTGAGAATGTAGCTTGAAAATTTCTCTCATCTGACATGGTTCTACTGTACATATTTCCACTCAACCTGTCATGAACCGATCTGAGTCTCCCCCTTGTTGGGCTGGTAAAAATGTGATTTAAATACATTTTCTTAGGTAGAGAAACTAGTGGCCACTTGGTGGTGCATTGGTTGGCATTTATAATATAGAGCATTGGTTGGGAAAAGGTCCCAAATTCAAGCCCATGAGACTCCCCCATTTTTATTCGTTATGGCATTTAATTAAAATAGTATATTATACGTTTATGTATATATATACATATATATATATATATATATATATATATATATATATATATATATATATATATATATATAGATAGATAGATAGATATGTAATACATTTTTATCTTTTTGTTTAATCGAGATCATTTTGAACCTTTGACCGCATGACTGTGTCATTGTGCCTGCTCATGAGTTGACTTGGAACTTAATGGGTTGATAGCTGGGTCTTTGTAACAATTGATTAGGACACATGGATAATTCTTGTAATTCGTTGGGTGACGGATGCCACAACAGAAATTTCATGTGGTACTTCATGGGTGATCCACGTGGCAATGTCAGTGCCAATTTATTTCCTGTTTAAAAAAAAATTCAGATGAGCATAAGTTTTTCATAAGGAATCAAACTAAGGTGCGATTCACGAAATTGGAATTTCCTCAGCGAGGTTTACGACATGGTGCTAGTTTTACTAAGATTTTAGGATTTTAATTTTGATCCCTTTTGGGTCCTCCTAGATCATTCCTCCTCACTAAGAAGAATTTGGGCCTCGAAAAAACTTATCAATAAACAAGCAAGTGAGGGAATTGGTCCCTCATTTTCTCCTTTTAATCCATCATGCCTTACTGGGATGTGTTCCTTTGAAACCCATTTGAGGTTACTCCACATATTTGCGTCATGAAGTCCTAGTTCTTATGTCCAGGGTGATTCCTTTGAGCAACTTGTCCAAGTAATCTATGGAACTGATAATATCAATCAAAGGAAATGTCTGTGGGTAGTCCAAAATGGACCCATACACACTAAAACAAAAGTCTAAATACTTTTCTCAGCAATAATTTTCTTTTACATGGCATCAAGGCACATATTTTTTTGAACCTATCCACTGCCACATAAAAGTAGTCACAAGCGCTTTTCGACAAAGGTAATCCTCCTACAAAATCCATAGAAATACTTTCCCAAGGATGAGAAGGAATATGGGGTGATGCGTATAGCCCCCATTTTTTATTAGTGGGCTTACAAAATAGAGCCCATCACATACCCCTTTACATATTTGGTTAAAATTTCTTTCATCTGAGGCCAATAAAAAAAACTCTGCAAATCATCTGGGGTTTTTCACACCCCAAAGAGACCAAACACAAGAGAAGTGTGAGATTCTTGAATTACATGGACTCTTTCACTTGTAGAAATACATAAATTTATAAGAGAGTAGAGTAACTTGTGTTACAAATTATTGTAGATATGCTTCGGGCCACGGTGATTTATATATGAAAATATGCATATATAACCTTATGTAGGAATTTTTGTACTATGTCTGCAAGGGATATTTTAATACTACAAAACTATGCACCCTCACTCTTTTTGTCTCACGAAACAATGTGTTGTTGCTAAAGCTTGACCCCTGCTTCTTTTCACTAGTGTTCTTTTATAAACCTCTCTGAGGTCAAGGGATCAGAGTGAGTTGTCAAGTGGGTCTACCCAGTGCCCATTATCATTGGTCCTATGCTTCCCAACTGTATTTCCACCATGTATCAGAGCAATATCATCACAATGGTTCCTCCTTTGCACTCACTTGAAACCTTCCAGTTTTAGGGAACCAAGTTGACGTGTCTGAGTGGCTCCACCCACTACATAAAAAATGTAGTTAGTGAACAGGTTGGGTTAATTATGTTAATTCCACAAGTTCATAACACCTATCTAGCTCATAAATTCCTCCTTTGTGCTCTTTAATAAAATTTTTGTGATAAAGGCCTCCTGGATGACATCATGCTTATATCACCAAGGCCACATGGTGTCATCTCAGTGATGACATGTGTAACTTAGATTTGGCCCACTGTGCGACCTAAAAAAATAGAATATCAATGTCACATGTTCCTCCTATATGTAAAACCACATAATGTTGACCTCATCATCCACATCACAATTGAGGAGGGAGAAAAGGGTCTGAGGCCATGTGATTTAAATTGAATTTATTTTTTAATTTTTTAATAAAAACCATTGTGTTCGAGAATTTATATACTTTCCACACCTTTCCTTACACCAAAATACCTAGTTTCCTCTGTATTGGTCTTGGTTGTTGATGTGCTTCAGCATGATAGCCCACACTTGTGTCACCCCAGGCTTCACTCTTGTGTGCCCTTTCGTAGCCTTCCAGGTTACTACCCGTTGGGATAAACTATCATTGGGGGCCATCTCTGTTCAAACTTGTTCCAATAATAAAACCTATCAATTTTCATTGGGAGTACATCTTGTCCAGGCTAACTTCATCTCAATAAATCCCCATGATGTGATTCTATCTATCCTCCAGGGAAATACCCATCAAGATTAGTTTTTAAGTGGGATTTTCCATAGCCAATAAAAATATTTTCCACCATAATTCCATCAGAGACACATCTGCTCGGTTGCTGGATTTGGCCACTCTACTAAAGCTATATTTCATTTTTCAATGTGTCAAACTTAACATTCTCCAAATTTCTTCTAACCAATAATAATTGTACAATATTTGACTTTGGAGTCCTCAACTTTGACTAGAAATAACTTACAATCCAAGAGTCCATTTCTGAATTTGTACATACCACAGGAAAGATCTTTCAGAGGTCTTTCTATATATGTGTGTACGAAATACATTTGAGGTTCCTTTCCATAAAATAAATTGTTCCAAATTCTCTGCATTACCACCATATTTTCCCTTAGATACCTTGATTTTATATTTATTCTTCTTGTAATCTTCATTGCTTCATCCTTCGTCCTCATCACCTTTTCCATCAATTACAACAAATTTCTAACATTCTCGTCATTTGGTATTGATTTCAACACCTTGATCAAACAAAATAATCACCATAAAGAAAAAAAGTGTGCTTCTTATTATATTCTCCTCTAGGTGTTACTCCCCTTAAAATGAACTCCTCTTTTGGTTGTAGTATTGTTGTGGTGTACTTCTCCTACTTGTAGAAATCTTCTATTCTTTGATCAACAATACATCTCCCTCTTGTTTGAATTTCTTCTTATTTTTTTCAATCACTATACTTCTCCCCATTTTACATCAATGGTAAAGACACTATTGGGCTCCCCCTACAACCTTTATTCCTCTATTAACAATATCCCCTATCTTATTGATCCTTTAGACCTAGCATATTTATCTGATATGTTGAATGTGCTAGCTTCCTTTATTCCTCTTTAAGGAATAATTTAGTGTAGCGAGGTAAGACGTACAACTCCCAATCTCTTCCTTAAATTCTAAAATTCATCCCTTGGGATAGGTTTGGTGAAAATATATGGTACCTGTTCTTTTGTGGATACATACTCTAGCTTGAAAATGTGATTTGCAACTTGATCTCTCGAGAAGTGGTACCTAATTGGAATATGATTTTCCTTTTTAGTGAAAAAAAATGATTCTTTGACTTGGTAATGGAAGTTGTATTGTCACAGATAATAGGAATAGGTTTATCATAAAACACTTGTACATTTGGAAAATTCTATAATATTCCCAATTAGCCATGACCTAGTTGGAATATTAAATTTTTTTTTGTTGCTTTGTTTTATGAATAAGAGGACAATAGAGGTCCACAAGTCTCCTTAATAATGAATAAATAAATGAAAATGTAAAAAAGGATATATATTGGCAGCTTAATTGAGCACCTTTAGGTGTGAAAAGGGGCTGAACACCTTGATTGGGTCAACTTTGACCAAATCAATAACATTGTGATGGAGTAGTGGCATTCAATGAAAGACAACGCAGTTTTAGATGGAGATGCTTTGCATGGAAGTAGGGTCATAAATGAATGGGGCTTAGGTTTTGGAAGCTCACAAAATATATAAGGAAGAGGATGGCGGCCATATTGATTATGTATTGATATATGATATTTCTGAATATATGGTCTGTTTAGACATATACCTTTCTTTGGTTGTTTAGCTGAGATTGCAAGTGCTATTTAGCACTAGGTGTTCCTGATCGGGAATCCCACCTCTTCCATTGAGAAGCTCTTGGAGGAGTCTTATACCTCACTTCCACTATTAGGCATTTGGCCAAGCTTCATTTTACATCTACAACGCAGATCCTCTTGAGGGTTGATTTGTTTTGCAAGTTGCAATAGTGGAGACCATGTTTGGGTCACTTCAGTAGTTATTTTCAGTGAAGAAGGGTTATTTTCCATTGGGAGGAAATTAAGGAAGGCCCTTGTGCATATTTTCATATCTTGGCATTAGGCCACATATTTATTTTCCCCTACAGCGCAGTTTCTTTCCATATCTGTGTTATTTTGAGGGAGGATTTGTTGGGTGGTTTCACTACACCATTTGGAGAGGAGGTTTTCTAGTGAAGGGGATATTCCTTTCATATACGATATCTACTGGAGGAGGCTAGACTATTTCTTATACCAGATCAGCCACACTTTCCAGATCTATATGTTGCAGTGAATCTTCAGCCCTAGGGCTATGATTCAGATCTTGTACATGGTGTATTGCTGAAAAACCTTTGGGGGTTCTTCATTGGAGGTTGTATAGTGCCTAGATCTATATTTTGAGGCATATATCAGTACATGTTATTTTTTATCTTCATTTTCTGTAGCAGTGCATTTTAAACAATGATGTATTAATCTTCCGACATTTTGATATATAGTAGAACCACCTCTTTTGAGGGTTTTGTCCAGTGGAGGCTGGTTCTATCTTATTGTACATATTATTGACCATTTCTTATGGATATTTTGTTGTTGTTATTATTATTATAAGGTCTCCATATTGGCCTCTTGATTTTATATGATGTTTTACACTATTGTTCCAACATTTTGCACTATATTCCTACTTTTCCCATTTGGGAATATTACAGTTGTATCAGAGCATAATCTTCGCACATACTGTGCATATTGAAAAGCCAATATGTCATCTAAAGAAGGATATGTTGTTACTGATAGAGACAAGAGGTATCAAAGAAGAATACACCGGAAATTTGATTATAAAAATGAAAAAGAAGATAAGGGTAAAACCCCTTTATCTGGAGAAGAAGATGAAGAGAAAGAGTTTCCTAAGATTCTTCTCAAAGCTATGCAAGACATTGCTAGGGAAATAAAAGAGATGAGGATGTATAGATATAAGGAATCCCCTAAAGGATTTCAACATGGTGAAGGCTCTAACATTTCTCATCATTGGAGTGATCAACCAGTGTAGAAACAACAAGTTTCCCAAACGCTCTACAATGCCTACATTCTTGGAAATGAGAAATTAAGGGTTTCAAGAACAAGAATCCATTGAAGACTATTTCATGGAGTATGAATCTCAAACTCAGAGATTCAAGGACCAATTGGATTTTCTAGAATTTTGTCAAATCAAGGACAATAGGAGACCCAGGCATCACAATAGAGGTGGAGGATTCATTCAGAATCATGATCTACACCACACTATGGGCAGATTTTTCTTACCTGACTTTGACGGGTTATTTAAATGCACTCCCAAATCATGGGTAGAGAAGATTGACATATACTTTTAGTTGAACAAAGTTCCAGAGATGGAGGCCATTAAGATAATATCACTGCACCTTGAGGGTGAATCACATTATTGGTGGTTCCATGGCTTGTCTACATTGGGTCATGCCAATGTGACTGCATATTCATAGTTGACAAGGAGGTTGGTGGAGAGGTTTGATAGAAGAGATCCTAAAGCACCATTCATGGGGCTTACAAAGCCAAAACAATTAGGTAATACAGAAACTTATATTTTTGAATTTTTGGGACTTTCTGTTATGGTTCTTGATTTATCTGCAGCAAGAAGGGTCTATATGTTCATTCATGGGTTAGATGAAACTATAAATGGGTTGTTTAAGTCTACCAAGCCCACTACCATTCAAGATGCCATTGAAAGGGCTGGAGATATTCAAGATTCCTTGCCAAAATAAAAGGAAAATTTTTAGTATAAGTCTTATTTTCCATCAAAGGGGAAAGATGAGAAGGCTCCTCTTTCAAAGGAGAGCCAAAATAAAAAAAACCTCTTGATTATGATTTTTGAAGAGATTTGAGGAGGAGGAAGCTTTGATTAAGATGCCAAGAATAATGGGTACCTGGACATAAATGTGCAGTAGGAAAGGCACACTATATAAAGGCTTTCTCAGATGATGAGGAGGAACAAGAAGAAGAAAAATAGAGGGGTCAAAACACTGGAATAGCAGGAGATGATCCACCACCACCAAGAGGTGAGGATGGAGTAGTTGCTCCAATTAGAGGGACTCTTACATCATTAAGAGTGGTACCCAGCTATGATAAAACTCCCACACAAGAAAAAGAGCTGAATTTGCATAGTGGAAGTAGGAACATGCTAATCCCATCTATTATTCATATGCGATTGGTCCATGAGACATCACTATCTTGTGGCAAACATCCTGGGAGGCCACTTCATCCAGATTTGGTAAGACATGTCTCACATCATGATGCACCATTCATAGATCTAGGAGGAATGGGAGCATTAGAATACCATGATATATAGATGAGAGTCTTGGACAGGCTCAAGGAGAAGGGAAACATTCTCCCACTATCATCTTTACCCACTCTCACATCTCATACTGCACTGAGAGGAAATGCTGCAGTATTGGAGGATGAAACCGTCATGGGGCAAGGAGACTATTCCTTGGAAATGTAGAATAAGAAGATGTTCTCACTTGAAGATAAATCTTCCATACATGGTAGAATATGATGGCCACACAGGCATGCCTTGGCTAAACTCAGGATGTTTTGGATGGATGACAGCTTCCCATGGGATTCTAACCTCCAAAAGCCTCAACCTTTACTTGAGCATGAGCATGTGCAAGAAGAGCAGCAAGGAGGGGATAGTAGCATCCCAATGAGTACCTTTAACGTGGGAGATGTCAAGGAGAGGGGCAGCCATATGATATATTTTCTTTGTGATAGATCATCAATGCTGTCACTATGGAAAATTGATCCATATTGGAAATCCCAACTGTTGGTGGATTATTCCAAGGATCTTTGCACATGCATGATACTAGATGACCAGCTACATGAAGAGGGATATTTAGTTCAAGATGAAGTCATCTATTATCATGGTAGGATATTCTTATCTAGAACCTCCAAGATCAAGGAGATGTTGCTACAAAGAGCTCATGGAGAATTCCTTTTCAGCCATATTTATTCCATGAGGGCATACAACACTATCATGAAGAGCTACACTTGGGAAGGCTTTGAAGAGGAGATATATCATCATTTTCAAAGATGCATGAACCATGTGGAGTTGGAAGAGAGACATAAATAAATGGAGGAGTTATCACAACCACCTCTCTCCTCTTTTGGAATGAGAGGGGATCTATCTGTGGACCACTCCATTTGTATGAGCATAATTTTTGGTGAGGAACATGCATATGTTTATAATGTTTTATTTGATGAATGTTTTCATTCCTTTAGCATGTAGATGTAGGCCATTGCTCCAAGGAAGATAATTCTTCCATATAAACGTCATGGCCAACTTTGGGCCATAAACATTTATGAACATGGCCACTCCCTTGGAGGACATAGGGAGACGTTGTATCATTGTGGGTGCACTCCAAAAGACCCAAACAGATCTCACATTTTCAGCCATTGTGAGAAGTCTTGGGAAGAAAGTAAGTGGTGGGGAAACCACTTACCATATCATTATCTTATGCAGTCAGGAGATTTATTGCACTGGTTCCACATGTGGCACTAAGACCCACCTCCATTTTTACAAATTTCTGTTTGTGTGTACTTAGTTTTGATCCCACACATTGATGATGTGCTTATTATTTTTATGGGAATGATTTGAGGGAGGATGGGAGGAATGTTTGTGCCCTATGGGAGAGATATGCTCCATGTTCATTATGCTACATGTTTCAAGGAAAACATTGGGAAAACCATGCTTGTTTCATTGGAACTATTGTCTCCTTGTGGGATGAATTATTTGCATCTCATAAGAACTTTGGAGGAGCATTTCATGGAGGGATGGATTGGGAGACACTTTCTTATGAGGGAATCTTATTACATGATAGTGTCACCAATTATGGAGGAGAAGATTTGCAACACTCTCCTTGTTAGTTTCTTGAAGACAAGTGACATTTGGGAAGGGAGGGTTGTAATATTCCCAATTAGCCATGAGCTAGTTGGAATATTAAATTTTTTTTTGCTGCTTTGTTTTATGAATAAGAGGAAAATGGAGGTCCATAAGTCTCCTTAATAATGGATCAATGCCAATTTAAAAAGGATATATCCTGGCATCTTAATTGAGCACCTTTAGGTGTGAAAAGGGGCTGGAGCACCTTGATTGGGTCAACTTTGACCAAATCAAAAAAGCGGTCATGGAGTAGTGGCATTCAATGAAAGACAACGCAGTTTTAGATGGAGATTCTTTGCATGGAAGTAGGGTTATAAATGAATGGGGATTAGGGTTTGGAAGCTCACAGATTATATAAGGAAGAGGATTGCATCCATATTTATTATGTATTGGTATATGATATTTCTGAATATATGGTCTATTTAGACATATAGCTTTCTTTGGCTGTTTAGTTGATATTGCAAGTGTTGTTTAGCATTGGGTGCTTCTAATCAATAATACCACCTCTTCCATTGATAATATCTTCAAGGAGTCTTGTACTTCACTTCCACTATCAGGCATTTGGCCAAGCTTCATATTACATCTACAACACAGATCCTATTGAGGGTTGAGTTGTTTTGCACGTTGCATCGGTGGAGACCATATTTGGGTCACTTCAGTACTTATTTCCAATGGAGAAGGGTTCCTTTCCATTGGGAGGATAGTAAGGAAGGCCCTTGTGCATATTTTTATATCTTGGCATCAGGCCACATATTTATTTTCCCCTACAGCGCAGTTTCTTTTCAGATCTGCATTATTTTGAGGGAGTTGTTGTATGGTTACAGTACACCATTTGGAGAGGAGGTTTTTAGTGAAGGGGATATTCCTTTCATCTAAGATATCTATTGGAGGAGGCTGCACTATTTCTTATATCATATCAGCCACACTTTCGAGATATATATGTTGCAGTGAATCTTCAGCCCTATGGCTTTGATTTAGATCTTGTACATGGTGTTTTGCTGAAAACCCTTTCGGGGTTCTTCATTAGAGGTTGTATAGTGCCTAGATCTGTATTACATATATATTTTGTGGTATATATCAGCCCATGTTATTTCATATCTTAATTTTCTGTAGCGGTGCCTTTTAAAAAACATTGTAGCAGTCTTCCGACATTTTGATATATAGTAGCAACACCTCTTTTGAGGGTTTTTTCCATTAGAGGCTTGTTCTATCTTATTGTACATCTTATGGCCCATTTATTATGCATATTTTTCTGCTATTATTATTATTAGAAGGTATTCATATTTAACTCTTTATTTTTTATGATGTTTTACACTATTGTTGTAGCATTTTGCACTATATTCCTGCTTTTCATATTTGGAAATATTACAAATTATGCTTCATCCATAAGAGCTGAGGACAAAAAGAAGTTGCTATTATATATTCTACTTCAGTGGTAGATAGACAGATTGAAGCCTTCTTATTTCTCAAACATGAAACTAAACATTCTCCAAGAAAGGAAGCACCACCACTAGTGCTCCTTCAGTCATCTACATCACATGTCCAATCAGCATCGGTATAAATAATTAGTGATCAATATTTACCTCTTGGGTACAAATGCCCATAGTCCCTCATGGCTATGAGATATATGAGAATCCTTTTGGATACTATAATATGGATCTGTCTATGATTTTCTTTAAATATTCCAACAATACCAACTTCCTACGTAATTTCTAGTCTGAAGGTTTTCAAATATAAGAGGTTGCCAATAATAGACCTTTGTAGACTTTAAAACTCTTCCAGTAATTCATCAATATTTCAAATATTTGAACTTGTAACCATTGGTGTGCTCATTTAATAACTCTCCTCCATGTCAAACTTGTTCAATACTTCCTTGAGATACTTGCTTTGTGAGATTAAAAAATCCTTTGGAAAATTGTGTTATCTACATGACAAGGAAGTAATAAATATATCTAAGCATAGACATCTCAAAATTGACCTTCATATAAGTGAAAACTAGGATGTTAGATGATTTTAATCACTAGAAAATATAATATCATCAACACAGACTACAACCACTATTCATTTCCCATCAATATTTTTAACATACAAATTACTATCAGCTGCATCTATTTTGAAACCACACTTGATAAAGTAACTGTCCAACTTGGAATACCAAGCTCGTGGGATTTATTCTGACCATACAAGGCCTCTTTAAATTTGTAAACATATTCTGGCTGATCTAATAGCTGAAAACCATCTAGATGCTCAATATAAATTTCTTCCTATATATCTCCATTCAGAAAATAATATTTGACATACATTTGATATATCTTGAATTTCATGAAATATAAAAATGAGAAAAAATATTCTAATAGCCTCTAACCAAGAAGTGGGAGAAAAATATTCGTCAAAATTTCGACAATAGATTTGCAAATAACCCTTGCACACCAATATTTCCTTGTTCCTTACCACTTCCCAATGTTCACTTAACTTATTTTTGAAAACTAGCTTTGTGACAATGACATGTCTAATTTTTCTCAATCTAGTACATCTTTTCATGTGTTACATTTATTCATTTGTTATCGTGACTGGTTTGCACAAAATCCTCTTGATCCTCCATATATAACAAAGCTACATGCATTTTAATGGGGGTATTTAGTAGCTTCCTTCTTGTCTATAAAACTATGTTTAAATCACCAACAATTTGATCAACTGGTTGGTCTTTTTGCACATACCTTGAAGAGTTTTTGGCTTGAGAATTGAGGGGCTCTTCATTTTCTTCATCTGAAGGCAACTCATCATTCTTCTCTTCATTTTTTATTGAATCAGATGAGCTATTATTTATTGGTTGGTTGACTTTAGATTCAATGTACTTATCAACTTTGACATTAATACAATTGAAAATCTTCTTTGTATTCTTGTCGTAGCATCTATAACCCTTGCTATTATGATAACATCCAAGAAAAATATCTTCATATACCATTGCATCAAAATAACCTAGATTTTCATCATTCCTTTTCATGTAGCACTTACTTCTAAATTTAAAATGCTTGATTGTAACAGGTCTACCATACCAAAGCTCGTAGGGAGTCTTGTCACTATTTGGTCTTAAATGAGCTTTGTTGAGAATCACTAATGTTTTATTAATGGATTTAGCCCAAAATATATGATACACATTTATTTCTCCCATCATGACTTTTCCTAACTACTGAATTGATATATTAGCTCTCTCTTCTGCACCATTCTACTATTGAGTTTCTACTATAGTGTTGGCTTGAGGGGTCCTGACCCAGGTTCATAGTGTTCTACACAACCAAAAAAAACCTCCAACTATTGTCCCTTTTGACAGTGATTAGGACACATAGAGAATTCAATTGGTGATGCATGGTGCCTTTTAAGGGTACCATGTGGCACTTCCTGGGTGTGCCACGTGGCAATGTCCATGCCAATTTATTTCCTGTTTAAAAATAACTTCAAATGAGTATAATTTTTTCATAAGGAATGAAATTGAGTTGCAATTCATGCCGTTGGAATTATCTCTGTGAGATCTACGGCATGGTGATAGCTTTGTCGATATTTGAGGACTTCTAATTTTGATCCCTTTTGGGTCCTCCTAGACCATTTATCCCCAACAAGAAGATTTTGGGCCTCGAAAAAAATTATCAATAAACAAGTAGGTGAGGCAATTAGTCCCTCATTTTCTCCTTTTCAATCCATCATGCCTTACTGGGAGATGTTCCTTCGAAACACATTCGAGGATACTCCACATCTTCACATCATGAAGTCCTAGTTCTTCTGTATGGGATGATTCCTTCGAGAAACATTTCCAAGTAATCTATGGAATTGAGAATATCAATCAAAATAAATGTATGTAGGTAGTCCAAAATGGACCCATACACACTAAAATAAAAGTTTAAATAATTTTCTCAGGAATAATTTAGCTTTAAATGGAATCAAGGTACACATTTTGTTGAACCTATCCACTGCCACATACAATTATTCATGACCCCTTTTCGAAAAATTTAATCCTCCTACAAAATCCATGTAGATACTTTCCCAAGGATGAGAAGGAATATGGTGTGGTGCACATATCCCCAATTTTCTATTAGTGGGCTTTAAAACTATAACACATCACATACCTCTTTATATATTTGTTTACAATTTCTTTCATCTAAGGCCAATAAAAAAACCACTACAATTGAGCCAGGATTTTTCCTACAGCAAAGAGACCAAACACAAGAGAAGTGTGAGATTCTCAAATTAAATGGACTCTTTCACTTATATGATTACATAACTTGTCAAGAGAGTAGAGTAATGTCTCTTACAAATGATTATATATCTGCTTTGGGCCAGGGTGGTTTATATATAAAAATATGCATATATAACCTTATGCGGGACTTTGTGTACTATATCCGCAAGGGATATTTTAATACTACAAAAATATGAACCCTCGCTCTTTATGTCTCAAGGAACCATGTCTTGGTGCTAAAGCTTGGCCACTGCTTCTTTTCCCTAGTGTTATTAGATAAACACCCTAAGGTCAAGGGATCGAGATGAGTTGTCAAGTTGGTATACCCAGTGCCCATTATCGTTGGTCCTATGCTTCCAAATTATATTTCCTCTGTGTCTCAGAGCACTATCAACCCGATGTTTCCTCCTTTGCACTCGCTTGAAACCTTCTAGGTTTAGGGAACCAAGATGATGTGTCCGAGTGGCTCCACCCATTACATAAAAAATCCAGTTTGCGGGCAGGTTGGTTTAATTATGTTAATTCCACATTTGACCAAAATTTATTTAGCTCGTAACTTCCTCCTCTGTGCTATTTAATAAACATTTTGTGATAAATGCCTCCTAGATTACATCATGCTTATATCACCAAAGCCATGTGGCGTCACTTGAGTGATCATGTTTCACTCAGATTTAGCCCACTATCCCACCTAAAAAAATAGAATATGCATGTCACATGTTCCTCCTGTTTGTACAACAACATCATGTTGACCTCATCATCCACATCACAATTGAGGAGGGAGAAATGGGTTTGAGGCCATGTGTTTTAAAATGGGTTTTTTTTTTTTTTTTTTTTAATAAAAAAACATAGGGTTCAAGCCTTTTTATACTTTTCAGACCTTTCCTTACACCATAATACCTAGTTTCCTCCACATTGTTCTTGGTTGCTAATGTGATTTGCCATGCTAGCTTGCACTTGTGTCATCCTAGGCTTCACTCTTGTGCACCCTTTCGTAACCTTCTAGATTACTACCTACTAGGATAAACTAGAATTTGGGACCATATTTGTTCAAACTTCTTCCAATAATAAAACCTCTCCATTTTTGTTGGAAGGACACCTTGTCTAGGCTAGCCTCATCCCAAGTGATCCCCATGGCGTGATTCTATGTATCCTCTAGGGAAACAACCATCAATATCAGTTTTTAAGTGGGCCTTTTCCATGGAGAATACAAATATTTGCCACCATAATTCCATCAGATCCACATCTACGTAGTCATTGGATTTGGCCACTCTGCTAAAGCTATATTCAATTTTTCAATGTGCCAAAATTAACATGCTCCAAAGGTATTCTAACCAATAGTAATTGTACAATATTTGACTTTGGGGCATCAACTTTGACTAGCAATAACTTACTATCCAAGAGTCCATTTGTGAATTTGTATATACCATTGGAAAGCTGTTTCAGAGCTCTTTCTACATAAGTGGGTACCAACTAAATTTGAGGTTATTTTCCATATAAAAAATGGTTCCAAAGTCTCTACATTATCACCATATTTTCCTTTGAATATCTTGAGTTTATCTTTATTCTTCTTGTGAGCTCTTTCTACATAAGTGGGTACCAACTAAATTTGAGGTTATTTTCCATATAAAAATTGGTTCCAAAGTCTCTACATTATCACCATATTTTCCTTTGAATACCTTGATTTTATATTTATTCTTCTTGTAATACTCGTTGCTTCTTCCTTCATCCCCATCACCTTTTCCATCAATGACAACAAATTTCTAAGATTATCCTCATTTGGTATTGATTTCAACACCTTTATCAAACCAAATCATCACCATAAATAAAAAAAGTGTGCTTATTATTATATTATCCTCTAGGTGTTGCTGCCCTTGAAATTAACTCCTCTTTCGGTTGTAGTATTGTTGTGGTGTACCTCTCCTTTTTGTAGAAATATTCTATTCCTTGATAAACAATACATATCTCTCTTGTTTGAATTTCTTCTTATTTTGTTTGATCACCATACTTTTCCCCCTTTTACATCAATGGTAAAGACACTAATGGGCTCCCCCTACAATCTTTCTTCCCCTCTTAAAAAGATCCCCTATCTTATTGATCCTCTAGACCTAGCAAATGTATTTGATATGTTGAATGTGGTAGCTTCCTTGCTTCCTATTAAAGGAATATTTAGTGGAGGGAGGTAAGACATAAAACACCCAATCTCTTCCTTAAACACTCAAATTCATCGCTTGGGATAGGTTTGGTGAAAATATATGATACCTGTTTGTTTGTGTATACGTACTCTAGCTTGACAATATGATTTTCAACTTGATCTCTCGAGCAGTGGTACTTAATTGGAATATGATTTTCCTTTGAGTGAAAAACATTATTCTTTGACATGGTAATATAACTTTTATTATCACAAATAATAGGAATAAGTTCATCATAAAAACCTTGTACATCTTGCAAATTCAGCTTCATCCATAAGATCAAAGTTCAAAAAGAAGTTGATAGTATATATTCTACTTCAGTGGTAGATAGAGAGATTTAAGCCTTCTTCTTTCTAAACCATGAAGCCAAACATTCTCCAATAAAGGAAGCACCACCACTTGTTCTCCTTCAATAATCTACATCACATATCCAATCATCATTAGTATAAATAGTTAGTGATATATATTTACCTCTTGGGTACCAACACCCATAGAATAATTTAACAATGCCAACTTCCTACAGAATTTAAAGTATTAAGTCTTCCGAATATAAGGGAAATTTGCCAATATTAGACCTCTTTGAAGTTTGGTCCTCTGGCCAAATTCATAAACCTTCTGTGAAAGCTTTCAAATTGTAATAGTGGCTTGCTCACAAAGTATAACTCTCTATCATGCCAAACTTTTTTGAATACTTCCTTGAGATACTGCTTTGTGAGACAAAAAATCATTTGGAAAGGTGTATTTATCCACATGCACAGTATACGTCTGAATGGCATGAACATCTCAAACTCGACCTTCATATCATTTGAAAACTAGGATGTTAGATGATTTTAATCACTAGAAAGTATAATATCATTAACATAGACTACAACTACTATTCATTTCCCATCAATATATTTAACATAGAAATTACTAGCAGCTACACCTGTTTTGAAACCAAATTTCAGAAAGTAATTTTCCAACTTGGAATACCAAGCTCGTGGGGATTTTTTCAAACCATACAAGGCCTCCTTCAATTTGTAAACATATTCTGGCTGATCTAATAGCTGAAAACCATCTAGATGCTAAACATAAATTTCTTCCTATAAATCTCCATTAAGAAAAGAATATTTGACATGCATTTTATATATCTTGAATTTCTTGAAATATAAAAATGAGAAAAACATTCTAATAGCCTCTAACCGAGCAATGGGAGAAAAATCTTCGTCAAAATTTAGACATTCAATTTGAAAATAACCCTTGCACACCAATATTTCCTTTCTCCTTACCACTTCATAATGTTCATTCAACTTATTTTTGAAAACCAACTTTGTGCAAATGACATCTCTAATTTTTCTCAATCTAGTACATGTCTTCATGCATTAATTTTAACCATTTTTTATCATGACTGGTTTGCGCAAAATCCTCTACATCCTCCATATATAACAAAGCTACATGCATTTTGGTGGGGGAATTTAGCAACTTCCTTCTTGTCTATAAATCTGTGTTTAAATAACCAACAATTTGATCAACTAGTTAGTGTTTTTGCACATACCTTGAAGAGTCTTTAGCTTAAGAACTGAGGGGCTCCTCACTGTCTTCATCTGAAGGTGACTCATCATTATTCTCTTAATTCTTGACTCGATCAGTTGAGCTATTATTTACTGGTTGGTTGAATTTATATTCAGTGTACTCATCCAATTTGACATGAATACAATCAAAAAATTTCTTTGTATTATTTTTGTAGCATCTATAATGCTTGCTATTATGATAATATCCAAGAAAATTATCTTCACATACCCTTTCATTAAAATTATCTATATTTTCATCATTCCTCTTCATGTAGCACTTACTTCCAAAAATTTTGAAATTCTTGATTGTAATAGGTCTTCCATAGCAAAGCTCATAGGGAAACTTGTCACTATTTGGTTTGAAATGAGCTTTGTTGAGAATCACTACTGTTGTATTAATGGATTCAACCCAAAATATATGATAAACATTTATTTCTCCCACCACAACTTTTCCTAACTACTGAATTGATATATTAGCTCTCTCTACTACACCATTCTGCTATTTATTTTCTACTATAGTGTTGGCTTGAGGGGTGCTGACCCAAATTCATAGTGTTCTGCGCAACCAATAAAAACCTCTGACTACTCAAATCAGTATGGGGGGTTCTAGAACTAGGTTTCCTCACCCTGAGGGAATATATGATGTGGATCTTAACCCTACGTATCAGATCTAATGCTTATCATCCTGCACGAGACTGTATAGAAATCTAGATCTAATTGCAGATAAAATCCTTAACAGATATGTGTAAAACATATCATTATACTTCAATCATATCTAGCTTATCGGAGTAGAAATAACACTTGTGAAATCACATAGATACGTCTTATGTAAAATATTTAACACAGATGGAATCCTTCTGCCAATACACAGATATATACTTTATTCATATAAATGTGTATTCAACTAGGAATAGGAATACATCTATAACTTGCAGTAATCAACAAATAATTAAACAAACATAGTCATGCATAAGTATATAAATCACAATGGAATAGAGTTCACCAAATATTATTCTTTATTAATAGATCTTCAATTCACTAAAATCTGTTCCGCCTGCACATACAGTAGCAGGGTCCTTGACCACAGCTCAAGGTTCAGGTCTCTGCTCACACACCCAATAGCAGCCTTTCTACCCAGACCAATCATAGAATTGTCCAAAACTTAGATAAAAACATTCATCATTAGAAAAAAATACCTTGTCTTTCTTTGTACTCATCTTCACATGTTATGTGACTAGAAGACACACATACCATGGTCTCAAACCATGGTTTGAGACTCATGGTTTCCCTTTTCACCCATTACAATCATTAAGGTGCTTTGACCCACCCCAAATCCCCTTGAATTTTGTGTGCAATGCGTATTAAAAAAAATTACCCAAAATTGTACCAAGAAACATAACCCTAGGGGACCTTATCCAAGAAATCCTTAAACACAATCTACTGACTTGTCCTGAGTCAATTTGGTGCAGTTTAATGCATTTTTTCTTTTAGCACATGAATGGAAGCTTTGAGTGGTTGAATGAAATATATAGTTTTTGTTGCAACGCTCTACGATTCTTTGACCAGTTTCCCTATCGTTGGCCCCTCAGATACCAGGTTGATGCTTTTCTTAGTCTATTGTAGTCCTTTGATGGCACCATTCATGCTATAGGAAAGATTAAAGGCCTCCTCAGCCTAAGGCTGCATTTTTTTTTTTGATTAAATGATCTTGTCACTGTAGTGTATCTATTTATTCTCGAATGGTTCAAATTTCCTACAGTTGGGATAATCTTTGGGTCGGCACCAAGGTCGGCACAACGACCCAAATCTCATTGAAAATTTTATCCTTGACTCGTAGATTTGTATTTAGCAGGTGTACAATGGGTCATCCTGGATGGAGGTCCAAACTACGATGACCTCCTCCAAAAAATTTCTACAAGCATCCACAACAATATTGATGCTAGCAGTTGATTCTTGAACGATTGTGGCACACTGCGTGCAAACTTCTAGAGGCATCTCAGGATGTAACTTCGTTTTGAAGTCTACTATATTCTACTTGAGCTTTGCACACACTATTTCTACTTCTTACCATGATGCTTTCAGTGTGGCTACCAAACTTTTCAATTTTATGCTGGGCACTATAGTAGTTGGCATGGTGATTTCGGGGAGGCTAGATTTTTGGGTCAGAATTGTGAATTACGGATAAAACATGCTTCCCTAGACAAGTGTTAGTCTATAACAACAGATTAAATAATATGCAACTATTTCTCATAACTAAGAACAAACACACAGAGAGGATTAGAAGGTTACTTGTGATCCAGGCGCTTCTAAATGGCTCCTTTTTTCGCTTCCATTGTAGCTTCAAATTCAAGCAGTTTGTGTGAAATGCTTCCTGTAAGAAAGAACACTAAAACAATAGAAGATTCAATAATATAGATGTCTATTGAATTTAGTTTGCTAAATCAGTAAAGCATAAACCATATAGATCAACCAATATCCTGCAATATGGAAAATCAAAGCCAATACAGTTGCATATAGGGAAAAATAAGGTCTACTCTTTATTAATGATAGAAGAAGAGGTTAAAACCAAGTGATTGATTCGAAGTGAACCTTCCAGCAACATCCCCAATCCTCATCACAATATAAATCTCTCCAGCAGCAGCTACAAAAATCTAACTCTCAATTGAAAATCCTCCAGCATTTCTCTACTCAAATTATTCCTTCTCAAACACTCAGATCTGTGCTCAATTTATAGATGAACTGAAGGTTATTTTGAAATTAATGACTTTCCAATAATAGGGAAGACATGTTTCCAATATTTTAGATGTCAAATGGATAGTTGGATTCGAAGCTTGACACATGTGAACTCTTCTAGAAGGCACTGGCCAAGTGGAGATTCGGGAACAATGAGAATTTCGCTCCCAATGTGACCAATGCCCATGTGGATATAGGGAAGTGATTTACAGAGCAGCCTTGCATGGGGCTACCTGCATATGCAACACACTTAACCTCTTTAGAGGTTGTATTGGTAAGCTCTCATATGCTATATAATAAAATTCAAACTTTGGAAACCTTTGCTTGATGGAAGTCTCTCTTGATTTATCTTGTTCCTGTCTTAGGGCATATAGAAACTTGAAATGATAGGGAATGATATAACCTTATTCATTGGTCGTAGATATGATGTCCAGTTAACCAAGTCATTGGGAATTGTGACCAAATTGACCTATAACAAATTTCCCCCTAACGCATGAAGCCAAAATAACAATAATAACTTTTGATTGAGATGATTTACATTGTGATGGGCTAGAGATGAAGCTGAGTGGTCACCTGCATCAATATTACAATAAATTACATCATGATATATTCAATTTGATCATAATTGCTGAGGGTAGGCATTCCCATGTTCAGCACATAAACAATCTAATAACATGTACATAATTCAGAAAGTTGCCTTCATTGGAATGTTTCCCAAATGCTGGCATGCCTACAAATATAGGCCCATGTTTTGGATGAAAATATGTATGTAAGGTCACTGTACAGATGATGTGTACAAAAATCCTGAATGGTAGCCCATATGGCTAAAACTAGATCTAGGGTCTTCTCATCTCATTCACTCGAGCATTCGGGTACAAGTCTAGCCATGCAAATATATGATTTGTAGTCGAACATGGAAATACATCGTTTGTTTACCAGCCAATGATGTGATCTTTTAAAAAACATGAGAGAACCACCATTAATGTCAATGGCCCTCAAAGTACTGCAGTAAATTTCGTAAGGTGTGAATAGATTATTTGATGTCGAACGGGAAACAAAATCTTTCGGTCAAAGGTTCAGAAGCAAGGATCTTGTCAATGGTGTAACGAGCCTCATGGTACTGGAACCTGATGTTTCTAAGTGAACTTCTTGGATATTGATTTTTCGTCAACAAGAAGTCACCTTATTGCAAAACAGGTGTTACTGATTTCGGATACAAAGGCATGACTTGATATAGAAATTGTTAGGGATGACGGTCATGAGATTGAAGGTTTATGAGTATTGCAGAAGGGTGAAGTTTTCACTAGATGACTTCTCTTGAACATATCGGTGACACTGTGATAAGTTTGCAGCATTGACCCAAAACCGATGTGAAGGTATGATGAACCATAGGTATGAATGAACTATCAAGAAGATTACCCAACCCAAATAGTCATGGACATGGAGTGAAGGAAGTATCATGTTCAAGAGTGACTTGCTTCCATAAAGAATTCTTGTTCACTTTTCCCAAATTTTTCCCTATCATTTTTCGACAAGTACCTCTTTATATTTTAACAAGCTAGAGGAGGATAACATTTTCTTCATCTATAATTCAACCCTTCGGGCGAATAAAGTATCACTATTTAATAATTTAATGAGTCTAGTGATGAATGAAACTCGATTCTTGCCATGATAGAAAAGCCCATCGCTATTTTATGTTTTAATGAGCTTAACGAAAATGATAGCCCAGTCCTTTTTCATATTTAGAGAGTTTGAAAAAACAGGACAAAAGAAAACTCCATAAGTGCTTTTTCATAAATTTGTCACTCAGACCCGAAAAAGTGTAAAATAATATCTGAGAGAACCTCATTGGTCATGTTTAACCAAGGTATTCCTTTTTCGTAAATAAACTATCTCAGTATGGAAAAGGGTTAAACTTATACTGAGTAGATATCAATTTATTTACTTTTACGAGCTTGAAAAGACAAGTGCTTGACAATCTTTTCATATTATCAGAGTCTGAAAAGAGCTGAAAGAAGAATCCAGGGGTTATTTTCTCACTGTTATCGAAGCTCGAAAAAGAGATAAAAGTTTGCTTCAAATCCTTTTTCGTTTTTAACAAAGCTCGAAAAATAATGAGAAAAAGTATTCTTTGTGGTCAAGTCATTCTTTGAATAAATCTGCATGACTAACCTGGTCATCAGCTATATTTCCTATTTAGAACAACATCAAATGGATTAAAAATACCCGTTTCAGGATAAAATCATAATAAAACTATATTCATAGCAATAAATTTATCTTGCAAGTAATTAAATGATTATTAAAAGTAGTTTAATTATTCATTTTTACCATTCCATAGTTACTATTTGTATTTTGGAGCTTTGAACGTGATTTTTCCCCCAAACTTTAGTTTTTGATTGCAGTCGTTTCTATGGATGGATTTTGTCACCTTTTGATCCAGGTTAGTACCATGAACCTCCTCTTTCGCTTGGTGTTCATTTCATTTCCAATTTCTGCAAATTTTTAGGGTTTTAAGGCCCCTAGGGTAAATTTTGCCAAAATTGAGGGCAACGCACCCCTTAATGTCGAAACCTGTGTTGCATACAAGGTAAAGTGAAGGGTACTTGCATGTGCAACACACTGTCTCTTTTCTGGGAGTGCATTGGGCACAGTTCAAGTTTTTTATTTTCGTGATGTGCCCAAAATTTACCTAGTTTTCTGCAATGAATGGAATATAATGGATACTATGGTTGTATTTCAATTTTCCATCAAATTATAATGATGATTACATGGAAGGAAAGAGAACATGAAGAAAAATATATTATTTCCTTAAATTATCTGGGTACTATAAGAGCCCTAAGAGATTTTGGACTGCTTAAGTACTTCAAATTGTCGGGAATGAGGCAACGAATAGAAATTTAGGAGTTCTTAGTTTGAGCATTTGATCCGATGATAGAGGCATTTAATATTAAGAACCAAGTGGTTCCCATAATAGTTGAGGATGTGTACTTTCTCACAAGTTTGTCGAGGAGAGGTTTTCCCATTTCACTCTCAAGGTCTATCATTGGAGGAGAGACAGTGAGGGATTATATTCTGCAGTACTGCTATCCAGGGGCAGAACCTAGAAAATATGGAAAAATAAACATCTGGGATGTTATATATTTTCCTTTGAGAACTATCCTTTTCACAAACGCTAAATTTGTTGGCACCATTACACTACATGTAGCAAAGAGATTGTATATGCAGTACACGCTAGAGTGATTAGAGGCAATAGTCTTCAACTGGTTTGAAACTATTCTATCTCAGATAAAGGAAAAAATGAACAAAGTAATGGGAGGAAGAAAGAATAATTTCAGTTATGGTTCAATCCTTATCTCCTTCGCTTTAGAATGGATTCCACTGATGCAACCACAACATGTGACACTAGATATAGCTAATCCTAGAGATCCTCGAATGCAAAGATGGGTAGAACTCATGGGTCGGAATGCAGGCGAATCGACCATTGTTTTCTCTACTGCATTCTTTGCTTGGTTCCAGTGATAGATTGCCGCCATCGATGAGTACGCATATGCAGGCATTGATTTTCGAGGAGATCCAGATTTAGCATTACTAGGGGGTGCTCAGTGGGGTGCAATGGGTAAGAATCTTTTGACCATGTTTTTTGATTTTCCTAAGGTTTATATAATTTTTTTCTATTTTGATATTTTCCCAAGACTAAACTAAATGTTTTATGTAATGAAAATGTTGGTCGTGTTCAACCAGTAGAGGAACTAGAGTGCGAAGAAGATGTGCCAGCAGAGAGGGATGTTGGGAGAGCAGTCCTTCAGGACCTTGATATGGCTGAGACTCTAGCTAAGCTTCAGTAGCACATAGAGGGGTTGACCTTCCAGATTTCAAGTTGCAGGATCGAAGAGTTACCCTTGCGATTGCAATGACACACTATTGGGGTTCCTAACTATTGGATATAGTTACTTCGTAGGATTTCTAGATCTATAACATGTTACCATGAGCACCACTAGTTTACTTTTGACATTTTGCATACATTTTGAGGTCATATGACCAATGTGTCTTGGGCACAAATTTTGTAAAAACCTATAACTATATATCTATATGATTTCAGAGTTTTTCCTATGTTTATTCTGCAATCCTATTCAATGATGTGAATGTTTTCTTTACATATGTTACAAATGTCTGTCTAAAATTTGATTAGCTAATGAATTAGTCAATGTGTTTGAATTTCTGGAAATGTGTTGATATTGAACAAAATCAAAATGTCTTTCCAAAAGTCGAACTCCTAGGAACAATCTAAGAAGTGTTGGATTTCTAACAGTATAAACACTAATGAGTTGTAATACCACAAGTTGTGAGTCTAACCTTATGATTATGCGGTTAATACCAAATGAAATGGCATAAAAGAGAATTTCAATTAATGCACTATAATCGGCAATATTTTTCGTCGATCTACCAAAATAAATCCCTTGAAAGCTCACTAACTCGCCGTTCGGAGAGAAAATGGCCCACGCTCCAGAGGATAGATTCTGCATACTATGACTAGCACCATCATCATATCAAACAAATGGTTCCGAAGATTCAAACATATGCAATGAAATGTAAAGCATATTACTAACATCAAGAAAAATCTAAAAACAAATTAAGATAGTGAATGCAAATCAACAACATATATACAATATAATACAAAAAATTACTACACTCATGATTAAGCATAGTAACGTTTAAGATACAACCCATTTCTAGGCTGTGCCAATGGAATACCATTGTAATCAACTAATTCATAGGCACCCTTAGCAAGAAATTTTTTGACAATATAGGGGCCATGCCATAATGGCTCAAATTTCCCTGTACCTATTACATCAGCTTCTTGATCATTAAGAAGGACCAGGTCGCCCTCTGAGTAGATGTGAGGCCGGAAATTTTGTCATATTGTGCCTTTATACGTCTCTTATGCACTTCTTTGCCCAATTGGGTTTCACGACACGTTTCATCAATATGGATGAGGTTAAGGAGATGCGCTTCTTCTTCTGAGGTGTTAGGTAACAATTTTATCGCGAGTTTTAATGATGATATTTCACATTGGATTGGTAAGATAACTTCTAGACCATACACCAATTGAAAAGGAGTAAATATGGTTGTGTTTCTCACCGAGGTTTGATATGCCCACAAGACGGAGTACAAGATCAAATGACAATTTATTTTACGAACTCCTATAATTCGTTGAAGCATTTATTTAAGAATTTTGTTAATAGCCTCAACTTATCCATTTGATTGTGGATAATAAGGAGTAGAATTATCATGCGAAAATCTTAACTTGGTAGTCAATTCAGACATCATGTGGTTGCGAAAATTCTTCCCATGATATGTAACTATAGCCCGTGGGACCCAAAACCGTGTAATAACATGATTGAAGAAAAAAAATGTAGTTGTTTGTCGTGTGTTTTTTAATGTAGGCATTTCTTCGGCCCATTTGGTAAAATATTCGACTGCGAAAATAATATAACCATGCCCCCCAAATGAACGAGCGTTACAGGTCATGAAGTAAATATCCCATTTCGTAAATCGTCTCGCAAAGATGACATGACGCATTGGCACTGGCGATTTGTGGATCTTACGAACAAAAATCTGGCACACATGACAACTTCTGACCGCGAGGATGCAATCTAGAAAAATAGTAGGCCAAAAGTAACTGGCGCAGAGTATCTTCTGCATGGTAGCATATCCAGATAAATTTCCACCACAAGCCCTAGCATGACAATCATTTAACACTTTTTCAACCTCCTCATGAGTGAGGCACCTTCTTAAAAAAAATTTGACACCACGACGATAAAATGTATCACCGACGATCAGATAATCTTTGGCTTGGTATCAAATACGTCGTTGTTCAGAGTGAGAAGTATTAGGTCGAAAAGTTTGAGTTTGGAGATAAATGATGAAATCCCCATACCAAGGATCATATGATCCGATCAGAAATAGAGACTCGTCTGGAATTGAGGTTCTGACGTAGTTGTATTACTATTAGAGGGAAGGTCACAAAGAAGCTCAACCAAAACTAAAGACTTCTTTGACTTGGATTTTATGAATTCCAAATGAAATTCCTACAAAATGACAATCCATTTTGAATATTTCCCCCCCATCAATTGACATGATAAGATGTAAGTCACGGGGTTGAAATCTGAAACAATAGTTGTTTTTCTGAGAAGGATATAATGGTGAAATTTTTGGACAGCTTGAATAGCTACAAAGGCAAGCTTTTCCACGTATGAGTACTTAACTTCCGTATCATTGATATTACGATTCAAATAATAGATCATATGTTCAACTCCATATTCCTCTTGGACCAATAAAATTGCAATGGTCTTTCAACTGTGACGATATATAGGAAATAATCATTTCAAGAATTAGGAGGATACATTAATGACACTCGAACAAGATTATCCTTGACAACATCAAAAGAAGCTTGCGCAACTTGGTCCCAATGGAAGGGAACCCCCTTTTTCAATAATCGAGTAAATCCTTTAGCCATTTAGGCATAGTTTGGAATGAACCTTCTTAGGAAGTTAGCCTTTCCTTGAATTTTTTGTATCTGAAGTAAATTTGATAGTGCAAGCAAATCAAGAATGGAATGAACCTTTGATGGGTCTATTCTAATTCATTATTTTGAGACTACGAATCCAAGAAATCGACCAGAACCAACACAAAACACACATTTATGTGGATTAACGCGTATCTTGTATTTTCAGCAGTGTAATAAAATGGCTCTCAAATGCATCAGGTGATCAGTCCGATTTCGTGAATGCGCTAGTAAATCATCTATATATGGTTGAAAAATGTGCTTGATTTCATTGAAAGCATAATCCATTGCTCTCTGAAAAGTTTCCCCAGCGTACTTCAAACCAAATGGAATTTTCCTATAAGCGAATGTGCCCCAGGGACAAATGAATGTTGTCTTATGTTGATCATCTGGGAAGATATTGATTTGATTGTAGCTAGAAAATCCATTCATGAACAAAAAGATTTTGCATCCAGCACAATTGTCAATAATTTGGTCAATAAAGGGAGTAGGATAGTTGTCTTTTGGAGAAGCATGATTAAAATCCTGATAATCGATGCATACTCTAATGGTCCCTTGTTTTTTCATGACAGGAACGATATTGGAAATCCACTCGGTTAGCAAAACAAGGTAAATGAAACCAGCATGCAAAATTTTTTCAAATTATACTTTGTTGGTAGTGGCTTTCTTTGGATGAATAGGATGAAGCTGTTGGCGCACTGATTTGACATCAGGATACATATTAATAGTGTGTTCAACTATACTAGTATCTATTCCTGGCATTTCATCATAAGACCAAGCAAATACGTCATGAAATTCATGAAATAGAGAATGATATAATTCAAGTTCTGATGGAGAAAAAGATACACCGACATGAATATTTTCTACAATGCTAGGTTTGGTCAAAATATTGATAGATATGATTTCTTCAATATTTAACAAATTTCACTCGAAATCAATTGCATTAATTGGAAAATAATTCAAAAATAAATTTTTGATTGATGGGTGATATAGTTCACTAAGATAGTTTTCTTCATAATCAAGAAGATGGGAACCATGATGATAATCTTCCCACGGTTCTCCTTCTAGCATCATAGCTTCCAAAATATTTTCATCTGTCAAAAAAATTGAGGAAAATGGGTTAGATGGAGTACCAAAATCTAAGGAACGATCAACCCAAACACTCGGTGACACTGATTTCGGATTTTCTACCCAAGCCAAATAGATTGATTGTTATGCCAACTAAATAGGGTTGGGTGGTAAAAATTCATCCAACGTAGAAATTTCAGAATCACCCATACTGTCCCTTAAGCTAGATAGAGTGGAAAAGATCATGTAGCAGGTATCTATACTTGAAATTTCTACCGATGTCATAGGCAGTGGTAATGTAAAGGTTCCCATGAGAGTGGAATCCTTTAAGAGCCCTACACCAATGTTCTGAATTTATAGTTGGGGTATGTGAAAAAATGGAACGCTTCCAATTACCTGCGAAGTGGAGGCAAAGAAGGATAGTTGATTAATGATGATGATTGTACCTTTATGTGGAAAGGAAATCATTCTAAAGTATGTAAAAATAGTTGCAGTCATTGCATATACCCATGGTCTTCCAAGTAAAATATTATAGTCAAGGGGTCCGTTAATGACCTAGACATCAATATTCATTGTTTTCCGCCCTAGTTCAACATGCATATTACTGATAATACCACCAGGTTTAGATTTTCTTCCATCAAAAGCCTTCAACGTCGTTGATGATTGTGATAATCGCAGCGAGCCAAGTGACTTGTAACAGTTTAGAGACATAATGCATGTAGATGCTCCCTCATCAATAATAGTGCGATGAACAAGGTGATTGAGAACATTTAATTATATAGAGAATGCTAATTCTATTGGTAGTTGTGGTACATAGCTCGTATGATTAAAAATGACAAGATTATAATCAGTTGGATCAATTCCACTAATGGCCGACAATAAAGCTTGCTTCTGGGAGGAAAATTTTTGTAATACCTCAAGAGCAGACATAGCTAAAGGGGATTAAGCCAAATCTTCAACTATATTATAATTTTGTGCAACTCTTGCTCAAGTATTATATGTCAATTTATGAATTACTCCCTTTGGTGGCTTAATTTTCAATACAGGAATAACAGTAGGCGGTACTGATTCAGTAGACAGATTCATAGTCGAGGTGGTAGGTTGATCAATGGCTTGAATACCATAATATTTATTACGCATTGACACCAAAATATTTGTTGAAGGTTTTATGAAGGATAACATTAACACTTGGGAACTAGGAGCTGGATCTATAGCAACCAAATTAGTGTATGGATTTGAAAATGGGTCTGTCAACATAGCTGATGCATGGGAAGTCTTAATGATTTTTGAGAATTTATCACGGTGAGGAAAATCCCTAATAAAATGTTCCTCATTACAGATTATGCATGGATAACGAGATTTCCGAGGTCCAAACGGTTGATCTGATGATCTTTCCTGTGGGTTAGAAGTTTGATTTTTCTTTGATTTCCCCTGTTTCTTACTTCCTGATTGCTTTTCACGTTTTCCTTTGTCAAATGACACGACATTAATTTTGGAAGTAGGAGCAAGATTAGATGCAGTAGTGTGGTGTGTGCTTGTAGTGCCTATCAAGCCGTCTCTGGCATGAGAGTCCTTTATTTGAGGAGGAACATTGAAATTAGATCTCGGTGCATTAGGATTTTTTTCATAGATTGTGCCGTATTGAGTGTAAATAGTGTCTAAATATTGGGCATGAGTGATAAATTTCTTTTCTATGATGACCAAACCCTTAACCACATCCTTAGTTATAAATGGTAACAAGGACTTAATGAACCATTTAGCAAGTAGCTGATCCAGAACAAATGTCTTAACCATTCGTTGACGATGACGCCACTGGTGAATATGATCAGAGATGTGAGTAGAATTAGTTTGTTTGAAGATGGTCAAGAGTTCCATTCCAGTTTTGCATCTGATAGGTAACTATAAATGGGTCAAAACGATAGTAGCTAGGGCAGTGAAATTATCAAAAGAAGCTCTAGGTAACTCAATGTACCATTTAGCAGCCAGACCTGTGAGCGTACGCTAGAAAAGACGCAGTCGAAAAGAATCACCATTTATGGAATTTGATGAACACCATAAATGATAAGTCATGACATGAGTCGATGGATCTTCTCCATGGTTTCCATTGAATTTGGGAATATCAAAGGGTAATTTATGGGGTATCATCGGCCACCAATGAGCATAGTTTATTAGATCATTGGTTAACCGATTTAAATATGGAAATTCTAAAGTTGCAACAAAAGGCAACTGTCTATTAAGGTTAGGATGAGCATAGCCAGGGTAAGATGGAATTGCTTGAGCAGCAAGCCTTTGAGAACCAACATACAAAATCTGCTGCTGGTAACCCAGATAGGGGTTGTTTTGTGCAACAAACACTTGAGGATTCTGTTGACCAAAACTTGGATATGATACATGTTGAAATGAAGTTTGAGGCATTTGCACCTGAGGTTGCCAAGGTGTTTGTCCACCAATTTTATAACCCAAATTAGGATAACTTGGATTCGGTTGATATGTATAACTAGGTTGCGGTTGCGACATCCCATAAAATGGTAGACTAGCTTGTGAATAAATGATTCCTGATACAGGTTGTTATAAATTAACCAAAGGATTTGGAGTCTGTGGACCCAACAATTGATGATATTGAGTTGAAGGACCCACTTGATAAGGTTTATGTATAATATTTTGATTCTGTAACAGGGGTAAAGATGTATTAACAAGTGGTAATGAAGTGGATGTAACAAGTTGAACCGGTTGATACGAATGTACAACTGTTTGTGATTGGATAGGCAGAGTGGGATGCCATTGAAAAACATTCAATTCAACACTAGATTGACCAAAAATTGACTGAGTACTACCATATTGGGTGACCAAAGGTTCCCCCCCAGCATGAGGAGAATAGTAAGATGAAAAATAGTTCTCTCCAAATGCTAGGAGTCCAATTGATATGGTACTTAAAGGAATTTACCTAGAAGGATTGACTTGATATTGCCCTGATGATGTATATAATGAATCAAGTTGTTCAGCACTAATGATAGGATTAGTAGTTAAAATACTGGATGATGACATTGGTAAAGACCATGGTCTTGAAGACGCACCATAGAAAGTGCCAGATAATGATTTGTAACCTAATGGGATCTTAGGGCCACCATGCAAATATGAATCTAGTGAAGTTGTGAACATCTATGGAGTAGCGAGGGCTAGAGCTGACGTAATTGGAACAACTGTCCCAACTGAAGATGTTGGTTCAGACATGGTTGATTGACCAAATTTATACCCTTTAAAATCAACAAGATATTGAATGGGAACCGGATCAAGAAAATCAGATGGAAACGATTGAGGAAAATACTCGTACAGGTAAAGTGCCCCTCCCCCCGCAAAAAAAAAATGGGTTGGAGTTAAAGGTGTATTGCCTTATGGGATTTATTCAATCACAATTAAATCAGGTGGAAGAATTTCACCGTTAGGCCCAAAATATATTTCAGATAGTTGACTGTGTGATATAGGAGTTTCAATGACTACATAAATTTGTGGGATGACCAAAGTAGGAACAAATTTCAGTTGTTCGAATTCTAGATTTAGATATTCTGGCAAAGAAGAGACATAATCTGGATCAATTTGTGATTGAAAAACGTCGGGTCCAGGAGGTATGGTCTCACTGATTGGATGGATTATGATCACAGGTAGCTGTGAAGACTCCGTTTAGACAACAGTAGATGAACCAGGATGTGTAGAAACAATTTGAGATAACTTTAGTTTATTGGAAAATGATGTTTCACCAGAGGTACAAATTGTACTTGATTTTGCAGATCGTGAACACCTTCACCTACCAGAAGTAACTTCTAGTGGAAAAGGTGGTTTTAAAGCTAATCTATGCTAACGACAGGGGAAAGGGTTTTGTTCTTCCATGATTACTAATTTATTTTAACCAAAAACAAATAAAAAAAATAAAAGGGTAATGCTAGGCAAAAGGGTTTACCAAGAAAATGTGAACTGCAGAATACCTCCTGGCGAATGAAGAAGTACCGACAGGAAATCTCCCCGAATGCTGTGTTTCGTGTATCACAATTTACAAGGTGACCAACTCGGTTAACTATGGATGGATAGCACCTATACGTTTTCCTCCCAAATATACCCAAAGGTACTTGGAGGCCCAAGTCAGTATTAGCGTTGTTTGATGTGAAACCGCACATTCAAAGCACCCATTTATACTTATCATTCTGTAACACCACCGATATACCCAAAATTACATGGATGAGCTATGATATACTTACATACGTGGAGTGAGGTATCACACTCGCAATGTATCACAGACAAGTTAATGATAGCTGGTATGTTTTACAACGCCGAAACACGTCTCTAGCCTAGATCTTCTAAATTTTATTGTTATGGTTCCAATGCTTTGTTATGTAAATTGAGATTAATTTTATGTTGATCTTGCATAAAAATTTTCCTTTCAAAGGTTCACTGTGATGATGTATTGGAAACTCCTAAAATGCAGGATAAGAATGATAAACAATATTTCACTTTTAGTTTGTTCAATGAAAACCTAGCTACTAAGGGAAGAGAGAAAATAATTTGTGAGCAAACAAATCAATGAGCACAAACTAAATGCAGATTTCCTAATGTTCCTTTTGCAAAACACACAAAATTCTACATGCAAATGCAAGTTTTTCTTTTCAGTTTCTTTAAAGTTATGAATGAAGAAAAGAAAATAGGTGCATTAAATCAACAATTCAAATGCCTCTTATGTTCGAGAAATGAAGAATACAAACAAAAATTTCTCTTTTGAAGGAAAAATGAGGATTTTAACAACAACTTCTCCTCTCAAGGAAATGAAGATTTTACGACAATTTCCTATTTCGAAAGCAAATGATTCTTAATGCAACCATAAAAAATACTTTGAAATCAACTTGTTAATGATAAAGAAAAAAAATTTAAATAAACATTGAACAAGTTTTTAGTCAAAGGAGGAAGAAGTATATAGATTCATTGGTCAATATGAGGATCAAAATTTTCAAAACACAATAGAAAACAAACTGAAGCAAATTGCAAAGGAAAATTCAAACAAATCTGGATGGTTTCAGGAGTCAATGCACTCTCCAAGGAGAGACAGTACTCTGCAACGCAGGCCTAAGAGGGAGACAATGCTATGCAAAGAACTATGTCTTGTCTAAGGATGTGTTGGCCGTAGTATATAAGAAAAAATACTACTATTTAACTCACTGTGTTTGCAAACATGGCTTTAAAAAATTTTAATATTTATGAGCAACAAATACTGGGTGGATAAAAAAATCAAATCAGAGGCTAAAACACCTAGAAATAAGAGAAATTCTCCCCAGTGGAGTCGCCAATTTTTTGGGTCAGAATTTTGAATTACAGAAAAAACACGCTTCCCTATAAAGGTGCTAGTCTAGAACAACAGATTAAAGACTATACGACTATTTCTCCTAACTAAGAACATACACATAGAGAGGATTAGAAGGTTACTTGTGATCCAGACACTTCTAAATGGCTCCTTCTGTCGCTTCCATTGTAGCTTCAAATTCAAGCGATTTTTGCAAAATACTTCCTGCAAGAAAGAACACTAAAACAACAAAAGATGCAATAATATAGATGTCTATTCAAGTTATTTTGCTAAATTAGTAAAGCATAAACCATATACATCAACCAAGATCTTGCAATATGGAAAATCAAAGCCAATACAGATGCATAGAGGGAAAAATAAGCTATACTCTTTATTAATGATAGAAGAAGAGGTTACAACCACGTGTCTGATTTGAAGTGACTCTTCCAGCAACGTCCCCAAGCCTCATCACAGTATAAATCTCTCTAGCAACAACTACACAAATCTAACTCTCAATTGAAAATCCTCCAACATTTCTCTACTCAAATTCTTCCTTCTCGAACACTCAGATCTGTGCTCAATTTATAGATGAACTAAAGGTTGTTTTGTAATTAATGACTTTCCAATAATAGGCAAGACATGTTTCCAATCTTGTAGATGTCAAATGAACACTTGGATTCGAAGCTTGACACATGTGAACTATTCTAGAAGGCACTGGCCAAGAGGAGATTCCAGAACAATGAGAATTTCACACCCAATTTGACCAACGCACCTGTGGATGTCGGGAAGTGCTTTGCAGAGAAGCCTTTCATGTGGCTACCTTCATATGCAATTCAATTAACCCCTTTAGAGGATGTGTTGGTGAGCTCTCATATGCTATATAATAAAATTCAAACTTTGGAAACCTTTTCTTAATGAAAATCTTGCTTGATTTTTCTTGTTCTTGTCTTAGGGCATATAGCAACTTCAAATGATAGGGAATGATAGACCCTTATTCATTGGTCCTAGAGGTGATGTCTAGTTAACCAGGTCATTGGGAATGGTGGCCAAATTTAACTATAACACGGAGCACAACTGATCGATCATGGACTCCAAATTGGTGTGCTATATTTCAGCAGCTCGGCATGCATCCTATGCTATCTGTTGTCCCTTATGCATTATTTTGACTTTATTTTGAGCCTCCTTGGTGTCCCACAATGCCTTGTACTCCCTCTATTGTAGCTCATCTATGATCATCGTATCCATGGCATGTAACTTGCCACTAGGAAATATTGCCAAGTCAACTCCCACCTCTTGTTGAGCCTGGACGGATGTGTGCAAGGTATAATATTCAAGATGAAGCACAGGTCCTGTAATATGGAACATTATGTTATATGAGGGAGATACCAATACAATTCTGAGTGGTAGTGCGCTCGCTTGTTGCACGCTCGCTTGTATCGTGCTTGCTTGCACTCTTAGCTGCTGGAGTCCTTGTTGCACATCATCAAGGACTGATTTGTATTATGAATCTACTTCTCTCCATACATCTTTTGTTGCTTCTTGGATTGGGTCACCAATATTGTCAAAATATTCCACTGTCAGCGACAATGGGTGAGTCCCGATCTTCTTAGCTGTTTTCCTTCTTGTGCACAAACCTAGTGGAGCCTGAGGCCCTCTCTTGGTCTGTCTTTGTGTGCTTGTCTGTGTCAAATGTGAATTGGAACTATCTCCATACTTATCTTCCATGTCATCTTCATTGCACAAATCAACTATCTTCACCGTAGTGTTTGGATCATGGTCCTTCTGTGCATCCTTTGGTTGGTTTGTTAGCGTGTGCGGCTTCATAGGAGTCCTAGGCAGTGTTGATGATGATGCACCACCAGTTTTACTTTCTTCTAACCATAAGGGGGGCCACTTTGTCATAATGCATGAAAGGTCATCATTTGTAACAATATATGGCAGTTCATACCAGATTCTTGCCATGTCCCTCTTTATGCTGACATGCACATTGTGAAAGGTGGCCTTGAAGTCTGCAATGTGTTTATATTTCTCATATAGTGTAGGTGATAGTCATGACTTGGACTACACTGATTGAAATACCTTCGTAACAAATAGAACCTAGAATATATTCTTTTCTCACACCCTTGAAGGAAGCTTTAAGTTCCACAATGATGCATATTTTTCTGATTCACAAACATCTGGCTCAATATTTGGCAATTGGGACTGCATCAGTGGCCTCTAACCAATAAGCACGACCAATAGTAGCAACCAAGCATAATAAAAATTCTTTCCATCCTCTTGTGCTTCTCGAACATTATCCAAAAACACATTGCAGAGGTACTTTTCCCAATTTTACTGCACTTCTTTCACGTACTTCCCAACTAATTTAATCATGGGCACAGGTACTTATTTTGCATGAAACTTCTTCATCATTTTTTATATGAGGATTAGGGTAGAAAATTTAACCACCAAAGAATTAATATCTTCAACTAAAAATCCTCTAGTATTCTTGTTCACCTCATATGACTATCTTAACATATTCGTCAAAAATTTTCTCCTGTCCCTTCCCTCCGAAGGTCACCCCTAGATCTCTCCTTGGTAAGGTAACTTGGTAATCCGATGAATCAACATGTCATCAATCGGGATGGGCTCTCTTATCCATAGACAATTATCATGCACCAGGTCAAGCACCTGGCACAAAAATATATCATTGATGGGGCTGCGACCAAAATGTAGAATGTTTAGAAGGTTCATCAGCCCTGAATTTTGTAATCCCAATGCCCATGAATTTGGTTCAACATTGATGACTCCTTCGTCATACGACACCTATTCTAGGTATTTCGATGGTGCAAGTTATAGGAACTTTGCATAGTCATCCATGTCCCAATATTTAAACTTCAACAAAGGTACATTTGGAAACATGTCCCCTTCAAAACGCACATTCTTTAGGAGCAACAATGTCCTAATATGTGACTTGACCTTATCCAGGTCCTTCATTACTCCAACATATGGCTTACACAATGCTAGTTGTGACATTAGGTCTACTTCTTTGGCAATGTATTCCTCTACTATCACTTTTGTCTCTTCAGCCATTTGTCTCTTCTGTCATTTTTCTTGGGTCGACTTAGGCTTTAGGGTCTCCTTGCGCGAAGACTTTCGGGTCCTCGATGGCTGTCCTTTATTTTCAGTCTAAGGTTGATGTTCCAGATTAGGTGTTTCAATAGCGTGCCTCACAGAGGGGGTAGGCACTATAGCAGTCATACTCTCAGAGATTAGATTACCTAACCTTATTTAGCATAATGTCTCGAATAAGGTTTTTGAGTGCTCAGACATAAAATCAACCAAGCATGGTGCACTATAAAACTTTGAGGTCTAAAATGGGCCTCCTAAGAAAAATTTACAACCAAAATAAAATTTATAACAACCAATAGGATTCAAGAAGATGATGTCCACCATGGGAGATTATTCACCATTTTTGGGGTAAAAAAGTAAAAATATTAAAAAATAATAAAATATTAAAAGTACTTTTTGAACTTGTATTTTCACTTTATCCCCTTAATGTTTTACTTAAATTTTGAGTGGGAGTACTCATTGGATGAAAAATTTAATTCCTCATTCAATGAATACCCATGTTGCATAGTTTTGATTGATCATGTTACACGAAGAATGAGAAATACATGAAAAATTGTTTTTACAATCAATTTTTTCATGTATTTCTCATTTTCATTGTAGAATAGTCCATAAAAAGTATGCAACATGATTAATCCTTGGATGAAGAATCAAATTATTCATCCAACGAGTGTTCCCGCTCATAATTTCAGTAAATCCATAGGTAGATAAGTTAAAAATACAAGTTGAAAAAATTAGTCTTTTCTTTTTTCCCTATGAAATTTGATGATGTAATGTAATATTACTTCATTATTTCCACTATTATTTTATAATATACATAGGAGGCCCATTTTAGAGCTCAAAATTCTCGTACTAAAAAAAATGGGCACATATCTCTTAGAAAGAAAAGGGAGCTAATGTGACCCTTCCTGCCATGTTTATAGTGATGGCACGACCTAAACGGCTTGATGTCCTTTGATGAAACATCATAAATGTTCAAATTACTCCAAATCTCGCATAATATCCTCCATAAATGCGGGTTAGCCACTCCTCCAAATCATAATAAAGTTGTGTTATCCAGATTTATTGTTCCAATAACTATAATCTGGTGCATCTATGAATATTTTAACATTTCTGTGTTTTTTGTAGATATCTACGCTTCCTCCATATTTTTTGCACATAAAAACTTCTCCAATGCTTAACAAACTTCTTTATTGTTCAGTTCCCTCTCACAACTCTCTGGGGAACTAAGACACTTCTCCATCCATGTAGTTCATTTGTGCACACAGGGATGGGATCATCCCTATATGGTCTCAACCAACTTCCATTCACATACCTAGAAAGGACTTCACCACTTAAGGTAGCCAGACATACCACACCTCCTTCTGTGATATCCTTGACAATATAAGGTCCAAACCAATTCATTTTGAACTTTCCTCAGTGGTGGGAAAACTTGTTGTCATATAGAAAAACCAAATCATCCTCAAAAATATTCTTTCTAATGTGCCTATGATGCCAAGCCTTTTTGTGTGCCTTTTTCACCCGCTGATGGAAACCAGCAATGAATCTGTCCTCCTCTAGTGAAACTAGCTGTGACATGAGATCTTCATAATATCTTGATTAGCCATGTCAGTTATCGCTATGATGTGAAGACTAGGGAAAATATACTCCAACAACATAACAACCTCATGTCCATAGACCAACCTGAAAGGAGTCTACCCTATCAATTTCTAGCATGTAGTCATGTATGCCCACATAACTGCGGGTACATGCACATCCCAATCATTACAATTAGCATTGTAGATATTTGTGAGTGCATTCCCATAAAATCTTATTAAATTCTTCTACCATACCATTTTCATGTGGATGATATGGTGTACTCTTATGATGGTGTATCTTGAACTCGATTGTCAAGGCTTGAATGGTATCATTCACAAAATGTGCACCCTAGCCCCTCATCAAAATCTTAGGACACCCAAACCTTGTCAATATATTCTCAAAAATGAAGTTTGAAACCATTTTTTCATTGCAATCCTTCATAGTCTTAGCCTTTACCCATCTGGTCAAATTGTTCATCGCAATGATGACATAGCATGAAACAGTCTTCTTCCTTTGAGGGTTGATTAGTCCTACAAAATCAATGATCCATTTATCGAAATCTTGCAAAGTCACTTTTGGTTGTAGTACCATTTCATCCCTGTGCGAGGGTCTCCCCGTTCTATGACATACATCACAAGCGTGATGATATTATTTTGCATCAATGTGCACCATAGGCCACCAGAAACTAGCCCCTAAAATATTCTGCGCAGTTGGTTTACCCGCATAATCAACTCCTGCAACCCCTACATGTGTTTCTGCTAATATGCTCTACCTTTCAAACTCTGCCACATATTGCGTCAATACCTCATCACCTCCCATATTATATAATTGTCCAGCAATCAAAGAAAATTCTGTTGCATGTGAGACCAACTCTTTCTTTTTCTTAACTATATACTTTGTAGGAGCACTTCCAGTGGTCAGGAAGTGGATGATATCTACGAAGTGGTCGTCAAGTACTTTAATGGAAACATATGTGCATCTGGTAATCCTTCCTCCAAATGAGTTGGATCATCTCCACTTTCAATGCATAATAAATGGTCTATACCTACATTCAATCTTACTGGCTTTACAATCACCTCAAAATCATACTTTTGAAACAACAGGAGTCATCTATAGATCTTCCCCCCCAACACAGGCTTGTCGACCAGGTATTTCAAAGCGGAGTGAACAATGAACATATTAAAATGACCTGACTGCAAATCATGAGGGAACTTATGCAACAAATAGACCATAGCTAACCCTTCTCTCCTCGTTGTCAAGTAATTGCGCTCAACACTTGATAATTTTCTACTCGCAAATGAAATTGGGTGATCAATATCTCCAGCTCGTGACTACAGTAATACAACTCCTAATGCGATATACGAAGCATCAACGTGCAAATGGAATTCCTTTGTCAATTCTTGGAATACAAATATAAGTGCAATCACGATTTTCTCCTTAATCATATTTAAACTCTTATGGCAGTCCTCGTCCCAGAAAAAGGAAGTGTTCTTCTTTAGTAACTTCTCCATTCGCACAGTAATCAACGCATACCCTTGAATAATTTCCTACAATAGCAAATATTTCCCATAATTGATCATAATTTATTCAAATTTAATGGAGCGTCTAGGTTAACAACAAAAACAATCTTAGCTAGATAAACCATCAATCCCTGTTGACAGAAAATATGACTTAGAAAAATCTTGAAAGGGACACAAAATATACACTTCTTCAGATTCATCTAGATCTGATACTTCCTACAAGTATCCAACGTCAAGCAAAAAATTGAAACATGCTTCTTCAATAAGTGAAATACAGTCCAGTCATCAAAATATACTTCTAAGAACTTATGCATATACTCCTTAAAAGCAGCTACCACCATGCATGAAAATATAGCTGCCGCATTCTTCAGACCCAATGGAATTACTGTGTATTGGAATGATCCTCATTCTATCACAAGGGGCATCTTACTTTTGTCTTTAGGTGCGATTATTATATGGTGGTATCCAAAAAATACATCAGTTAATGAGTAGGCCTCTTGCCCACCCACATTTTCCAATACTTCATCAAAAAATGGAGTTGAAAAGGGTCATACACACAAGCATCGTTCAACTTGGGCAAATCCACACAAATCATGATTTCTGCTTTGGTATTCTTTCTTGGACCTTGCACAATATGATTCTTATACTGGTTCAATGGTCCCTATAACAACCATTTCCTCTAGCTCTTCCTTGACCTTCTGTTTATACCTGGGATTCAACCAGTAAGGGCGCTGCTTGAAAATACTGGCATCTGGTTTCAGAGTAATCTTCATCACACCAATATCCCTGAAAATTCCTTTTAACTCTAAAATATTTGTGTGAAACAAGTCCTTATATTGAGCGAGCATCTCCACAACCTTATCCATGATATCTTCATCCCAATAATCCCCTATTTTGGAAATATTAGGTTGTTCTTCTATTCCAATATTGACTTGCTTAATCTTCATAGGTCCAGTCACATCTGGAAATTCAACATGAAGCCCAATGATCGCGCACTGTCCTTCAGACCCAGGGATATTGATGTTTCTTGGGTCCTCCTCATTATCTTCAGCTTTCACATTCTGACATTCAAATATATACTTCATTTGTGCATCCCATGCTGGTAAGGCTCGTTCTTCCATTTTCTCTTGCCTGTAAAAGACCACATGTAATGCAATATTGATGCATTAGAATCCACTCTCAAAACTAAAAATTAAAATGAAGCTTTCCCTTAACGTAGGCCATTCCATCGTGCCACGTTGCAGCTCCATCTCAAGATACTAGTTCATGGGTATCCTACTTAAATTATGAATGAATGTATGCACCCATCCTGGCTTTGACTCTTCTCCCCAAGCTGCAGTCCACCTAGCGAAGTAAATGTGTGGATCCTCTTCGCCTGTATAGGTTCCTTCCAACAGAGTATTGGGGTGTCTAAATCGCAGTCGCATCATGTGGGTACATTCTTTGCAATCCAAAACATTGCCCTTGTGCGTCACACACTGGCGTGTTGGGGTTGAGCGCAGAACTAGATCAACAACATGGAACTGATCCGCCTCTGGAACAAAATTTTCAACTTCTTCTAAAAATTAATTGACACTGCCTAAACCATCATAGTAGGGTAACTCATGAACCTCAGAGGATACATCGTAGAGATCTGGTTATTCGGTTGCAACGTAGTGTAGAGATTTAATGCAAACAATTTTTCCAATTCTCCACATTCTCATCTGAGTTTGATTGGCATGAACTATCCCTCTCCCAGCTAAGTCTACCATCCATTGTAGGATTGATCCAATCCTCATTCCTCGCAGTTAGCTTGTAGATATGATCAACATCCTCTTCTGTGCTCACCACTTCTATGTATCTTTCTCCCTCTGCAGGGTCTTGAGGGACCATGACTCTGGTTCCATTCTTTTCAAACACCATAGTTCTATGTTTGAGGTTGATGATAACATCCATTTCAATAGCCCAATCTAGACCCAACAATGCAAGGTACAAATCTGTATCATCAAAAATTTGAATAACTTCAAAGTCAGTCAGTGCCTTAACTCTGTCAATGTCAACTACCAGCCCAGAGAGTCTACCCATTGGGATAATAATTTGTTGATTTTCCATGTGCAACTAAATAGTGGACCACTCAAGCTTCAGTTCTCTCACTCTCTTCCAACTATGTTTTGGTAGTACATTTTCATCACAGCCCAGATCCAAAATAACTTGATCCATTTTGAACTCACCTATCTAAGTAGTTAAGCACATTTCTTGGCCATTTCTTCGTTTTTTCCTGTAAATTTTATTGACAACCCTTTGCTGCATCTGTGGTTGTTATTTCTCGGAGAAGCTATCAATCAGAACTTGAAAATTCTCAATCATCTTCTTATTGTGTACAATCTTCATGCAGGCCTACAAAAATGGTTTCAGCTCAATGGGCTAGACCCCTTTGACAGTATCTATAGCAAGCTTGCTTGGTACTTTAGAGGTTTATGTGCCTCGATTTGTGAAGTCCTTTGCTTCGACAAAAGTTTTCGTTTCCTTTAGTAAGTTAAAACCCCCAATTATTTCAGGAGCATTTTGGACCCAAACATCGGTAGCAGGTCTCTTACCTTCTGCTTTATCTTCACCAATAACAAAGTTACCAATCAAACGAGAAAATTCACTGGTACCCATTTTTCTGAGGTAGCAAAAAAGCACCCGATTTTGAAAAGTGGTGATGCAGAATGACCCTTTTTTTTTGGGAGCAAAGTCTTGGCACTTTAAATTTTCTTCTGTTTTTTTTGTTTTTTTAAATGTCATGATTTTGATGTGGATTTTGAAAAGTGGTGATGTAGAATAACCTGTGTTTTTTTTAGAATATTTTGGAACTTTAAATTTTCTTTTATTTTTTTTAAATGTCGTTCTTTTCATTTCTATTTTGAGAAGTGATAATTTTTTATTTCTCACGTATGAACATTTGTTTTAAAATGTTAGTGATTTTTATGCTAATTTTGAAAATTGTTGATGCAATATCAATCCTTTTTGTTTAGAGTGGTGATTTTCATCTTGGTAATAAAACATAAAAATAAAAAATAAAAACATCAAAAAAAATCAAATATAAAAAAATATATAAAAAATATAAAAAATAACTAAGAAAAGTGTAAAAAAAAAAAAAAAACTTGTAAAAAAATAAAAATAAATAAATAAATAAATAAAAACAAAAAATAAATAAATAAGGGGAAAAATTTGAGAAAAAAACACATAATATAAAGAAAAATAAATAAGAGCTAACAAAAAATAAAATAAAAACAAATTTTTTTTAAGTTGTAAAAAAAAAAATTAGAAAAATCCACATAATTAAAAATTAATAAAATAAAATATTTAAAAATATATATATAAATACTAAAATAATAAATAAATAAAATTTAGAAATTTCAATTAAAAGAAAAATTAAATAAACATTTAAATTTTGAAAAAAGTATATATATATATATATATATATATATATATATATATATATATATATATATTTCAAATAAAAAGAAACAAAAGTCAATTATTTTTTTCTAATTAAAAAAAATTAAAAGTATAAATATAAATATTAAAAAAAAATAAAAATTAAATGAAATTTAAAAAAAAAAAGTTAAAAAGAAAATTAAAAAGTATATTAAATTAAAAAAATATGTAAAATGTAAAAAAATCAACAAATTAAAAAAAAATATATATATATAGCGGGGCTCGGCCTCCACCCTCTGGGGGCCGCTGGGCTCCATCACCGGGAATCGACCTCTGCCGCTTGTGGTCTGCGGGGCTCGGTGACCGGGTGGGGGAAGGAGCTGGCTGCTCCTCTCCATACCTGACGGTCAAGACCTGCGGTACCCAGGCGCTGGAATCAACCTTCGCCTCCTAGAGGCCGCCGAGCGGAGGGAGGAGTTGTCAGGTCACCACCTGCCCAACGGCCGAAGCCCACTATATTTTTGTTTATTTCTTGATTTATTTTTTAGGTTATATATATATATATATATATATTTTTTTTTTTTTTTTTTTAATATAATAATTTTTTTTTAATTTTTTTTTTATTTTTTTAATTTCATTTTTTCTTATTTTAGAATTTCATTTTTTTTTAATTTAATTTAGTTTATTTTTATTTTTTACATTTAATAATTTTATCATTTTATTTTTTTTTTAATTTCTTTTGTTTGAATATATATATATATGTGTGTGTGTGTGTGTGTGTTTTATTTAAATTAATTTATTTTATCATTTATCTTTAATATGCGGTTTTTTTTCCAACTTAAAAAAAAAAAATTCTTTTCATTTTTTTTTAATTATGTTTTTTATTTATAATTTGTCTTTTTTATTTATTTTGATTTTTTTTTAATTTTTTTTTTTTTTACAAGTAAAATTTTAACTTTAATATCATGCCTAAAAATCGTTGGAATTTTATTTTCATAAAGGCGATATTTTATATTTAATATCATACTTGGATTTTTAAGGCTTTTCAGAGACATGATATTTTATCTTTAATACCATGCCTAAAAATCTTTGGAATTTTAAGAATTTTGATATTTTATCTTTAATTTCATTTTTATCATTGAAATTTTAATGATTTGCAGAATCATGATATCTTATCTTTAATGTCATTATTAAATAGTGTTAACAATTTACACCAAAAAGAAAAAGTTGTTATTCAAACATCAACACTTTTCATTTTTAAGGTATTTTTTGCACACAAAAAATGACGATGTTATTCTAGCATCAACACTTTTTCGTTTTCAAGGTTTTTTTTTAACACAAAAATTGGTGACATTATTCCAACATCGACACTTTTCGTTTTCAGGTTGTTTTTTGCACACAAAAAATTGGCGACGTCATGCAAGCATCAATAATTTTCATTTCAGGCTATTTTTTGCACCAAAAAAATGGCTTTTATATCCATTTTTAAAAAATGTTGAAATTTTACCTTGAAAAAAAGGTTATTCCAGAATACAACTTTTCGTTTTCGGGTTTTTTTCATGATTTTTTGATTTTTTTTGGTTTGCGTTTTCATTTAATCAGTAACTTTTTTCAATTGCTACACCACTTTTGGTCACAATATTTAAACTAGGTTCTTCACCGCGCGGTTCTACTGTCATCATTTGACCGTTCTGCATGGGTATTTGTGTTTTATTTTCCTGCATTTTTGTAAACAACACAGGGAAATATTGAATAACATGATCAAACTGTCTACAATACATGCAATATTGTTGTGTTGGGTTCGGGAAGTTGTGTGCATAATGGCTAGCATTCCCACAATAAAAGCAAATGATTTGGCCTCTTCCCCTACTAGCTCCTCCTCCTCCTCTTCCTAGTCCTCTGCCTTGGAATCCACCATGCCATCGACCCTCAACCTACATCCTATAGGAAGCAACCTACTCAATCATTAGATCAAATCCGCAGATCGACAAAATGTGCAGTAAGGTTGCTTGAGCTCCAGAGCATATTTACCAATCCTAGGGTAGAATTTTGTCGTGTGCAGTCCAGTCACTTGACAAATCATGCACCATAGTGTGGGAACTTCACTAGGCCCTGCCTCACTCTTAATTGGAATTGGTCCTCTACTTGCTAGATAGTTATTATATGCAGGACATTGATCGTTTTAATGCCCTCCAGTTTTATAGCGTATGCACCATACTCCTATGCACACATCCTTTTCTTTCTCTTTTCGAAAACTTTGTATCTCTAAGTGTAATGCATTTAACTAGATTTATATTTATTGAGCCCCAAACTATGTAGCTGGTATAGGTGAGGCTTCTCAATTAATGGAAATCTCCATAGCTTCAGCCAGTGTCGCAATATTCTGCTATTTTAAGGACTAGCGCAAATGCAACAACGACATGGAAATGAACCATTATTTGTGATGTGTATCATCAATAATAAATCTTCCATCCTTGATGATGCAATTTAACCATTGATCTACCTCCCATACATATTCATTCACTTCTTGGTGGATCTCCTTTAACTCAGTCACGCATTGGGCATATGCTTTTGGCTTTTTGAACTGCTCCTTTAATGTGGCTTTAAGCTCATCAAATGTTGCATTAGGGTTTGTTGCTAGATACCTCATGTACCAATCTGATTTGCATTCTTGAAATGTAGTTGCAAGATGCTATTTATTAACATTATCATTATTGATATGTTGTTCTTTCCACACAACATCTGTGACGAACCAAAATTGGTCAACACCTTCATTTCCAACATCCCTCAAATTCTGTAGCTTTATGGAAGTAGGCATATCAACTTTTGGTGGTGGAGGTGGAGGTGGAGTGGATGAATTGTTAGTGTGAGATGAATTTGGAAGTGGAGTGGATGGGATCTAAAGTATGATAGAGTTCTCTTCTTCTAAGTGCACATATTCACCAGAGTTACTTGCTTTAAACTCCTCGTCGCTGTCAGATTTCCCTTTGAGGGGGCTGTAGACAAAATATTCTTCTAGGTCTAACTCTATAATTTTTCTTTTTGCGTGTAGTACTACCAAAACCTCTACATGTGGAGCTAGATGGGCCTCTTCTAGACATTCACTCAATGTGGTTGCATAGAGTAGCCTTTTCACATAAAATCATTTTAATCCATAGTTTCAATGAGCGTAGAAACTCACCTTTAGGGCCTTTAAAAAATATTCTTTCACCTTCAAAATATGACACGAAAGTATCAATAACAAATTTAGTCACAAACCCAATCAAAATTCTTTCAATCCAATAATCTACCGCATGGGTAATTTTGTTTTTATATTTATCCAAATGTTGAACCAGCTCAGGAGTCCACCTGGTGATTGCATCATTCTTTGCACATGTCTAAAACTTAGCAAGATGAGATAAACACTCTTGTAATTCTATTTCAAAGGAAGAAAATAAAATTTTGTGGATGTCTATTTAGATATACCTTTGCTCCCAATCTTAAGGAGACAACTTATGGTTTCAGTTTTATTGGATTTAAAATTCACGTACCTACTTATCCAACCAATGTTGCAGTTCATTCTTCATTAGATGCCACATCAACCTTCCCTTAAATAGATATCATTCCTGGTAATGGAACCATTTTTTGGCTTAAGGGATCTTGCCTCAGGTTCAGAGTGTTCTTTGTAGTCAAAAAAACTCTCCAACTACTAGCCCTTTCGGTAGTGATCTATTTGCATAGACCAAAGTCTCACTCGAAGCAGTATTGGGGGGTGTTGGAACTATGTTTTCACACCCTTACGGAGCATATGATGTGGAACTTAACCCTAATTATCATATATAATTCTTATTGTCCTGCACGAGACTTCACAGAAATCCAGATCTAATTTTAGATAAAATCCTTAACAGATATTTATAAAATAGATCATTATACTCCAATCAGATCTAGCTTATCAAAGGATAAATAACACTTGTGGAATCACATAGATAGGTCTTCTGTAAAAGATTAACATAGATGAAAACCTTGCATGAATACAAAGATATATACTTAATTTAGATAAATCCACATTCAACGAGGAACACAATTAGATCTATAACTTTTAGTAATCAATAGATAATTAAACCAACATATTCATGCATAAATATAGAAATCACAATGGAACAAAGTTCAAAAATTCTTCTTCTTTATTAATAGTTCTTCAATTAAGTAAAATCATTTCTGCCTATGAACATGGCAGGAGGGTCCTCACACATAGCGCAGGATTCAGGTCTCCGTGCACACATCCAGCAGGAGCCTTTCTACTCAGACCAACCACAGACTTGTCCAAAACTTATATCAAAATATTCATCATCAGAAAAACATACATAACTTTACTCGACTCAACTGTTAAATATTTATATGACTCGGACATGCACATACCATGGTCTCAAACCATGGTTTGAGACTCATGTTTTCCCTTTTCACACATTGCAATCGTTAAGGAGCTTTAACTCACCCCAAAGCCGCTTGACTTCTACGTGTATTGACAAAATTTACCCAAAAACTTGACCCTAGGGGACCCTATCCCAACATATAGTGAATTAACTTTTGATGTCATGCCTCTCCCAAAATTAATCAAATTATTTTGAAATAAATTCACCTCCACTATCATACCTTATGCCCTTTATTTTATGATTAGTCTCATTCTCATTCATAGATTTAAAGTTCTTAAACCTCTCAAAGGCTTCAAACTTTTCTCTAAGAAATTAAACCTGCGCAATTTTGCTAAAATAATCAATAATAAGTATGAAATATAATTTACCTATGGGCGACTGCATCCTTTATGGTCCACACAAATCCACGTGTACTAATTGTAATGGTTTAGTTCATTACCTCTCCATGTAATTCAATCATACTCGATGTTTCTTACTCAACTGACAAGAATTGAAAATAATATGCTCAATCTTTGATAACTTTGGTAGATAGTTGAGTGCATTATTTTTTCACAATTTGACTATCTGATCAAAATTCAAATTCCAAAATCTCCTATTGCACAACCAACTCTCATCAATATTTTACATGCAACACCTCTCTTTCTTTTGTTTCAAGACATACACATTTTTATTTGTTCTCATAAATTCATCTACAACTTCACCAATGTCTGCAAACATGATTTGTGAATTTTTAGCCTTGAAAAGAACATCATAACATTGGTCACACATTTGAGACACACTGAGTAGATTGTGCTTCATCCCATCAATAAATAAAACATTCTTGGATTTACCTCTTCCATTATACATACTAACAACTCATTTACCAATGATCTTGCCTAGTGCATTGTTTCTAAAGGTCACACTCCCTTTCTTTACTGGTTTCCATGTCATAAAATTATTTCTTCCTCCTAAAATGTGTCTGGAAAAACGAATGTCCACATAATAATGACAACCTTCATTTTGTGCATATAAAATAAATTTTCCCTACTCTGAATTCTTCTTTTTTTTCCAGACTTTGGGCTCTTTGATGGTTTTCTCAATAACTGGATCATGCCTTTTATTATTGAATTTTCACTCAACTACTCTATGCCAAAAAAATTGATAGTTATAACATTGAATTAAATTATTAAAAGGGGAAAAATAATTGTTATACTTGGGTCTCCTCATCCTCTATCTAAGTTGTTGATCTTGTTGATATTTTATTCTTCTTGATCTAAGTTTTTTATATGATAGATCTACCATATAGTCTGTTGTGTTGGGTATGTGTTATATTCTTTCCAATATTAGTCGCACACATGGGGGTGCGATAGGCTCCCCTGTATGTTGTGTCAGGTAGAGCAGGGGGGGCAACATCCCCCCCATTCAGGGTCTAGGGAAGCACCCTGGGAAAAAATAATTTGGACCCTATTTTTCAGTGGGCAGACCCACCCATGGTTTTGTGCATGGATTTGAACATGGTTTTGGGGCATGATGGTTTTCAGCCCTTGGTATTTTGTAGATCCGGTCAAGGGAACTACGGTTATGCTCTAATCTAGGGTTAATGGATTGGGGTTTATGTATGCTTAGACATGTATATATATGTGTTGTAACACTAAAAGGAATATAATGAAAAATCAAGCTGGTCGTCTCAATTTGGGGTCCAAGGGAAAATATATGTGTATATATGTTTTATGTTTTATGCTCTCTCTATTGTTTATTATTTTTTTTTAAGATTCATTTCCAGATAATTTTTGTACAAGTTTAAAACCTACATTTGGTATCATAGCTATTTTGGCTTCAAGGGGATGCCTTTGCGGTTGAGGGGTTTTTTGCTCAGGCCTGTGGTAGACCCTGTTTAGTGGAAGATCCGCGGGATCAATTCTTGCAATGAAAGAAGATGGCAAGCAATGGAAAGATAGAGATCGAGAAATTTAATGGTTAGAGTGTTGAGTTGTACAAGCTCAAGGTGGAGGGTCTGCTGGTGGATAAATATCAGTGGGTAGCAGTAGATCCGGGTACTAAACCAATGAAAATGTCAGATGAAGACTCGAAGAAGTAGGATGGGAAGGCAAAGATCACAATACGATTGTGTGTCTCAGATTTAGTATTGTTGAATATATATATATGGAAGCTACAGCAAAGACTTTGTGGGACAAGCTAACGACTTTGTACCAATCTAAGTCTCTAGTGAATAAATTGTTCCTACAAAAAAAATTGTATAACCTAAGGGTGAAGGAGGGAGACTCGGTGATAGAGCATATGAACGCCTTCAATATTTTAGTAAGTCGGTTGTTATTTATTGATATTAAAATCTCAAATGAAGATAAGTGCATTAGCTTTTTGTGTTCTCTACCGAATTCGTGGGACAGTCTAATTATAAAAATAGGTAGCGATACAACAACCTTGAATTTTGATGACATTGCCTCAGCCTTGTTATCGGAGGAAATGATACAGATAAATATGGAGGATCAGAATGGAGATGCCTTAACTATACGAGGAAGTTCGCAGAATAGAAACAAGAGTAAGCTTTTTAGTGGGAGATCTAAATCTAGAGGGAGATCTAAATCTCCAGGAAATTTTGTAAAAGTGTGTTGGAAATGTGGAAAGGAAGGGAACTACAAAAGGGATTGAATATCTGAAGCTCCTGAGAAAGGAAAGGGATTTGATGATGCTTCTTCTACAAAGGCAAAAACCACCTCGGATGAAGGTGGAGATGTGTATTTGGCTTCTTCTTCAAATACACATGTAGATCATGACGCATGGTTGATTGACTCAGGTGCATCATTTCACTTCACTCCCCATTGGGAGTGGTTCTACCAGTATGAGAAGTATCATGGTGGTGATGTATTATTAGGGGATGATAGGAATGCCAAAATCATTGGACGTGAAAAAGTTAATGGATTGGAGTTTATGTATACTTCGACATGTATATATATGTGTTGTAACACTAAAAGGAATATAATGAAAAATCAAGCTCGTCGTCCCAATTTTGGGTCTAGGGGAAAATGTTTGTGTATATTTGTTTTATGTTTTATGCTCTCTCTATTGTTTATTTTCTATTTTTAAGATTCGTTTGCAGATAATTTCTATACAGGGTTAAAACCTACATTTGGTATTAGAGTTTTTTCAGCTTAAAGGGGATGCCTTTACTATTGATGGGTTTTTTGCTCAGGCCTGTGGTAGACCCTGTTAAGTGGGAGATCTGAGAGATCAATTCTTGCGGTGAAAAAATATGGTGAGCAATGAAAAGATAGAGATAAAGACATTTAATGGTCAGAGTGTTGAGTTGTGGAAGCTCAAGATGGAGGATCTGCTGGTGCATAAATATTAGTGGATCGTGGTAGATTTGGGTACTAAACCAACTACAATGTCAGATGAAGACTGGAAGAAGTTGGATGGGAAGGTGAAGATCAAAATACGGTTATGTGTCTAAGATTCAGTATTATTGAATGTATCTGGGGAAGTTATGGCAAAGACTTTGTGGGACAAGCTAGGGACTTTGTACCAATCTAAATCTCTGGTGAATAAATTTTCCCTATGAAAAAAGTTGTATAACCTGAGGGTGAAGGAGAGAGACTCGGTGACATAGCATCTGAACGCCTTCAATATTTTGGTAAGTCAGTTCTTATCTGTTGATATTAAAATCTCAGATGAAGATAAGTGCGTTATTTTTTTATGTTCTCTACCAGATTCTTGGGACAGTCTAGTTATCACAATAGGTAGCAATACAACAACCTTGAATTTTGATGACATTGCCTCGGCCTTGCTATCGAAGGAAATGAGATGGATAGATATGGAGGGTTAGAATGGAGATGCCTTATCTATATGAGGAAGGTCCCATAACAAACACAAGAATAAGGTTTCGAGTGGGAGATCTAAATCTAGAGGGAGATCTAAATCTCTAGGAAAGTTTGTAAAAGTGTGCTGGAAATGCAGAAAGGAAGGGAACTACAAATAAAGGTGGGGATGTGTATTTGGCTTCTTCTTCAAATACACATGTAGATCATGAGGCATGGTTGATTGACTCAGGTGTATCATTTCACTTCACTCCCCTTTGGGAGTGGTTCTGCTAGTATGAGAAGTATGATGGTGGTGATGTCTTCTTAGGGGATGATAGGAAGGCCAAAATCATTGGACGTGGAAAATTTAAGCTAAAGCTACAAGGTGCAAGGATTAGAACACTTCCTGGTGTTATGCATATTCTTGCATTGGCTAGAAATCTGATTTATATAAGCAAGATGGATGATGTAGGTGTAAAAACAGTGTTTGAGAAAGATACTTGCAAGATGGTTTAGGGACCATTGGTATTAATGCGGGGAGTTCGGATTCAAAATCTATACATGCTTTATGGTAGCACTATTATTGATGGGTGAAACAATTTTTTGATTCCTTAAAATGGAGTAGAAATCCTAGCGGTATCTCGAGAAAATACCGTGATATGGCATCAAAGGCTTGGACATATTGGAGAGAAGGGCCTTCAGATACTACATATAAATGGTATGGTATAAGGTATGTGTAATTTATCTCTAGATTTCAATTTTTGTGAAAATTGTGTATATGGGAAGAATAATTGTGAGAGTTTTCCTTCTGGTGCTAAGAGGGTGAACAAGATATTAGAGCTTGTGCACAATGATGTGTTTGGACCTATGTTGGTTCCATCACTGGGAAAGTCTGTGTACTATGTTTCATTCATAGATGACTTCTCAAGGAATACATGGATATATTTCTTGAGGAATAAATCTGAAGTCTTTGACATATTTAAAGAATTTAAGGATTTGGTGGTAAACCAGACAGAGAATAAGATAAAGGTGTTGAGGACAGATAATGGTGGAGAGTTTTGCAAGAAGGAATTTGAAGAATTATGTAAGGAGTGTGGTATATCACAATAGAATAATAATCCATACACACCTCAACAAAATGGAGTTGGATAAAGAATGAAAATAATGTTGATGGAAAAGGAAAGAAGCATGCTTAGTGGTATCGGGTTAGGACTAGAATTATGGGCAGAAGCAGTGGAGACTGCATGTTACCTGGTTAACAGATCACCTTCATCAGCGTTGAAGGATAAGACTCCACATGAGGTATGGACTGGTAAGAAACCCTCTCTTTCACATCTGAGGGTATTTGGATGTCATTCATATATACATGCTCCAAAGAAGAAAATGACTAAGTTGGATAATAAATCTAAAAGGTGCATATTTATTTGGTATAAGGATGGTTTAAAAGGTTACAAGCTTTGAAACCTAGATACAAGGTAGTTTGTGTACAACTGAGACATGGTGTTTAGAGAGGCGAAAGACGTTCTGAAACATGAAGTCATACAAAAGGAACCTGAAAGATAGAGTTTGAGCTAAGGGACGATGAATCAGGCTCTACAACAGAAGAAGATTCAAAAACGGAAGAGCCACAAACTCCAGTTGTGAGAAGATTAGCTCGGGAAAGAAGGAAACCAGAAAGGTATAGTCCATCTGCTTTCTGTTGAAATTTTGCTTTAACTATAACAGATGATGATCCTAGGACTGTCAGGGAGGTAGTGGATTCTAAGGATGGAAAACTCTAGAAGGAGGCTATGGTTGGTGAAATAGCATCCTTGCACAAAAATGAGGCATGGGATTTGGTGGATTTGTTGGCTGGAAGGAAGCCCATCAGGAGAAAATGGGTGTTTAAGAAGAATATGAATGTAGAAGGCAAGGTGGAGAAATATAAAGCTCTATTGGTAGCAAAAGGTTATTCCCAGGCGCTGAGAATTGATTTTGGTGATATTTTTTCTCTTGTTGCCAAGGTTACTTGTATTAGATTACTTTTATCTGTTGCTATTGCATTTGATTTTGAGGTAGAATGGATGGATTTGAAGAAAAAATTTCTTCACGAGGATCTGGAAGAGGAGATCTACATGAATCAACCTGAAGGCTTTATGGTGAAGGGTAAGAAAGAACTGGTATGCATGTTAAAAAATTCTCTGTGTGGGTTAAAAAAGTCACCAAGGATATGGTATCAGAAATTTGATACCTATATACGGGGACTTGGCTTCACCAGAAGAAAAGAGGGTCACTGTGTTTACTTAAAATTAATTGGTGACCCTATTATTTATTTGGTCTTGTATGTGGATGATATGCTGCTGATTGAAAATGACAAAGAAATTATCCTGGATTTGAAGACCCAATTTCTCTCCAAAGTTGACATGAAGGATCTTGGTGATGCAAACTATATTTTGGGCATGGAAATTAGAGATCGAGAAAAGAGGAATCTCTGGTTAAAATAGAGTAAGTATGTCGCGACAATATTACAGAGATTCAATATGAAGGATAGTAAATCGATGAAGGTTCCTATTCTTGTAGGTGTAAAGCTATCTGTTGAACAATGTCCCGAGACAAAAGAAGAAGAGGAGGATATGTCCCATGTTCCATATGGAAGTGTAGTGGGTAGCCTGATGTATGCAATGGTATGTACTAGACCAGATATTGCACATGCAGTGGGAGTATTGAGCAGGTTTATGTCAAAACTAGGGAATGAGCATTCGACAACATTGAAGCGGGTTTTAGATATTTGTGTGGCACTAATTATTATGGTTTGTGCTACCAGGGAAGATCAGGATTGGACATAGTTTTGGACATCCATGGTTTTGTTGATGCAAACTAGGCTAGAGATCTAGACCAAATAAGATCTACAAGTGGGTATGTGTTTAGCCTGTTTGGAGGTGGACCTAATTGGATGAGTAAAAGACAGTCTCTAGTGGCTCTTTCAACTACAAATGCAGAATACATGACAGCCACTCATGCAAGCAAGGAAGCAGTTTGGTTGCAGATATTGTGTTCAGGTATGGGGTTGGTGCATCGAGCTATAAGGACAGACTGTGATAGCCAAAGTGCAATTTTCTTTGCTAAGAAACATGCCTATCATTCAAAGATAAAGCACATTGATGTTCAATATCTCTTTGTGAGAGATACCGTTGATGATAAAAGGGTGCTGATGGTTAAGCTGGACACTCTGAAGAATTCTGCAAATGCATTGACGAAGTCTGTGAGCACTTAGAAGTTATCTTGGTGTAGAGACACAATGGTTGTTGAAGAGCTGGACTAATAACTAAGCTCTCTTGTGGCCCCCTGTGGAAAGAAAACAACAAATTGGAGAATTTTGGGTATGCGTTATATTCTTTCCACAATTAGTTGTATTATATTTTTTGGACCCTATTTTTAGTGGGCAGACCCGCCCATGGTTTTTTGCATGGGTTCGCACATGGTTTTGGGGCATGATGGTTTTTGGCCATTGGTATTTTGTAGATCCGTTCAAGGGAACTATGGTTATGTTCTAATCCAGGGTTAATGGATTGGGATTTATGTATGCTTCGACATGTATATATATGTGTTGTAACACTAAAAGGAATATATTAAAAAACCAATCTAGTTATCCCAATTTCGGATCCAGGGGAAAATATTTGTGTATATTTGTTTTATGTTTTACGATCTCTCTATTGTTTATTTTCTATTTTTAAGATTCGTTTATAGATAATTTCTGTACAGGGTTAAAACCTACATGTTACCTTGTGTCCATAGTTAGTCCAGGTAAATAAATAACTAGGAAAAATGATATCATACCTTAGAGCAAAATGATTTCTAATTCTTTGTTGGGTTGATCTCTGTGAATTTAAATTTTCCTCTCCAACATTGATCTTTCCTTGTTGAGTGGGATCTCTCCAATTATTTTGTTGCTACTTATTATTCTATTATTGAATATTCAAGTGCATGCCACTTTTTTGTTTTTGTGGGTTTATTGACACATCTTTTGTTGCTGAAATGTCACCATTATGACTACTAGCACTAAGGAAATCGACCTCTTTCCCTTCAATTTTTTTTTTGAACTTAATTATGCTCCATATCCAAGACCAGTTTGATATATGGAAGACTCTTTGTGCTTCCATAAGCTCATTAAAATTATTAGTCCCCTTTCCAAACTTCCAATTGAAGCTCAGCTAGGTTTTTTCCTTCTCTAGCTCTTTTCTTTGCAAAAAAATTTCTCTTTCCAGCCTTTGACATGCTTGTCTCTTTTCACTGAGTTGTTGACTTAAGGTTTCTTTAATTGTCTTACATTCTTTGATTTGCAGGAGTAATGGTTCCACAAATTCATATTTTTCTTTGATAAACAACTCCTTTTGAGATTTATTTTTCTTCCTCGTCCTTTAAATCTCTTCAAGTGCAATGACCAACTCTCCTTCTAAGTATAACTTGACCCGTTCACCATAAAAAATAATGGCTTCAATTTCCAAATTTTCTATAACCATAAGCATTAACACTTTATGCTTTTATCATATACATCCTCATTAGAGGATTGATTGCCTTCCCTTTTAGATGAATTGGCTTATTGATTGTAGAATCTCCTACTTTTGGTAGTCTTTCAATATTTTTTCACATTCCTAAACTTTTATTTTGGGTCATATTTTTTATTATTATTTTTAGTACACTTGGAGGTATAATTACCAACTTTACCAAAATTCAAGCACTTCAAAGGTAACTAAACTTTATACTTGTCTCAGCCTCTTTTTAGCTTCCTCATGAAATTGGCTTCTTCTTTATCTGAATCACAATAGGAATCATCATGCTCTATCCTGAGCTTCTTGTCTACTTTGAGGTTTGACTCCTTTGTTGTAGTTTTTCCATTTCAAATTTTCATCACATAAGCAGTGAATGTTCTAAGTAACTAATCCAAATTCAAAGTCTTCAATTCTATCATCTCCTCAATGGAAGATACCTCGGGATTACATCTCTTAGAGAGATATATCAACACCTTTTAAACTAATATAGGCTATTCTAATTTCTGATAAATCCCTCGTATAGTGTTCACAAATGCATCAACTCTCAAGAAGTAATTTAAAATATCTTCATAATCATGAATCTTTAAAGACTCTAATTTTATTATAAAACCTTGGAGTTTAGCTTTCTCTAACTTGTTTTCACCTTCATAGATTTTTATAATCATGTCCCAAATAGATTTGGCAATTGTGCAATCCAAAATATTAACGAGTTAATGTTAAGTCCCTATATTAATAATGTAGCCCCTTATTATGTTAGCGTAGCCCCCCTTATTGTTATTATTGCACCCCTGTAACCCCCATATTGTTATTATTGTGCCTTTACATTATTATTGTTAGGTCGGCTAGGATTACATTGTGGCCCCGCTAGGATTATATTGTGGCCCCATGGACTCCTATATATAGAAGGAGGTTTTTTTCATTTGTATCATCCAATAATTGTTCATTTATGTAATTTATTGGAGGTTGTCCCCTTGAAGTGGCATATTTATAAGGCATTGATATCTCATTTCTTCTATTTTTGGAGCTGGTTACACAACATTTGGTATCAGAGCTTTGGATTCTATGGTTTCGCTGATCCAAACAGGTCATCGTGGAATTTTCGCTATAACTATTTTTCTACGAAGTTTCAAAAGCTGAAATTTTTAGGGTGCGAAGCCAAAATCCCGAGGAATATTTTTGAAAAATTTTATATCTTGGTTCGCAATATTTTCGGAGATATGCTCTGTGGAAGTTAGGTCTTTTTTTAGGCTCCTAAACAGGTCATCATGGAATTTGCGCTATAAATTTTTTTCTACGAAGGTTCAGAATCTGAAATTCATATGGTGCAAAGCTGAAATCCTGAGGAAATTCTTCAAAAACTTTCAGAGCTTGGTTCATAATATTTATGGAGATATGATCTGTGGAAGGTAGTTCGTTTTCAGGCTCTTGAATTTCATCTCAAAGACGTGATCGTGGGAAAAGTTCAATAAATCTCTCTCTGGGAATTGGATTGGAGTGTCGTAAAACGTGGTCACAAGTACACCGATTGTAGTTTATTTGCTATCAATTTCAGAGACAAAGGATGAAACAGTGACACGTGGCAAGTGGTACAAGTTTACTCTACTGAACTAATCCATAATTAGGTCATTGTGGGAGATTGGACATAAATTTGTCTTGGAGAATCCACATTAGGTCAGACTTGTGGCATTCGAAAGATAATTTAGAGGGCTAAATTGGTACGAAAATTCAAATATTGAAGTGCTGAAATCACAGAGATAATCCAATTTCAATATCGAGCTCCTCAAAAGCAAGAAAAAGGTGTGTATTTGTTTTTTAAAATTGGATAACGTTTGTTTGAAAAAGTAGTTTGAAGTGATTCCAAGGGCATATTGAAGCCATGATAATTGCATGAAGGTATCAAAATAATGCATAACACAAGCCTAACCATGTGAATACAGAGAAGAATTATAGATAAACACAGAATATAAAATCAAGCTGTCTGCTAAGAAATTAAGATGAAATAAGATAAACAAAGAGAAAGATCTGTTCTGGATGGTTTCAAGGATCAAATAATAGCTAATATGGATGATAAATTAGTGGAAGATCAAATCGAGCATCAACAATAATTTCTCCAACTGTCAAAGGATAAACTAACTTTGGTGCAGAATCTAATGAAACAACAAGAAGATCAACATCACATCGAAAGAAGTTATGAAGTAGCCACAAAAACAAGAAGGCGACAAGTATGATCAATTTTAGAGTATTTCAGCAAGTGGAAGGACTTTCCTGTAGAATATTCCACATGGGAGGATGAAAATTTTATACAGAAGCATCAAGAAGTAATCAAGCGTTGAGGACAACACTTATTTGAAGGAGAGGGGCATGTTAAGTCCCTATATTAATAGTGTGGCCCCTTATTATGTTAGTGTAGCCCCCCTTATTGTTATTATTGTACCCCTGTAACCCCCATATTGTTATTATTGTGCCCTTACATTATTATTGTTAGGTTGGATAGGATTACATTGTGGCCCCACTAGAATTATATTGTGGCCCCATGGACTCCTATATATAGAAGGAGGCTTTGTTAATTTGTATCATCCAAGAATTTTTCATTTATGTAATGTATTGGAGGTTTCCCCCTTGAATTGGCTTATTTCTAAGGCGTTGATATCTCTTTTCTTCTATTTTTGGAGCTGGTTACACAACAGTTAAGATTCAAGTAAGCCAAAAAGCATGGAATTCACGACTTTATCATTACATGTGAACTCCATATTCTAGTCTTTAGTAATCACTATTGGAGGATTTTGATAATATCTTCAACAAAATCCATGCATTAGATCCAACTAATTAAATGTAAGTCTTTATCCTTAGTTTCCAAAGCACATAGTTTGTTGCATTGAACATAGGTACCTTGTTGGTAAATCCTCCTTCCTGGTTTACCATGGACCTTCATCTTTCTTCCACCTATTAAACTAATATGAAGTAACCTATATTCTATGATACCAATTGTTATAAACCAACATAATATTGAGAGGAGGGTGAATCAATAATATAGGAATATTAAATCTTTCTTTCACTTATAACGAAACCAGGAATCCAAGAAATACTTTAGTAATTAATTTAGTTAAGCATGTCAAGGATCAAAATAAATAGCACAAATAGTACACATAGATTCTTCAGACTTTTCTTCAAACTGATTCACAAGGGAAAGCTATTGGTTATTCTTGCAAATTTCTCTATCTACAATTAGTAGGAAAAAACTACTCCTCGATTTATTAGCTAGAACTGAAAGGAGCTACAATACATGAGTTTATTATCTTATACTAAAAGGATATTTAACCCCTAAAAATTTACAAGAAACTACTAGAAGGAGCTACAACCCTTGATTTACAAGATAGAACTTGCATGACCCAAATTATTCATCTTTCATACAATTTCCATACTCAAATCATAGTGCCATTCCATTTTACCACAAAAAAATGTCACTTCAAACACTCACTAAAACCACCATTACAAACACCTTCAACAATCTCTTATCATTGAACACTTCACCAAACACACTACCAAAAATCCATCACACACTAAAAACCAACACAATTTCTCTTTTGTACACACATTCTCAATTCCAAATCTTGCTTAGTCGATTATGTTTATAAATATTTTGGAATTATAATTTTATAATTGAAGCTCTACCTCTCTTGGACTTGGAAAATTGCATGGATATTGTCTTTTTTCCTTTTTCATTCTGTTGTGAAGACATTTCAATGTGTTCTTCACGTAAACTACCTCTACCCTGCTACTTATTCTTGAAAAACTAAGTTAAATTGTTTTTTTTTGCAATTACGGAATTTTTAGATGACTTAGCTGAACTTTTCTAAATATGGTGTATTACAACATTTAGCCAATTTTACAAATATGCCTCCAATTCTTGTTCATGGTTCCAACTCATTCATGTGCTTTTATATTGACTTTTGGCAGTGTGATGTTATATTTGACATAAATCCAAATTCCAAGCTGTCGATTTGTTCCTTGCATTGGATTTTAAGCCTTGGTTATAAGCCCGAAGAAAGATATCCCAAATCCTTTTAAATTAGCATTATATATCTGCTTTGGGTCAAGGAGATTTATATATGAATTTAGGCATATATAACCCTCTACGAGCCCCTTTGTACTATAGCACCAAGGGCTATTTTAATACTGTAAAAATCCATGCCCTCAATGTTTATGTTGCAAAGAACTATGTCCTAGTGCTAAATATTGGACCCTAGACTATTTTTCCCAATGTTATTTCATAAACACCTCCAGGGTCAAGGGATCGGGTTGAGCTGTTGAGTGGGTCCATGCTATACCCATTCTCATTGGTCATGCACTACCTAACTATACTACCATGACATCCCAAAGCATCGTCATCCTAATAATTCCTCCTTTGCACTCGCTCGAAACCTTCAGGGTTCAAGGAACCAGGATGATGTGTTCCTAGTGGGGCTTCCTTCTCTATGCAAGAGCTAATGAACGAATAATTCAAGTTTATGTTGTTAATGCAATATTTTCCTAGCGCCTAGATAGCCTTAAGCTTCCTCCTCTATGTGCTTTAAAAAACCTTTTGGGATAAAAGCCTCTAGGATGACTTCATTCTTACATCACCAATGCCATGTAGTGCCATCTGAATGGTGACATGTGTCACTCATATTTGGACCCTTAGGCGACCTAAAATAGTCAAATATGCATGAAATTTATTCCTCCCATACATACTACCATTTCATACTGATATCATCATCCACATCACCATTTAGGAAAGAGTAAAGGGTTCAGAACCATGTGTTTTGCAAAAAAATTCTTTATTAAAATTTTAATTAAAATCCACCGGATTAAATCCTTTCATACCTAATACACCTTTCCTTGCACCATGTTTCTTAATTTCCTCCATGTTGGTCTTTGGTATTATTTTTCTTTCCATGCTAGCCCGCACTTGCGTGACCCTGCGATTCACTCTTGTGCCCCCTTTCGTAACCTTCTTGGTTACTACTCATTGGGATGAATTGGCACTGGGGACCACATTTATTAAAACTTCCACCAATAATAAATCCTCCCCACTGTTATTTTCAAGCCACCTCCACTCAGGATAACATCATCCCAAAAAATTCCCTTAGTGCGCTTCTATGTATTATCTAAGGAAACACCCACCGGAATGAGTTGTTAAGTGGGGTCTTCCATGGTAAATACAAATTTCTTTTTTCCATAATGCTATTAGAACCAAATCTTCCTAGTCCTGATATTTGGCCTCTCCACTAAATCTCCACCATGTTTGGAAATGTGGAAAACTTAACATGTTCCAAAGGTCCTTTAACCAATAATAAATTTGCAATCTTTGACATTGGGGTTCTCAACTTTGACTACAAATAAATTAAAATCTAGGAATCCATTTCTAAAATTATATGTACTATTGGAAATATATTTTAGATATATTTATATCTAAGTGGGTCCCAACTGTATTTGAGGTGATTCTCTCTATAAGAAATGGCTCCAAATTATCTGCATCATCACCATAATTTCCCTTACATACTGAGTTGATCTTCATTCTTATGTCAATCTTCACTACTTTTTCCTTCATCCTAATCACCTTTTCCATCAATGAAAACACCTTTCCAAAATAATTCATGGTATGCAGTAGCTTACTCTAGGTATTAGGGTATTGTAGTGGATAGCGATCTGTGTGATTTATTGTCTCCTTTCCCATCAGATAATGTTTCAACTCCTTCAAATTTCTCACTAGGGCATATATCTCCTTGTCTTAGGTAGAGTAGTTGATAAATACAAAAAAAATACTTCATAATTATAACATACATTCCTTACTCCCTCCATCAAGATCACTCGCATAACATACCCACTAAAATTTGTCTCCACTTGAAAGGGTTCTTGTAAGTTTGGTAATTCTAGAATTGGTTCTTAACTAATATTCTTATTTAACTCCTCAAAGGCCCTATGTTGACCCATTCCCCACTAAAAACTCTTTCCACTCGTTTTTATGCCATGGAGTGGTGATACTACTATTAATAATGAGGGTATGAATTTCCTCGAGTACTGTGCTACCCCAACAAAGCTCCTTAACTTTGAAAAATTAGTAGGCAAGTACCACTTCATCATGGCCTACATCTTGGAAGGATATTCTATTTTCATCTCTCCTCCACCTATCACATACCCCACATACACCAAATATTGTTGTGCAAACTCACACTTCTTAAGATTTTCTAATAGGTGCTTCTTTATTGTCTACAATACCGACATAAAATGTGAGATGTTCTCCTCCCATGCAACATTGTTTAACATAAAAGTGTGCAACATATCATCCATTAACTTCATAAATGTAGTTTCTACATTGCATATTCCAAATGGCATGACTAATCTCTCATACAAACCTTATCTGGTTTTGAAATTAATCTTCTATGTATCTTCTTCTCTAAATCGAATGTGGTGATAAAAGTATAAGTCTAGATTTAGTATTTCACTTGTTGAAAATGATCTATTAAATCATCTATTCTAGGCAGGGGGTGCTTATTCTTAAGTGTATTTTTTGTTCAATGCCATATAATCTATATGTATTTTCTAAGTCCATTCTTTGGCACAATGATCGTGTAAGACCAACATGGTGATTTACTCAATCAAATGACACCATGTTCCAGAAGTTTATACAATTGTTTCTTCACCTCACTTTATTATATAATAGAATTCTTGTACAACCCAACGTTTGGAAATGAGGAGTCAAGCAATAATTGGATCTCATGTTCCACTTTCCTCTAGGGTGGAATCCATTTAGGGTCCTAGAACATATCCCTATATTCCTATAAAAAATCTTTGAGTTATTATTTTTATTTCTTAATGTACTCCTCTAAGGATTCCTTTTCTTTAACTGACACTTTTATAGACCGATTTTCTCTTCAAAATAGTAAAACATGATTATTCCTAGAATTGGCCTTTTTTTTTCTTGGTTAGCACTTACCAACGATATTTTGGACTTCCCTTTGTCCATGTTGGTGGTGAATTATTTTCATCCTTGACGAGACAATAACAATTAGATATATGTGTAAATATTTCATCCCACATGTACATATAGGGACTTCGAAACATCAATCCACATTCATCAAGGGGGACTAATTTTAGTTATACTTCATCAATAAAACCAACACTTTTAAAAATTTTGATTCTGCACTATTTTTTTACCTATATTTCTAGATCCTTATTTACCCATCTCAATTGATATGGGCTTGGATGATCACAAACCTCCAATCCGATTTTATTGAATAGCTTTGCTGCAATGAGATTTTCCTGTGAGGATGAGTTAAATAGAACATTAATGTTGGTCTTTTTAACCTATAGTTTATATGGAATATTCTAGTATTTTCATTCTCTTCCTAGTGTTGAAGGCGACTCAAATTCACCTCCTTCTGTACTAATGTACATACGATCTTCTCATTCACACCCAATATGCTTCTAGCCTAGTTATTCGAATCATGGCTATGAAATTATTCTTCTTATTACATTTCATTTTTCTCTTTTGGTTAAGCTTTGGATGCAACTTCTATCACTTGTCCTTTATATGATTTTCAATGTTAAAATTGTTGTAGTGGTTTTTTGGATCTTTGCACTGGTATGTTGTGGCTATTGATTCTTTATTTTTTCCACCTTTTAAATTCTTCTTCCTCTACTTATAAGCATCACAGTTCTCCTTTTTCTTCAATCCACTTAATTTCCATTTCTTCTAGCCTATGTTCTCCAGGTATTGTTCTTGTACACAAGCCGCGTCTCCCAATATAGGCTTGAACAACATCACTTTCTTCCACAAATAGTTGTGTAGACCCCCTAGATACTTCAGGAGAGCATTTAGGATCTTTGGGGAGATACCTATAATTATAGCCATATTTCTAAATTCTATGGTGTGATCCTATACACTTTTCCCTTTCTTTTGCATGAAGTAGTGCCCGTTGGTCCTATACATACATGATAAGGTAAAATTGTTACCTTATGAGGGTTTTAAAGTCCTCAAACTTAGTCACTAGAGGATCTTTGTCCAACCTCAAGTTGTCTTTGTGGCTTTCCCACTAGATCAAGGGATGACCCTCTAATTTTAATTGCATAAATGAAATATTATGTTCTTCCTCTATATGAAGAACACTAAAATAAAATTATAATTATTGCAACTAGTCATTTATCTTAAGAGCATCAATATCACCTTGATCTGGCTTGATATTGACCTTCACTTCCATTTTGACTAGGCACTATGAATAGTTCACGAAACTTAAACTTGGGTGATCTTTTTTGGGTTTTTTCTTCATCTCCTTTTTTTTTCTTCCCAATATCTTTATATTTCCTTTGATAGAACCTTTGCATTAGAACCTTCATCTTCTATGAATATCCTAATCTTGTTGGTCAGGGTCACCATGTGGAGGCTCACATCAAGGTTCATATATGCAACTTGTTCCTCTAATCACATAAACTTCTCTGTTACACAATCAGGGGGTTATTCACTCATTCATCATCCAGGAATAGGGTTTTGTGAATTTTGTCTTAACTTATTTGGATCCCCTATAAATCCCCACAATATACGTAAAAAAATTGGTTTCATACATATATAATCCATAAATTGTTGTGGATATTCTACTAGATAATTCGTGACAAGAGATCTACTAAAATATATTAGAAAATATAAAATCTACACTATGAAGATTTATTTCTCCTTATATTTATGGAATTTTGTTTGAATGTTTATGTGGATAAGTTTTGAAGAAATATAAATTGGAATTGAATCTACAGTTTCATTTTTAATTCGATGCTTCGGGTCACAATCACAACCCATCATATGTGTGCAAATTATAATCATGCAAGAAAAAGAACAAAAAAAATAAAATATCATAAACAACAATTGACACAACATATATCCTAGGAATACCCCAAGGATTGTGCCCAAGAGTAGGCATTCTTCCCCCTCCACCCACCTTGACATGATTCCAACTCACTCGAAAAGGGGCTATAACTCCCTATATACTTGGCACATTATATGAATTTTGATCACTTCATTAATCATGACATGAAGTCAGCACAAGATTAAAAATAATTTGATTATTTTGGGTGTCATAGGGATGTATAAGAGGAATCAAAAGGGGAATTCTATCACATTTGAAAATATTGATGAAAAAATTGGCAATGTTGACCACAAGCTAACCATTTTATCTAGGAGATGAACCAACATCTTCTTCTTCTTAGATGAGGGTAGTAACCGACCAGTGCATATGCTTGGAGTTTTTTCCCAAATAGTTGTTATGACTCATTGTTTTTTTTCTTGCAACACTAGTAGTGTTTTTTATCCTCTCATTTCAATGTATATCTAGTTTTGGAACAACTAACCTACTTTTATAAGTTTCTATTTATAGTATGCTCTAATTAGACAATGTCTTAACAAGCCAATACTCTTTAAATTATGTTACTACTCTAGTTTCCCTTTAGTAATATTAGTAGAAGACATTTTTTTCTATGCAATCCTCATTTGATGTAATGAAAAGTTCCTAAATTCGAAAAGAAAAAATATATATCCCGGGAAACCCTTTTACGATAAAACCCAACCGGAAGGTGAGGATTCTATGCTCTCTTTCTTTGAATAGAAAATGGATACCAGTACAAATAAGTAAGGCATGTGGCCCATGAGCTATTATAGTGTGCACATCCTCTCTATATGCTCTACCCCTATCCCTTTTGACTACTTTTCTCGTCTATGGAACAAAATGTACTTGAAAAGAATGGAACCCCTTTTCCGGATAATGGCCCAATTATAACACAACCTGGAGGCTTACTAGAGGTTAGGTTTGAATCCTTAAAATATTAGTTTAATGTTATAATAACGACTCTTATGAATTTTCATTTATCATTATCACATGACCATCCCGTTTTCCATGAATAATGGAAGCTGACATGGAATTTTCTTGAATTATGGTGGTCAAAATAGGAAGGTCAACTTCTAAATTGCATAAGTTTTGCATACATAGTATAATTAAGGTGATTCTTGTGTCATTGGAAATCTTTCTATGTGTATAATAGAAAATTTATACGGAGAAACACTTACTAGGGAAATATTTACTCCAAAAATTCCATTAGATGATTCAAATTTTTCCTAAAAAGTTTCAAACCTCAATTTACCAAATTGGGTCGTGCCAGTAAAAATGGTCCTGTGAGTTTATTCCTCCACTTTTTCCACTCTTAAAGCATAAATATGGATGAAAAGAAATATAATTATATAATCCCTACCATTACCTCTCTTCCATTTAATGTTTCTTCTCTAATATTTTTTACACTTCACTTCTCTTTTGATTTCCTTGAAGCTTTCATAATTTCCAAGACTAATTTTTCATGGAAAAGTTAATTTTCAAGAAAATAATGTTGAACAAATTTATTTCATGAATATATGGAAAAAAATGAAGCTGAAAATGGTCACATGTTACATATTTTATGTTATTCATGAGGATTACATCATTGTGATAGAGAACCCTTGAATCACCAATGGAGTCCATCATCTAATACATCTAGATTGGAGTTCTTAGTTTTATATTTATTTACAATGTAAAGTAAAAATAATGTTTGTAAGTTATGATTTGTACATTATGACAAAATTAATTGTAGCTCTTTTGATGAAAATAAAGTTCAAGGAGTATGGTGTGACTAAATAGATGTGAAAATACAAAATAATTTAGAGAAAATCTATGTGAAGATGGTGGAAGACCTGTAATATGTCGTAACAAGGATAGATTGTAATTAATTTTGTCTTGAAGTGTGAGAATTTATCCTTTGTTTCTCATTGCAAGTGAATTATTTCCCTTCAATTATGTTCTTACATAGAACCTCATATGCATAATAAGAATATGAAGATGATGGTGTGGATTTAGATGATAGTAATAATATTGACAATTATCTATCAAAACATGATTAGCTTGGATTGGGTCAAGATTTATTATTTGATTTATGTACTCTCATAATTAAGCTTATTATATCCCTAACATGTTAGTAGGCCACTTATTTGTAAGGAAATAATATATTGTTGTATACATTTGCATAAGGTTCTCATTTCAAAGGTGGAAAATAGACCACCTATTACATAGGGAAACGTGGCAATTGTATGTCAATTACTACGAATTTACAGATACATCTATTTTAATCATATCTATCCTTATATATTAACATATATTTATTGTTTAGGAAAATGACAGTAAGCATATTTTTTAATAAATCATTAATAATCAGTGAAGCAATGCAAGTGATAGAAAAGAAACTCAAAATATATGCAACACTTAATTCTAATTATAGCATCATATAAATATGATGCATAATGATCTATGCATTATCACGTGATGCAACACATGACACAAACTGAAACTTGCATCACTACAAAATGAAAATGTGATGCAATATATATCAAAACATCACATGGCAAAAAACTAATGCAAGTCAACTCAAGATTCCCATGATGCAAAATATTTCATTCATTCCTTCATTTAAAAAAGGGAAAAATTAATAATAAAGGATCACAATGCAAATTGTGAACCTTCGGACTCATATGCGATGAAAAAAACATGATTGTTAGGAAAGAAATATTGTGATGATTTCTCTGTGCATTATAGTTTTAGATCAAGCAAATAAACCTGAAAAAATAAATAAATTAAAAAATAAATAAATAAAAATAAAAATTCAATCAATATAAAGATGCATGTAGCAAATGTCATCATTTGAAAATAAAATATAAAGGAAATAGTGATGAGTTCCTTTTTGAAAATTAATATTTTATCCAAGTCAAATATGGATTGCAACAAAAGAAATTAGAAAGGAGTTATGAAAACTATCAATTAAATGGTATCATTATTCTTATTTGAAAAAAATTAATGTATATTCCCAACTTTTCAATCTTGAGGAGTATAATGCATGAAATGCATAAGATGCCATATTCTAGCCATCTAATCTACCAAAAAATAGTTTCTATGAAATAGAGAAATACTTTTGGCCTAGGATGAAGGGATATTTTATCAAATACATTTTTATATGTATGGAATGTTAGTATATTAAGGATAAACCCCAACACCCATATAGGTTTTGGAAACTTTATCTACTTCCAAGGGATTTTTTTACTAGCTTTCCAAAGTGGAATTACTCTCTCATAGTTGTAGTGGATAAATTAACCATTATATTCATGTTAAATATACTTGTAACATTGGGGACATTGCAAAAAAATCCATGATATAGGCATGGAGTACCTAATGCAATTATCTCCCATAAGGATGTAAGGTAACTTCTAATTTTTAGAAGAGTCCTTTTTAAAACTTGGGTACCAAGATTAATTTTAGCATTATTTATCATGCATAGATAGATGGGTAGACTAAAAAAGTGAATTAAGTGATTGAAGGTATGCTTCTCATGTATGTTTTGGATAAACTATCCAAAGGGGAAGAATATTTATGATGAATGGATTTTGCATGCAAAATGGGAATCAAGGGTCATCAAGAATGATTGTTTTTGATGCTTTATTAGGTAGAATATATAGCAATATGGTGATATAATATAATATGGTGAACATAATTGTGCTTAGGTTAGAAACGACCAAGGAAATTGAGTGAAAAATTGATAGAATTAGGAAGAAAATGAAGACAACCCAATATAGGCAACATAATTATGTAAATAGTAATAGAGAACGTATATAATTCAATGTTGAGGATATTGTCTTCATTAGGGTGAATATAAGGAAGAATTTCCTAAATATTGTTAGTTGTGACATGTTGGCGCCTAGATACTATAAGACATTCAAAGTCCTTGATAGAAAAGGGCCAACTACATATATAATTACATTTCTTACTAACATTAGAGATTATAATTTTTTCATGTTTTTTTGTTATATATATATGTACATAATTAAAACCATGTGATTGATTGAGTTGTGATATAGGTGAAATAGAGGGGGAGAGTTGTAAACAAAGCTACAATGTATCATTAATAGGAAATTAAATTTTCTCCAAAACTAAACCATGAAATACTTAAAAATATTTTGGAAGTACTTGATCCAAATTTGATTATATGGCATATTGAGGACATTATGAAGAAGGAATATCATTTTTTTTTAACTTCAACTATACTAAGGTTGGTGCTTTTCCAAGGGGGAGAAGACTATAACACCCTAGTTTAACCCATGGAATGAATTGGATCGAATTATGTAGAAATTGTAAATATGTGGTTACAAGGATGGGTGTGAATCCATCTAACTTAAATTAAAAAAACCCATCTGCACATGATGTAAATATGCTTGTATTGACTCCTAGTGAAAATCTCAAGGCCAAGGCCCTTGCAAAAGGATAGGATGTAAATGTTTTAAAATATATTTATAAATATCATGTGGTAGGATTTAAATGGTGATATATATATATATATATATATATATATATATAGAGAGAGAGAGAGAGAGAGAGAGAGAGAGAGAGAGAGAGAGAGAGATCATTCATGTATTTTCCATGATGCGCTTTAAATAAAGGCATTCACCTCCATTGACTTGGAAATCAAATCATTGAATGCATGCATAGGTTAGGGAGAAAATCCACCTCATGTAGTTATTAAGGAATGATATAAGTGTAATCATTATCAATGAGCATACTAGTTTTTAATCCTCAAATTAGAAGGGAAATAATTCATGATTTCTTAAACTCTCTCATGGTCCTTCATTCCATCATGCTCCCACATTCATGCACTAAACTTCCCATATTGTGTTTTTCATGGATAAAAAACTAACCAATCAAGAAATTGACCAATTCAATGCTATGAAGAAGGAATTTGGAGGTTTTGGATGAGAGAGAGATGGATATAAGTGAGCATAGAGCCCATATTGTATTTATTTCTCATTAAATGATGTTATTCCTTGAAGTTCCTAAGATGAATTCAACACATTGATCTTTCCTCCTAATTGAAGGTCCATAAAAGGGAACAATATCCTCAGGGGACTATTCTATAAAGAAAGGGAAAATATTACTTGTTCTGTGTATGGTAGTGGAAGATAGTGCCATGGTGGTTTTATAGTTGAATGAAATGTTTAGATAGATTTTTAGAGGGCATATTCGTTGAAGCATGAGAGAATATGGGTTGGGGTGAGAGACCTAGAAGTAAATAGCTTGGTTCCTTCACTCACTTGGTTGCATAGACTCGCTTAGGGGTGGTACAAGAACTAGTTGACTATTGGTCGATGAAAAATTGTTGATATATATACATTAATGAAATATATCCTATTAAAAGATAAATTCTATATAGTTATTTATGAATCTAAAATTAAAGATTGACTGATAATTATGTTGTAAGGCGTCACTGTTTGAAAACAACTCCCCTAGCTACCACTGTGTCTATGTTTGAGCCATTGGATCAAATGTTATATGATTGAAATGTTTTAGGCCATTAAATCAACTAAATATTTTTATATATGTTTTTTATAATGCTAGTTTTTTTCTTTTTAATAAGTTAGATTGAATTTAGGTTTTCGTTATTTTTAAGCTAAAATGTTGTTATTAAAAATTTGTTAGATTATAACCTCAATTTTTTTAATAAAATTTAAATTAATAACTTAATAAAACTAGATTTAACATAAATTAGTTTAATGAATAAATTTTTTTAGTAAAATACATAAACATTAAATTTTTGGGTACATAACCATAAAATTTTTATTTATAATAAAATTTATATCATAAAATTAAACTCCACAAAAACCAATTAATTTATATTACATGGATAAAAAACAATATAAAAAAAGGAAAATAACTATTTATATATTTAAATGTTACATTTTTGTGCTACTATGCTCTCCAACAAAGTATGATAGAAAGGTTGTAATGTCATGTTTAACATTTTGACTATATCAAATTACACAAAATTAAAAATAAAAGTAAGTTAATAAAAATATTGACATAATGTAATGAATATTTTAACTAGGTCAAAATAAAATAAAAAATAAAAATAGTAAAATAAAATAATGATAAACTATAAATACAACACATGGTATTGACCCATGGTATTCATGTGGAATGTAGTTTCTTTATAGGGGGAACTAAGATGGCCTAAATCAATCTTGACTCTGGATCTAAACTAATTATTTAATAAAATTATTTTTTAAATGTTTATAACCATTGTTCTTTTAAAATTTTACTTAATAAAATGTATCTAAATTTTCATACATCCAAATATACATAGTTTTTCTTGTTTTGTATTACTTTTGTTACAATTATTTTATTATTCCAAAAATACTTGGTTTTTTTGTTATATATTATTTATGTTACAACTTTTTTATAATTCATGAGTATTATTTCTTAATATATAAAAAAATAAATTAATAATTCTTTTTTTTTTAAATATGTGATCTTTTATAAGTTTCCAAATTATTTTAGAGGACATGATTTATCTTGAGCAATAATGATGAATGTTCATAATTCTAATTTCTTAAATAACACAAAATTTACCTTTAAAGGGGTCGATAACAATTGTTTGTATCAAAGTCAAGGATACAAAAGAAACGAGACATGGTGAAGAGAAGCTTCCATCCTCACAACAAGCCCTAAAAAGGCATAATGTTGAATGAATGGAATCCAGTTCCTGATACACATGAGAAGTGCAATGAAAAATCTTGGAATTTGGAAAATGTCACGAAGCTTATCTCATGCTCCATTCATTTAAATCTGAAGTATATGGAAGAAGAAAAGCATGAAAATGAGTACTTATCAAGAATGTATGATTATTTAGAAGGAACGGACGTTGACAATGCTATGGAGGACAAAATAGCATAATTAAAAATAGAAGAGGAATCTTCAGAAAATGGGTTACTCAAGGATTTTGGAATCCATATGAGCTACATTATCTCACCGATTCAAGCAAACACTAAAAAAGAGATAGAAAATAGTGATATCGAGATAATTTATTCATAAACAAGAGAAAGCTAGAATTATAACCTGAGAGAGAGTTATGGGAAGAGAAACATTCCAATTGTAAGGAGGATTGAAATTTACATGAGTAGTAGTTCACTCAACTTAATTCTCTTCCGCTTATTTTGGACAAGAAAGTTGCTACTACCTCATCAATTGAAGAAGGCCCACATGAGAAAATCAAAAGAAATTCCTCAATGTTATTTTCATTTAACATTCAGTCACTCTGCTCTTTTTTGTCTAGTAGTCTCTTTACCTCTACCCTTAAATTCAATGACTCGGAAAATACTAGACAAAAGATATTTACCTGTTGCAATTAGTTGAAAAAAGGGTATCTCTAAACGGTCACTTAGGGAGGAATCTATTTTTTAAAAGATCGAGAAAATAATTTCATTTCAAAACATAAATGTATTATCACTAGGGAAGGGAGTTATTACATTTAAAATTTGTTCCCATTCTTGTCACTACAAAATTTGATTGTTTATTTTTATTTGATAGGAAAACAAATGATCTTTAAAAGACACTTAATTCTTGAATTATGATCCTTAAATAAGTCACTAGATTCCTTGACTATGAGCTGATTTTTTCTTCTTAATTTTAGGTCTTCATGATGTTTGTTATTCCGACTGAGGTGAAAAGTTCCAAAGAAGTGGAATATTATTCGTTCAAAGGGGAATTATGGAAATATGATTGTAGATAATCTATTAATATAAATTATCTAAATTGAGATTAATTAATCATCCCCAAGGGTTAAAAAGGGCCCAAATGTCTCTTATCCATAAAATTGATGATTAAGATAACTCTATGCTCTATGTTCAAATGACAGGTGAAGATGGATTTACCATACTTAAGCTTCTTAGTAGTCTCTTATGAAGTACAACATGTCACAGTGATAAGTTTTTATTCCATTAAATAATTCTAGTTGTAGAGCAAAGTCAGAGTTCTAAGAGTAGTATCAGAGGAATTCATCATTGCGAATGTGATAGAAGCAAATAATTTCGTGGAAGGGTGAAGTCTTCCTAGCTTGGTCATAAAAGTCAAGTGCATCCTTCATGCAGAAAAGAGAATAAACATGTAGATTTTGTCATATAGAGGTCTTGAGTACTTTGGCCAAATGTCTCATCCATTATGAAAAAACATATCTTACATGCAATTACAAAGAAGTTGTTCCACATCAACCACCCAATATACATATTTTGATTTGAGGTCCAATAAACATAATTCTACACTACTTATTCTGGAGGATCAGTTAGAGCCGACAAAGTTCTTACTACCTCTTCTTTCTTATATGCTATTCTTTCCTAAACCACAACCTTACGACGTTTCCTTCGCAACATGTGGTACAATTACTACTGTAAAAATATATGCATATTTCAAGTTATATATTTTATTTCATTATATGATCATGAACATTTAAGTGGCCTGAACTCTTCCTAGTTTTGTAACTCCATTTTTATTGTTTTACCTATTCACACATTTTATGCAATTATGAAAATGTATGTAATTATATACTTTCATTGGAGACATTGGACAATTTTAATAGCTGATTTAATTGCCAAGTCTATTATGGTTAGGAGTGCATGGGAGGAGGACACTACTACCATAGTTGAGCATCCTTATAATGGAGGATTAATTAACTATGAAAAAGGAGATAGGGAAGATATTAATAAAAGCGTACTGAATGTTTTCTAATAATCAATCTAAAATATAAGTAATATGCAAGTTAAAATTCACAAGATGTTTTTAACAATCAATCTAAAATATATGAAAAATGAGATAGGGAAGATATTAGAGGAAGTAGAATAACGCCATGCCATGTGGTGCCCCACCGTTTATTAAAATTATTATATCGTGGTATTTGGTGGCCTATCCTCGAGTGCATCACATGGAAAATTTGAAAGGAGGTACGAAATAACAATATTAAGAAAAAGGAGCCATTGATTGATTAAAATATTTTATAAAATAAAAAATCATTATTAGCTTCCAATTATAGAATGACACCATTATTAGCTTTCCATTTACGTTATTTAAGGTTATATAGCTCATAAATTAAAATCAGAATTTGATAGGTAAACCGTTCATTATAAGTCACTCTATTTTTCAAATTTCATCTCGTATGATGTAAAATAAAGTTTAGTACCAATTTTTACGCTACATTATTTATTTGTTTTTTTTTTTTTTTTTGGCAACTTTGTTATCATAGGTGTTAGTTAGGTAAAGTTGGGAAATTAATTCCAAATCTCAAGTACAAATTACAAATAAATTCAATTGATTTAATGGTAGGTAGTATGGAGTCATACTCACTTTTTATTTTTGGAAAATGGATGAGAATGTAAGGAAGTGGTGAGATAAATGTCTTTATTGTATTGTATTTAAGTGGTATGGTAGATATCTAATTCTACTGAAAAACAAAGATGTATGTGATAGAATCTCTTCTTATCTTCAAAGATAATTAGTGGATTGATGGAATAGCATTTAGCAAGCTTTAATTTTATTTCAAGATGAAAAGGGTATTGAGCTAGGTAGTTAGATGCATTAGATGACTTTTGGGTTTCTGTTTAATAAGAATATTTTGTACCTGAATGATTTTAGGTAGAGAAACGACAATGTCACAACTTCAAAGACATCATGACATGCCTTCTCTTCTTATTTTCATGTGTATGAAAAGATCAGGAAAATACTCCTCTTCTTAGTCACATGTGTCTCAAGTCACACAATAAACTGATGAGAAACGTCTTGTTGATGCATTGATGATATCTATTAATATATGGAATAGCATATTAACTTTTATTTTTGTTCTTTATTGTATCCTTTTTATGAGAATAAATTAAATTCACTTAATGGAAATAGTTACCATGAAACTCCTTTCTTTCTCTATGAGGAAACTTAATATTGATGTGGATTTAGGGATAGTAATGACATTGAGAAGGAAACCAAGTATTGAAGTAGTATTGTTCTTTCTCAATATTGTAATATAGTTGAGTGTTTAACCTTATCAAAGTGTTAGATATCTTCCTCTCCCTCTTAGGATTATAGATATATAGCTTCAAAGGGTTGAGTTTTCTCCAAAGCCTAGATAAGATTCAAAGGATGGATCACTCTTCCCTCCCAATATAAGCAAGTTCTAGCTCAACTCTGCAAAAACTTCAAGTTCTCAATTTTTTATTTATATGATATGTGGGATACTTTGGATTCACCTTAAGCATGTAATTTATAATCAATTAAAGTAGTGTGAAAACAAGGATAGGGAAAGGTAGTGAATACATGGTGGCTAGGACACATAATTGGCACATGTTTATGCTCATAGCATTGAATCCCTCTTCAACATCCCTATCAAAAGATGCGGCAATGTCCAAGTTAAAATTAACTGGTCACCTTTATTGTAATTAATCAACAATTTATTGTATAATTAATTTGGCATGTGAAAATTAAAATTAAAAAGCGATATACCATGGCAATTTTCATATACTAATAAATGTAAAATGAGTATAGATGGTCAATTGATCCAAATTGGATTTGCACAAGGACAATTAGCTATCAACATAGGTTCTATGATGATATAGATAGGAAAGGTTTTAGGTTACAAATGAGGAAGGAGAAAATTTTGGTAGCATGAAGGACCCCATGCCATCACAATTGGTGTCCACCAGTGCATTAATACCATATCATTAGGATAGCATATGCAATGTAAAGTTTTAAAAAAAAAAGTATTTGAAAACATGTATACCATGTATTTTAAAAATAAAAATATGAGAATTTTCCCCAATTTTAATGAAGATAAAATACAAGAAAGGACCAATGAGCTTAGGGAAATTAAAGGGGGGAGAAATGATCTTAGGGAAACAAAAGGGTTGGGAATGCTTAACCTTCCAACTTCCCCTATTTGAGCCATCATCTTATACATCAATTCCCCACAAAAGAAGAAGGGTTATTTAGCGAAGAGGGAAGGAAATGTTATCTTGATTTCCCTTGTGAAGAATGAAAAAAAACTAAAGAGACACAGGGTACAACAATCTATGTAGTATCAGAGAAAAAGAAATAACCCAGTTGAAGCAGCACGAATGTTGGTTTCCCATTATTAGGGTTTGGGCCTGTTGTTTGAAAGTGAAATTATTTATCTTTTTGTTTATATTCTATTTTGTGTCTATTTTATTAGTTTTAATATATGGTTTAATGAGACTCCTCTATGATTTTAATAAATTTCAATTAGTGGTAGTGGTTTAGAGAGTTGATTTTTTTAATGAAAATAGTGTGTTTTGTTACATTCATGGTTTTCCTTCTCTAATACAGGTTATGATAACACCTTCCTTTGCATCATTTTAATTTTTCCTCAAGGCGAGAGTTCAATGGTTTACATCTCTATTATCATTGCATTTCTATCAGGAGTTTCCGAATTAGGTTTTATAAATATTTTCCAGTCTTGGTAGAAACCCTGTACACCCATTTCCTATTAATGGATTTGAACTCTAATCTCAACGGAATTAAGGCCATGTGTTTCCCCTTGAGGCCAAATACACTCCCAACAACCAAGTTGAGGTTGTATGATAGTTTTGTAGTCCACAAAATACTATGGGGGCATCTCATGCTTATTAGTGTACAAAACAATAACTTTCCTTGTGTTTTGGTTGTTCCATGATTATATACCATCGTGGATTTATTTCTTTCCTTTCCTGAACTTAACTTATTATTTGGTTAAAAGTGGTAATTCTATGGCTTAAATGAATTAGTAATACATTTTCGATGCTAAAGGGTTACTTAATAATGAAGGGATCTCATGTGAAATTTGTGGATATGTATATATAAATATCATGTATTCATTATGGAGGACATGATTTGGATGTATGAATGTGTTTGGGAATTTAGAGGAGTTTCTCCCATTGTTATCTATATTTTATTTTTACTCCAAGATCGTATTTGTTTAGATGGTTTCTACATTTGGTTTTATGTCTTTGGATGATAACATTTGACATAAAATTAAATGACTCTATAGTTTTGCTGCTTCAAATAGGTCATTCTAGTATTTACGTTATAATTTTTTTTATTGGACATTCCAAATGGCGACATTTTGAGCATCTTGAGATTTAATTGTTCAGAACATTTTGTTAAAGTTGTAGATTTTGGGTCTTTGTACTTTTAGAGTTTTATGTTGTGGACACTATCTTTTTTGATTGGTTCTTAAATCTATTTCAAATAAGTCATCTCATAATTTTCACTACAATAATTTTTGGGGCATTTCAAATAGTGAAATTTTGATAATATTGAGAAGGAATCTCATGGTACAGCTAGTAGAATTTGTAGATTATAGATCACTATGCTTTTAAAGATATACCCTATGAAAGTTAGGTTTTATGAATGAGCTTGAAACTAGCTTCAAAAAAGTGATCGTGGAAATTTTTATATAATTTATTTTCTGGAAAGATCCAAAACATGAAGCTTTAAGAATATTGAAAATATATTTTAGGGAACACCTAGTAATAATTTCATATTTTATGGAACTGCACTTCTAGAGATATACCCTATATAACATAGGGTTTTTGAAGCATCTTGAAATCAATTTCAAACTAATAAGCTTGTCATTTTCACTATATTTATTTTCTTGTGATACTGCAAGCTATAGAATTTTCATACATTTGAGGAAATATACTAAAGTATCGAGAGTAAAAAATTTGGAATTAGAATTGAAAAATTGGAATCATGGCATGCTTTACAAATTAGCTTTGGGAAGAGGTTAAAAATCAACAAATTGTGGGAAAACTACCCTAACCTTCACCTACTACATCAAATTTTGATCAGACAGATGGAATTGCATAGCAGACATACCAGATTACTACAGGTTGAAATTTCATACTCCTAAGGGTTAAAACTGCATGGTTACATAGAAATAAAGATTGGGTAGTTGAACAATATACAAATCAAGGTTTCGAAAGGAACATTAAATTCAAGTTGCCATATCTTTTGATTCGGATGTCTGATTAAGGTGATTAAAAATTTATTGTAAATTGAAAACATATAATATATTATACTTGTAAAATGATAATAATCATCTTAGATCATTATTGATAACAAATTCAACTTATAATTTGAGGGTGTGATGTAGACCTCAATTATGAGTCAATGGTAGTAACAATATTTATGGGAGATGATAAATATGAACTCAATATTATGACATGATTGAGAATAGAAAAGAAACATCATTTATAACCTTTTTAGGAATGTTTTAAAGTATTTTATGAAGATACTAGGTTGCACATCACATGGGAAAATTTTGAAGAATTGTTCTTAAAAAAATGGACGAGGGACTCACAAATGGAAGCAATAAATAAAATTTAAGATGAATTAAAAGAATAAAAAGAAGATATTGAACAAATTTTTATGATATATATAACATATAAAACATTAATGAATCACTCATTAAGGAGATTCAACAATTAAAATAGGGAAAGAGTAACAAAGGGAAGTGGAAAAATAATTGTTCAAAAAAATATTTGAAAAAGAATGATGAAGAAATATGTAGATTTGGAAACCATAACAAGAAGCTACTAGATGACATAAAGAGATCAAAAGAATAAATAAACCTTGTCAAAGTGATTAATAATAAAGGATCTTATATGATGAAGCTACCAAAATACTTTAAGAGGAAATTTGCAAGAAGATTGAGGAAGCACTGGAGATAGTAAGGTGAAATTAGAAATGCAATGTATAATTGAACAAGGATGTCATAATTTGATAAATGTGATCACAACACAACTTCAAAATCAGAAGAAGATAATATTCAAGAGGGTCACTAAAATATACTTGAAGGAGTTGAAAAGGATGTGCATTCCAAATATGATGGTGTTGTATCCAATGCTAGAGAAGTCACAGACAAAGAAATAAGATAGAAGATAACATATCTATGAAAATAAGACAGAAAAAATTCTTGTTATGAAGAGTGAAGGAAAACCAACAAATTTGAGACCATATTGACCTCCTCATTAACAAGAAAGATTTAAAGGAAGGAAAAATGATCAATATTAGCATTATCAAGGAATACGAGAAGATCGTTATCAACGTTATCAGGGAATAATATGGTGTACTCATTAATATCATGGAATAGGACATCAACAAATCATTATTCAACATGATGTTGTCAAATACGGAAATCTACTACAAATTGGATATCACCAAATCATTATTTGAAAATATGTTATCAAATACCAACAACCACTACAAATTGGAGAAGTTACAACAACAAGACACGGAATAAAATAAATGAAAACTATGGACCAAACAACTATCAAGGATTAAGACTGAAAATAATTGAGTTTTAATGTATCGATCATGATCAATGACAATAATAATGTAGGGATATAAGGAAATTATATTATTTGGTTTCGTCACATGTAACTCCTTTAACAAAATAATTTTGAAGAAAAATATTTTCGAAGGAGGGTACTATGTTATGACCCCAAAAGGGGACTATATTGGTTAAATGTATATGTATGACCTAGTGGGAGGCATATATGAGGTTAAATACATATCGAATTCATCCTAATAATTAAGGTATCACATGTGCAATGTGTGGATAGGTATATGTAGAGATCATGCATTATGGAGGACATGTGATTTTGATGTATGAATGTATATAAAGTTTTTCTAGAGTTTCTCCTATTGTTATCTATATTGGAGTTGTGCTTCATTATCACATTGGTGTATATGGTGTGTACTTATACTTCTTACATATTTGGATCGTAACAACTTAGACATCATCTCAAGCTCGATAAATGCAGGGTAGATTACTGCATATGTAACTATTTTGTTCCTTTTATTCTTGACACCATCTAATAGAAATATCATTTATATGCATCAACTAATTTCCATATGTTGTATGCTAGTGAGCATATATGGGAATAAATTAAAAAATGGTTAGGAATATAAATAAATTTCATGCGGAATCATCTCCAATGCAATTTTTTCCTCTATCGAATAGAGTTAATGACTAATATTTGTCATGGTAGACCACATTAGTAATATTTTTGTTCTCATTTCATGTAAGAAGTTGATCTCTAGGCAAGAGTAAATTCAATTATTATTTCACTATGATTGGGTATATTTTGAATTTCCAAGCTCCATCATATCTAACTAAAATATAAAGTTCTTGGGTAGATTATAGAAAATTATTTTGATGAGAATTGATACCCAATGAAGATATTCCTCTCTATTCCATCCCTGAACTAATCAATAAATACAAGCTATCAATAAAAATTGGTACCATTTTTAAGAGGTTCCAATAGTGAACATCCAAAGACATGGGATGAATAGTTAGTTACATTCAACAATCCTACAATAGAGTGCTCCATTATTCAACCAACAATTTTCTTTTTGATACCTATTTTAGTTGCCTACCCCCTTCACCATTTGATTTTTTGCATGAATAATAAAATTATGAAGTAGCTTTACAAGGATACGAAAATAAGGAGTGCATATTTGTGGACGTAGTCAGGAATATACATATAAAGGTATACAATTAGTTTGAGAAGATTCAATAAGTATAAAGCTAGATATGACTAGAATATATAGGATCATGGGTTTTATGTTAGATACAAGCTATGATTATACTTTTTTATGAAGTGACTATAAGGAGTAACGAAGAAAAAAAAGCACCTAAAATTTATATCATTTGAAATCATTAAGTAGGTGATTGAGAATTCCTTTATGTTAGGACTTTCCCATTATATCCAAATTAGTTTAGAGGCGATTATGCAGTACTTGAACTTTTTTAGACCCTCCATGCTATATGAAAGTGATGACCATCATCTTCTTCCTACTATTGAAGAAATTTTATCACACACAATAGAATAACTGAACTAATACATCACTATAGTGTTAATAATGGGTAACTTGTACAAGATGGTAAGAGATATAGAAAATTGATCGCAAAGGATAGAATAAAAGGAAGGTGACATGGTATGAGAAGATCTATATTGGAAGAAAATTCTATCATGTCATTGGAATCCGTTTGGGACCAAAGGCATACTAATGGGTATGTTTTATCCAAATCAAATATGAATGGACACAATTAGCTGTCAACATAGGCTTTACAATTATCAACACAAGGAAGGTTTGAGGCTATAAATGAGGAAGGAGACTAGGTTTTTGGTATGAAAGGTTGGGAATTATTGAACTTCCAACTATAACCTAGTTGAAACATCCTCTTATATAGAAGTTCCCAATAAAGGAAGATGGGCTATCTCTCTAAGAGGGGAGGAGATGCTACCTATATTTCCCATGTGAAGAATGAAGAAGAATTATATAGCCACAAAGTACCATAATTTACAGTTTGTTGAAAAATATAAAGGGCCTTGATAAATTCTATTGAATGTTGGTTTTCCCATTTAGGTTTATAAGGAAAATAATGTTTCCTTGCATAATGATTTATCTTTATGTGTTTCCATTCTATTGTATTATTTTAGATTTGTTCTTTAAAGAAGCCTCTTTTTGATTTAATTCCTACCAATTAATGTTAATGGTGTGAAAGTAAAATTATTTTTGAATATAATGTTTCTTATATTCATAGTTTTTTTCATATATTAGAGCTTAAAATAACTCCTTTTCTTCCACAAATGGATGTTTTCCCAAGATATAATATCATTGGTTACCATCTCTAAGTTGTTGCATTACTTTAGGGAGTTTCCAAATTGGGTCTTTTAAGTCATGCCATTATTGGTAGAAACACCATAAACTAATGGCTACCATTACAAGGATAACACCTTGTAGCAAAGCATTTTATGAAAGTTCCCCCAATAATTTATCACTTCTTTACTTATAGTAAAGGTTACTAGTAGAGGTAAGTGACTAGAGGTTTTTTAGATGTAATATGATGCATTGGTGTTGATATAATAATGAGCACTAATAATCATATACTTGTAAAATAATAAATTATCATTTTTCTTAAATAAAATCCATAACAATGCTTTACAGTAAATTAAAAACATTGCTGCACATGTGAAGGACACAATAGAACAAGTTAGAATGATTGATTAATCAAAAAAAAACATTTAATTTATAAAACTAAAACACTGTATCAATGCTCTTCAAATTACACACAACATCAATGCTTATATATGAAGAACCTCATGTTTGGGTCTTACAAAATATAAATTTTCATTATTAAAAAATAACATATTTCACTGATGCATATATATTGTGGTTGCACCGCCCACGGGGTGTAGAGCAGTTAGCGATGGGGTCCACTATTAAGTTACTCTGTATGCAAGGTCACCGGTTCGAAACCCGTGGGTGGGATGGGAGGAGAAAAAATGGAAATATTGGGAAATTAGTCTAAAATACAATATATATATATATATATATATATATATATATATATATATACACCATGGGTCCACCATGAAATTACTAAACTAAAATTCATTATCACATTTATTTTTGTGTTTCCAACCACACACAAAAATTGGTGCTCACCCTCCTTATATGACTGTCGTATTTTCAGTTCTCTATATTGTTTATTTCTCCATTTGATAAATTCACCAGTCCATTTGATTCATTTAGAAATTCTAGAAAATAGTGCACATTTTAGTTTTTATTTCTAAAATGGAAATCAAACCTTTTTATGTGGGAATATTCTAGGAAAACTGTTTGTTACCTCTTTATTTCAATTTCTCCAAATCAAAATTTCCAATTGGGATTAAATTAGACAATTTTAGCATTTAAAAACAATTGTGTGGTGCACTTCATGGGTTCGGATCACACTATACCCTTCAATGATGCTTCTTACGAATTTATAAGAAGAACCAATAATGTATCTATGAGGATTCCACATTAAAAATGTATTATAAAATAAATCACATTGAAATAGTTGGAAAAGAAATAATGGTGTGTCATGTCTTAGAAGATGCATCTATATGTATGTGTGGACTTCATGACCTTATCAACATTGGTGTGTTATAAGGAACGTTGTGTTAAAATGGTCATCTCACATTAAGAGTGCGTCTCATATTAGAGGAGGTGCCAATGGGAATACGGTTGTGTTTCGTGATAACAATGCACCAATGAATTATAAAATACAATGCATCAAATGGATGATGTGTGTGGTTTTATCATAGGCACTAGTGTGTGTATTACTGCATTTATTTATTTTTATATCTAATTATTGGAACTTATTTATTATACTTTTCATCTTTTTCAATATATATAACTATTCCTATCACCTATGCATATCAAGAAAATGAGGATTTGTGTATTAAGGTCCATGCAAATCCTATAGTGTGTCCCAAACTAGAATTTTTGGGTTTCTCAAATACTTTGAGTTCCCTACATTTTTACCAAATCAGAGCTTACAAACTAATATTGTGTGGATGTGGAGGTTGGTAGAGGATATATTTCTACTATTAGGATGGTCGATATCCTTGAGCACCTTCATTTATATTAGTTTCTTCACAAGTATATTTATTCAGGGGAAAGATATTACCTTCATTTCTGGTTAGGAATAGGTACATCATTGGATTAGCTAGTTAACCAACATTATATAGGTCTATAGGGTTGAGAGGGAGGCTAAATATATATCTTTCCTATTCACAACATGCTAAATTGAGTAGTTCCTACCATGGTATCATGGATAATTATTGCTTTCAAAGAGGTCAACAAATCACAGGGGGTTAAATGTAGATTATTGAGCAGGTGCTTCATGATCATCTATTTGCATTCCTTTTTTTTTTATGAGAGAGGTAATAACATTATAGTTGACCGAAAGCTTTGTTTGAGATGGAGAATAATTTACATTTGGGTTTGTCTTGTTTTTTTGGTTCTATAACTGAGTCGCCTCCATGTGGCCTTGCCTAGATGTTTATTTTTTCGGGAGGTTGTTACAAAAACTAGTGCTTGCATTATTTTTACTCAAGAGTTCATGGAGTCCTAGTGGATGATGTCAATAGTGGTGCTCCATTTTCCATATGTCGAGATAGATTTATAGCAAGATCCATAAAATTGTTCTTGGATTTCTTATTTTATGGCATTGTCCACTATCATAAAATGATGCATTATTAATTAATTAATATATTGCCCATTTACATCATTATATTATATATCTATATCCATTGGTTAATAGAATAATGTAATAATTACACCACAATGAAATTAATTACAATATAAAAATCAATATTATTTTTTAAAAAATTGGTTTTGAGATTAAATATTGAAATTCTCTTTAAAAATTAAAAAATATATATATATAAATTGGTGTACTATATTATTTTGAACTCGCTCATGTTGGGTGTCATAAAAATAAAAATTTATGTGTTTTCATGAGACATGTATTGGTTCTTTAAATAAATATACATAATAGTTTTTAGTAATAAGAAACAATGATGTGAGTTCAAAATAATATAATGTGTTGCGGACATCTCACTTCAAAATGTTTGCATTTTCACGTTCCTTTCACACATGGTAATACAAAATTAGATTTTGTTATGTGTACAATAAAAATATCAATATTCCCTGGTGTTGTATTTATGTGTATGAGAAGTAAAAATTAAAAGGGGAAAAAATGGCCTATGCATAAAAAATATGAGCACCTATATACCATAAAACAAAAAAAATTGTACAAATTATACTAACACCAATCGGTAATGTTGTACATAAACAACAACCCCATTATTCTCATATTCTTTGGAAAAATCATGTCTACTACCATTTTTTTTAACCATTTTAGATTGTTTTTCTTTTGCATTTTATTTTCTATGTTAATTTGGATATATTTTAATCTTAAAATAATTATTTTTCTTGATTAAAATTTATCAATATCTAATTAGTTCATAAATGAAAATGAAAATTTTCTCTTTCTCCCAGATGCGGGTGTGCAGACTTGAGATTATTGTGACGGGACAGGGGTGCGGCAAGGTGGATCGACACCTGCCCACCTAGGACAAGAATAATCTTTCGCCTTTGTTTGCTAGATATTCACATTTAAGCCTCGCAGCGTTCAAAAGCATGGTTCATCGGAGGTCTGGCTGTCATACAATGTCTTCCGGTTTTGATTCTGCCATCGCATGCTTTGGCATGCTGGAGTCTGAGTTCACCTTCAATGATGCAATTATGATGGGGGCTCATCGGTATGCGAGGGAGGAAGTTAAGGGGTAGGGTGGCATCAGGTTCTCTGTTGTGTTTCATTCACACAACTCTCATTTTGGCGAGGTCTCGAACCTCAATTCTGTCTTCATTCTATATTTTTCCGGTTCGACTACTCTGGCTGTCTCTCGCTGTCTGGATGGGGAGGCTCTCTTTGAGCCCTCCTCAAATCCTGGGGTGAAGACAACATTGTTGAATCTTGTGCACTTTGTTCGAACCTCTGGCCTCTGCTCGCACTGGTTTAATTCTGTCACCGTTGCTTCCCATCCCCCACCTGCTCCCTCCATGCCTTGGCTTCGCCACAGGATGAGGAGCTGCAGAGGTGGCTCCAGGGGTCGTCTGCCTAGCACTTCTTCCAGCCTTTCGTCTAGTGTGCCTGCTCGCTCCAATGGTCTGCTGGCTGGCCATTACCCACATACTCATAGTGGAAGAGGGTGCTTTAGAGACTCTTTCGCTCCCCGCCCACATAGATCTCTGCCTCTGCCCACCACAGGCACTGAACACTGAATCACCCCAGGATTTTAGTTCTCTTTACTGTCATCTTCCAGGAGGAGGCACAGCCGGGGGAGTCCAATGCTCATCCAACAGGCCTCGTTCTAGACTCTAGATAGATGGGAATCATTTGTGTGTCGTTGTAACCTCCGAATGACCCTGCTCGCAACGTTCTTGAGGTGGTGATGGTGCCCACTGATCAGGGCCCCTCTGCCTCCGAAGATGCTTTGGCACGGGGTATGCTTGCTGTGGGTCGGTGTCACATCGTTGAAGTCCCTCCTGATGAATAGTATGTTTACTGTGGTGTCTTCCTCACACCTTGCTTCCCATTCTATGGGGTTTATTTATGTTCAGCTAATTATGTGGATTTTTGACTTGTTTCTGTTCATTTTTGCTTCCATGCACACTCTGCTATCTCAGGATGTTTTCAAAGTGAGCACCTGCATGGGTTTTGGACTTCTTTTCTAGGATGGTTTCCCTGTTCAAGGGCAGTCTCTATATGTGTTTTGCATGTTAATTCTGCCTTCTCTAAGGCAATATTTTTTGGCCTCGGTAAAGCTGTATTTTTACACCCATGTTAATAGATTAATCTTATTTAGAAAAAAAACAAAAAAATTCTCTAAGAAAGAATCAATCCTTGAAATTATTTTTATATCTAAAATTATAACTAACCCCTATTTTATATTTAAACATTTTTTTATTTACATATAGATCTAGAACCCTCTTGAATAAGTGCATTTAAATTCTGATGATATGGATATCTAGATCCACTCTTCACTTTTATTTAAATTTTAGTATAACTTTTGATATCCATAAGTCCCCCATTCATAAGTCCTTTCATTTGGTTTGAGACCAAATACCAGATATTGGATGGATTTTGACGTAAAGACAAAATAATGCATTATTTTAATATATCAAATTTGTATTCAAACATATCAAAATCCATGTGAAATTAAATTTCACCTCATATGGATCCACCTAATATTTGATGTCAGGATGTTGGATATATGTAACTTGTTATTTTATATGAATATATTAAGATCCATACTTATAGAGAAATGATTTACATAGTTAAATACCCAAATATCAAATACTTTGATATGTTTCAGAACATCACTTAATATGGATATCTATATGCACACGTAATTTTTATTGATATTTCAGTATTAACATTAGACATCCATAAGTCCCCCATTCATAAGTCCTTTCATTTGTTTTGAGACCAGATACTAGATATTATATCTTTTCATATAAATACAAATTACATCATTATTGGTCCATGCCTTCAGTGGGACTATAGTGATCACTAGATCATTGACACTAAATGAATTCATCAGTTGACAAAAAAAACCCCCGCCTCATCATCGTTTAAGCAAAGTTTTAATGTGGCAATTATCATCCATCAAAATTTTATCGAAATATTTTAGCTAAGAAAAAATAGACCTTTTAGTGCAGGCTTCACTTATCCGAATGTAAATACGTTGGGACAAGTTATATTTTATGCAAAGTCTAGGAATGTTTTGGGTCAAGTTATATTTTATCCAAATTCCAATTTATATTTTCTTAGGAAAAATATTTTTTTATATATGATTTTTTTTTAGCACTAGTGTCGAATGCCATCGATGCCATATGTTGGATACTTCTCGATAGTCTTCCACCTTTCCACCACTTCTTCATTCCACCGCCAACAAAGAGGACCGAGGTCCTATTTAGTCATGTTATTCCTACCACCGTCAATAGAGAGGATAGTGGTCCTATTAGGTCTTGTTCTTCCTACCACAAGAACTCTAGATTGAGAATAAAATAGATAGGTCATGTACTTCCTACCACGAGAACTTATTCTACATCTAGCAAAGAAGACATGAAATAACTACGGATAATACACGCAATAATTAGATAGGATCACTGCAAGTGCAATACAAAGAATCTCATTCTACATCTTGCAAAAAAGTCATGCAATAATATAGGAGCATAGATGAAAGTGAAATATACTAATGTAGTGGTTAATACTTGTTAATGAGTCAAGCTCGTGTATATTACAATATTTTTATATTTATTACAATGTTTTTCTATTTTCTATGTTGTGTGATGAATGGTCTTGGATCTAAGTGTTTTAAGAGTATTTTGGTCTTGGATCAGTGTTATTTCTATGTGATTATATCATAGGCATTCTTCCATTTCTCCCCCCTCAACTAGAAACCTAGGATGTGCAAGACTCACAGGTCATAGCCGGTGCTTTGGAGGTAGCAATACGCCATTCATTAACAAGACATAACATTTTTTGATACTTCCATAACTCTCCTCAGACAGGTTCAAGAGCTCTAATGATACTGGAAATGGCTTTGGAATTAGAACAGATCATGCAAGGTTGACTTCCTATGGTAACAAGTAAAACAAGGAAGAGCAAGGCAGAAACAAATTATTCCTCTGTATAAATTAAGGATAGGGAAAAAAAAAACTACGAAATTCTTCCCATAAGGGCACCATAGTCACATCCTACTATATTTTCACATATAAATCCAATAACATCATGCAACCTTATGTTGGAATCCAATAGAGATATTTTTTAGGTGTAAATACCTGTGCAGGGATCTCGTTGTAGTGATAGGAATTAACATGGTAAAGAACCAGTGAATAAGTTTTGGGTAGCTCGGAATCTTGTTTCATATCCATTAATATGAATCCATATTCCATGAGTCTAGGGAAAGTCTAAAAGCACCAAAAAAAAATCATACTGTAAGAAAATTCAATTGGCTAGAACCAAGTGATATGCATAATAATTGCATCAATCCTTTTTAGCAAATACAAGTATTAGGTTTAAAAGAAAGAAAATTTTGCATCACACCATTGGATGTACAAAGCTAAGGAATATCTAGTTATTTTGAGGATTAAATTCAACTATGAATATTGACTTGGATATCTTGGTTGGATACATATCCATCATATATGATAATGGGCATCTGACCAAGCTATGACCTACAAGATTATGTGCCACATATTTTATCCAAATAATTTAGTGCCCCTAAAATACCATGATAAAAGAAATAACAAAGGCACTGGAAAACCCATGATAAAAAATCATATTTTTCAAAGACCAATTTATTTATAATAGAAGGTTTCAAGTATTATTTAGGTTCAATGAACTAGGTCGGGATATTTCTTGTCAAAGTTTTTCGATCTAAAACCTTAGGTAAGTACCAACCCTTTTATCTCATCCAAGTACAAACCCTTTCAACTCATTTCGAGGCTTCATACGGTCTCCACATCTTACCTGACCTAGAAAGGTCCGTTAGACCAAGCCAATAATGCCTCAGTGCTACAATAGAACAACATAATTTTGTTCACATTTAGGGTTTTTTTCCCTATGTGTTTTCTCTCTTTCTATTGTTTATGGTTTTCATAATACTGAAATACTAAAACACTAAAAATTAAACATTAAATTTTTTTTTAGTTCAGTCTAAAATTTACTCATATTTAGCCTTTAAATTTGTTTTTCCTTAATTCTTCTGATTCTATGGTTCGGCTAGACCAACTGAAATGTCAAATTTTAAAACAGCATTAGAGCCAAAAAAAATTAAAAATGTATAGGTTGTTTTCCTTTACCATATTTGATTGTTAGTTGTTGGCTCTCTACTATTCTCCTCCTTCTCCACATTAAATGTGGGAAAGATTGGATAAGTATGCTTTTCTTACTTTAGACTAGTTTCCTTTGGAAACATAAAATTAATAATATAATATTATGCCTTCATAGATCATTGTACTCATCATAGCTATATTGACTCTAACATAGGAGAAAAATATATGTACTTGTAATTTGACTTCTGGGCTAGATTCTTTTAGGCTCTACTTAAATTTGAATCTTCAGGCATAAGTCTCTTCACTTCTATCCTCTTACTAAAGCATGATTCCTTCCCGTGCCATTGAAAGATATGACATAACCTTTGTAAATCTTTCTAGGCTACATATAATTCTATCAGAACCCTTAAAATCCCTTTCTCAGGTTGAGTAGGATTTAGAAGCTTATCATTTGCAAAGGTGTACAAACCCTTATTTGTTGCTATAGAAAATATCTGTTGCACGAAATACGGGAGAGCCCAAATTTCATAAGCATATTCCAATTTGAAGTAGTACCTCAAAAAACTTTATGTAGCCTATACTGGTTATGAAAGCAGTCATTGCTTATGCTTACTGCACACCTTCCTGTATGAAGGTTTAATAACAAAAATACTATTGTGTAATTGTTATTGCTAAGCATAAAAGATACCTTAACTAAAGTTCCATCACCATGGATTACACAGTTGGAGTAGGCCGACTAAATATCCAAGGACATATTTGACTTCTCAATTTCGAATTGCACACTTGGATTTGGAAGAAGGAATATCCAATGCCATATTTTCCGTGTCAATTTCCTTGGCTTTCATGGGAATATAAGTGTAATCCATACATGAAGGTGTGTTATGTTTGTTTTTGTGCGCATGCACGTGTAATGTGGGTGGATTTCATATTGGCACATTCGAGGGTATAATATGGATTTATAATATTTTAACATGTAATAAAAGGTGCAACTGATGTAATAAATGACATGCTTGATTCCATTGTCATCTCTTACGTAGATAGGCTATCCGTAACAAATGGATAGGCAAGGACGCTAGCACGAACAAATGTTTGGCAAATAACGAAGACTAGGTGCCCCATTTATCTCATTTATTATATGTTATCGCTCATTGCACTGCTTTCTTCTAGGAGCTATGTTTTTACATAATCAAAACTTAATGAGAATGATATTTTCTCACCCTTTGAACATGTGCCTCAACATTAGATTTGATTCACACCTTTTTTCATTTTATTAGTATAACTACCTACTTTGTTGATTGGACCAGTATGAATATAGTCTAAGTGATTAACATTAATTCATGTTACTGATCTACTTCATGTAATTACTTTATCCATCATGATGTTTTAGCAGTGCTTCATATTATGAGTTTCTAGACATGACACGTAAGAAGGCTTCCTTCCACATTGCATGGCTTACCATATTACACGTTATCCCTGGAACGTTACTTGGATGGACTCCTTACACGGTATCTTGCATGTTCCTCGGATGGGAAAATGTAGTGCTAGTTGCGAGGGTGAGCACCTATTATAAATGTAATAGCTTGGTACCTTGGTGCAGATGTAAATAAATCAATAGTTTAAGGCCTAATCAAGTGATCTCTCTAGAGGACTGTCTATTTGGTAAAGGAAGAATGTTACGAGGTTGTAATCCTATGTGTGTCACTTGTTAGATGGGAGTGCTGATGAGTAAATTGACTACAGGAGGTCGAAAGATAACATTAAAATAAATAGGTTGTTGGCTTTCCAAGAAAAACATAATTCTATTATCTGTAAGATGCAGTGAGTGTTCTAAGTCACTAATCCAAAGTTAGAGTCTCAATTCTATCATCTCCTCAATGGAATATACCTTTGGATTACATCTCTTAGGGAGATATATTCACCTTTTAAAATAATATAGGCTCTTCTAATTTCTGATAAATCCCTCGTATACTGTTCATAAATTTCATCAACTCTTAAGAAGTAATTTGAAATATCTTCATCATCATGCATCTTTAAAGACTCTAATTGTATTATAAAACATTGGAATTTAGCTTTCTCTAACTTGTTTTCACCTTCATATATTTTTCTAATCATGTCCCAAATAGATTTGGCAGTTGTGCAATCCAAAATATTAATGAGTTATGATTCAACTAAGCCAACAAGCATGGAATTAATGGCTTTATCATTGCATGTGAACTCCATCTTCTAGTCTTTATTAATCACTATTGGAGGATTTTGATAATATCTTCAACAAAATCCCATACATTATATCCAAGTGATTAAATGTAAATCCTTATCCTCAGTTTCCAAAACACATAGTTTGTTCCATTGAACATAGGTGCCTTGTTGGTAAATCCTCCTTCTTGGTTTACCATGGAACTTCATCTTTCTTCCACCTATTAAAATAATATGAAGTAACCTATATTCTATGATACCAATTGCTATAAACCAATATAATATTGAGAGGAGGGTGAATCAATAATATAGGAATATTAAAACTTTCTTTCACTTACAATGAAACTAGGAATCCAACAAATACTTTAGTAATTAATTTAGTTGAGCATGGCAAGGATAAAAATAGCTAGCAAAAATAGTACACGTAGATTCTTTAGACTTTTCTTCAAACTGCTTCACAAGGTAAAGCTATTTCTTATTGTTACAAATTTCTCTATCTACAACCAGTAGGAAAAAACTACTCCCTAATTTATTAGCTAGAACTGAAAGGACCTACAATACACGAGTTTATCATCTTATACTAAAAGGATATTTAACCCCTAAAAATTTAAAATAAACTACTAGAAGGAGCTAAAACCCTTGATTTACAAGCTACAACATGCATGACCTAAATTATTCATCTTTCATACAATTTCCATACTCAAATCATAGCGCCATTCCATTTTACAACAAAAAAATGTCACTTCAAACACTCACTAAAACCACCATTTCAAACAGCTTCAACAATCTCTTATCATTGAACACTTCATCGAACACACTAGAAAAAATCCATCACACACTAAAAACCAACACAATTTCTCTTCTCAGCACACATTCACAATTCCAAATCTTGCTCAGTCGATTATGTTTATAAATATTTTGGAATTATAATTTTTTAATTGAAGCTCTACCTCTCTTGGACTTGGAAACTTGCATGGATATTGTCTTTTTTCTTTTTTCATTCTATTGTGACGACATTTCAATGTGTTTTTCAAGTAAACCACCTCTACCCTACTACTTCTTCTTAAAAAACTAAGTTAAACTAATATTTTTTGCAATTATGGAATTTTTACATGACTTAGCTGAACTTTTCTAAATATGTTGTATTACAATATTTACCCAATTTTCCAAATATGCCTCCAATTCTTGTTCATAGATCCAACTAATTCATGTGTTGTTATACTAACTTTTGGCAGTGTGATGTTATATTTGACATAAATCCAAATTCCAAGCTTTCGATTCGTTCCTTGCATTGGATTTTAAGCCTTGGTTATAAGCCCAAAGAAATATAGCCCAAATCCTTTTAAATTAGTGTATATATATGCTTTGGGTCAAGGCGATTTATATATTAATTCACGCAGATATAACCCTCTGCGAGCCTCTTTGTACTATAGCACCAAGGGCTATTTTAATACTATAAAACTCCATGCCCTCAATATTTATGTTGCGAAGAACCATGTCCTAGTGCTAAATATTGAAGCCTAGATTATTTTCCCCAATGTTATTTCATAATCACCTCCAGGGTCAACAGATTGGGATGAGTTGTCAAGTGGGTCCACCCTATACCCATTCTCATTGGTCATGCACTACCCAAATATACTACCATGACATCCCAAAGCATCATCATCCTGACAGTTCATCCTTTGCACTCGCTTGAAACGTTCAGGGTTCAAGCAAGCAGGATGATGTGTTCCTCGTGGGGCTTCCTGCTCTATAAAAGAGCTAATGAACGAATAATTAGCGTTTATGTTGTTAATGGGAGATGTTACTAGTGCCTAGATAGCCTTAAGCTTCCTCCTCTATGCACTTTAAAAAATATTTTGGGATAAAGGCCTCTGGGATGACGTCATGCTTACATCACCTATCCCATGTGGTGCCATCTAAGTGGTGACATGTGTCATTCATATTTGGACCCCTAGGCCACCTAAAATAGTCAAATATGCATGAAATGTGTTCCTCCTATACATACTACCATTTCATACTGATATCATCATCCACGTCACCATTTAGGAGAGAGTAAAGGGTTCGGGGCCATCTATTTTGCAACGAATTTCTTTATTAAAATTTTAATTAAAAACCACTGGATGAAATTATTTCATACCTAATAGACCTTTCCTTGCACCATGTTTCTTAATTTCCTCCCTGTTGGTCTTTGGTATTATTTTTCTTTCCATGCTAGCCTACACTTGCGTGACCTTGGGATTCACTGTTGTGCCCCCTTTCGTAACCTTCTTGGTTACTACTCGTCGAGATGAACTAGCACTGGGGACCACGTCTATTAAAACTTCCACCAATAATAAAGCCTCCCCACTATTATTTTCAAGCCACCTCCACTCGAGATAACGCCATCCCAGAAAATTTTCATAGTGTGCTTCTATGTATTCTCTAAGGAAATACCCACCAGGATGAGTTGTTAAGTGGGCTCTTCCATGGAAAATACAAATATTTTTTCCATAATGCTATTAGAACCACATCTTCCTAGTCCTTATATTTTGCCTCTTCGCTAAAGCTCCATCACGTTTGGAAATGTAGAAAACTTAACATGTTGCAAAGGTCCTTTAACAAATAATAACTTTGCAATCTTTGACTTTGGGGTTCTCAAATTTGACTAGAAATAAATTAAAATCTAGGAATCTATTTCTAAAATTATGCATACCATTGGAAATATATTTCAGACATATTTCTATCTAAGTGGGTCCCAAATATATTTGAGGTGATTCTCTATATAAGAAATGGCTCCACAGTATCTGCATCATCACCATATTTTCCTTTACATACTTTGAGTTGTTCTTCATTCTTATTTCAATCTTCACTGCTTTTTCATTCATCCTAATCACCTTTTCCATGAATGACAAAACCTTTCTAAAATAATTCATGGTATATAGTAGCTTACTCTAGGTATTAAGGTATTGTAGTGGATAGTGATATGTGTGAATTATTGTCTCCTTTCCCATCAGATAATGTTTCCACTCCTTCAAATTGTTCACCAGGGCATATGTCTCTTTATCTTAAGTAGAGTAGTTGATACCTACAAAAAAAATACTTCATAATTATAACATACATGCCTTACTCCCTCCATCAAGATCACTCCCATAACATACCCACTAAAATTTTTCTGCACTTGAAACGATTCTTGTAAGTTTGGTAATTCTAGAATTGGTTCTTAACTAATATTATTATTTAACTCCTTGAAGGCCCTATGTTGACCCATTCCGCATTAAAAACTCTTTCCACTTGTTTTTATGGCATGGAGTGGTGATATTACTATTAATAATGAGGCTATGAATTTCCTCTGATATTGTGATACCCCAACAAAGCTCCTTAACTTAGAAAAATTAGTAGGCACGTACCACTTCATCATGGCCTCCATCTTGGAAGGATATTCTATTTTCATCTCTCCTCCACCTATCACATACCCCACATACACCAAATATTGTTGTCCAAACTCACACCTCTTAAGATTTGCTATTAGGTGCTTCTTTATTGTCTACAATACCGACATAAAATGTGAGATGTTCTCCTCTCATGCAACATTGTATAACATAAAAGTGAGCAACATATCATTCATTAAGCTCAGAAATGTAGTTTCTACATTGCATATTCCAAATGGCATGACTAATGTCTCATACAAACCTTACCTAGTTTTGAAATAAATCTTCTATGTATCTTCTTCTCTAAATCGAATGTGGTGATAAAAGTATAACTCTAGCTTGGTATTGCATTTGACTTGTTGAAAATGATCTATTGAATCATCTATTCTGGGCAGGGAGTGGTTATTCTTCAGTGTATTTTTGTTCAACGCAATATAATCTATATTTATTTTCTAAGTCCCATCATTCTTTGGCACAATGATGGTCTAAGACCTACATGGTGATTTACTCAATCAAATGACACCATGTTCCAGAAGTTTATACAATTGTTTCTTCACCTCACTTTATTATATAATAGAATTCTTGTACAACCGAATGTTTGGAAATGAGGAGTCAAGCAATAATTGGATCTCATGTTCCACTTTCCCCTTGGTTGGTATCCATTTAGGGTCCTAGAACATATCCCTATATTCCTATAAAAAAGCTTCGAGTTATTATTTTTATTTCTTAATGTACTCCTCTAGGGATTCCTTTGCTCTAACTGACACTTTTATAGACCAATTTTCTCTTCAAAATAGTAAAACATGATTCTTACTAGAATTGGTCCTTTTTTTTCTTGGTTAGCACTTAACAATGGAATTTTGTACTTCCCTTTATGCATGTTGTTGGTGAATTATTTTCATCCTTGACAAGACAGTAACAATTTGATCTATGTGTAAATATCTCATCCCACATGTACATATAGGGACTTCAAAACATCAATCCACATGTATCAATGGGAACTAATTTTAGTTATACTTCATCAATAAAACCAACACTTTTAAATTTTTTGATTTTGCACTATTTTTTACCTTTATTTCTAGATCCATATTTACCCATATCAATTGATATGGGCTTGGATGATCACAAACCTCCAATCCGATTTTATTGAATAGCTTTGTTGCAATGAGATTTTTCTATGAGGCTGAGTTAAATAGAACATTAATGTTGGTCTTTTTAACTTGTTTTTGATATGGAATATTATAGTACTTTCATTCTCTTCCTAGTGTTGAAGGCTACTCAAATTCACCTCCTTCTGCACTAATGTACATACGATCTTCTCATTCATGCCAAATATGCTTCTAGCCTAGTTATTCGAATTGTGGATATGAGATTATTCTTCTTATTACATTTCATTTTGTTCTTCAGGTTAAGCTTTGGATGCAACTTCTATCACTTGTCCTTTATATGATTTTCAATGTTAGAATGGTTGTAGTGGTTGTTGGGATCTTTGCACTGGTATGTTGTGGCTATTAATTTTTTATCTTTTCCCCCTTCTTACTTCTTCTTCCTCTACTTAGAAGCATCACAGTTCTACTTTTTCTTCAATCAACTTAATTTCCATTTCTTCTAGCCTATGTTATCCAGGTATTGTTCTTGTACATAAGCTGTGTCTCCCAATATAGGCTTGAACAATATCACTTGATTCCACAAATAGTTGTGTAGACCCCCTAGATACTTCAGGAGAACATCTAGGATCTTTGGGGAGATACCTATAATTATAGCCATGTTTCTAAATTCTATGTTGTGCTCCTATACACTTTTCCCTTTCTTTTGCATGAATTAGTGCCCATTGGTCCTATACATACATGATAAGGTAAAATTGTTACTTTATGAGGGTTTTAAAGTCCTCAAACTTAGTCACTAGAGGATCTTCGTCCAACCTCAAGGTCTCTTTGTGGCTTTCCCACTAGATCAAGGGATGACCCTCTAATTTCAACCGCATAAATGAAATGTTATGTTCTTCCTCTATATGAAGAACAATAAAATAAACTTATAATTACTGCAGCTAGTCATTTATCTTAAGAGCATCAATATCACCTTGATCTGGCTTGATATCGACCTTCATTTCCATTTTGACTAGGGACTATGAATAGTTCATGAAACTTAAACTTGGGTGATCTTTTTTGGGTTATTTCTTCATATCATTTTTTTTCTCTTCCCAATATCTATATATTTCCTTTGGTATAACCTTCATCTTCTATGAATATCCTAATATTATTGGTCAGGGCCACCATGTGGAGGCTCACATCAAGGTTCATATATGCAACTTGTTCCTCTAATCACATAAACCTTTCTGTTACACCATCAGGGGTTTATTCACTCATTCATCATCCATGAATAGGGTTTTGTGAATTTTGTCTTAACTTATTTAGATCCACTATAACTCCCCACAATATACGTAAAAAACTTGGTTTGATACATATATAATCCATAAATTGTTGTGGATATTCTACTAGATAATTCATGGCAAGAGATCTACTAAAATATATTAGAAAATAAAATCTACACTATGAAGGTTTATTTCTCCTTATATTTATGGAATTTTTTTTGAAGGTTTATGTGGATAAGTTTTGAAGAATTATAAATTGGAATTGAATCCACAGTTTCATTTTTAATTCGATCTTTTGGGTCACAATCATGACCCATCATATGTGTGCAAATTATAATCATGCAAAAAAAAGAAAAAATAATTAAAATATCACAAACAACAATTGACACAATATATATCCTAGGAATCCCCCAAGGATTGTGCCCAAGACTAGGTGTTTGCCCCCCTCCACCCACCTTGATATGATGCCAACTCACTTGAAAAGGGGCTATAACTCCCTATATACTTGGCACATTATATGAATTTTGATCACTTGATTAATCATGACATGAAGTCAGCACAAGATTAAACATAATTTGATTATTTTGGGTGGCATAGGGATGTATAAGAGGAATCAAAAGGGGAATTCTATCACATTCGAAAATATTAATGAAAAAATTGGCAATGTTGACCACAAGCTAACCATTTTATCTAGGAGATGAACCAACATCTTCTTCTTCTCGGATGAGGGTAGTAACCGATCAGTGCATATGCTTGGAGTTTTTTCCCAAATAGTTGTTATGACTCATTGGTTTTTTTCTTGCAACACTATTAGTGTTTTTTATCCTCTCATTTCAATGTATATCTAGGTTTGGAAGAACTAACCTACTTTTATAAGTTTCTATTATGTTAATACTCTAGTTTCCCTTTATGAAGATTAGTAGAAGGCATTTTTTTTATGTAGTCCTCATCTGATGCAATGAAAAGTTCCTAAATTCAAAAAGAAAAAGTATATATCCCGGGAAACCCATTTAGGAGAAAACTCAACTAGAAGGTGAGGATTCTATGCTCTCCTTCTTTGAATAGAAAATGGATACTCGTACAAATAAGTAAGGCATATGGCCCGTGAGCTATTATAGTGCACACATCCTCTCTATATGCTCTACCCCTATCCCTTTTGACTACTTTTCTCTTCCATGGAAAAAATTTACTTGAAAAGAATGGAATCCCTTTTCCGGATAGTGGCCCAATTATAACACAACCTGGAAGCTTACTAGAGGTTAGGTTTAAATCCTTAAAATATTAGTTTAATGTTACAATAATGAATCTTATGGATTTTTATTCATCATTATCACATGGCCGTCCCCTTTTCCATGAATAATGGAAGCTGACATGGAATTCTCTTGAATTATGGTTGTCAAAATAGGAATGTCAACTTCTGAGTTGCATAAGTTTTGCATACATAATCTAATTGAGGTGATTCTTGTGTCATTTGAAAGGTTTCTATGTGTATAATAGAAAATTTATACGGAGAAATGCTTACTAGGAAAATATTTACTCCAAAAATTCCATTAGATGATTCAAATTGTTCCTAAAAATTTTCAAACCTCAATTTACCAAATTGGGTCGCACTAGTAAAAATGGTCCTGTGAGTTTATTCCTTCACTTTTTCCACTCTTAAAGCATAAATATGGATGAAAAGAAATATAATTATATAATCCCAACCATTACCTCTCTTCCATTTATTGTTTCTTCTCTAATATTTTTTACACTTCATTTCTCTTTTGATTTCCTTGAAGCTTTCATAATTGCCAAGACTATAATTTTTCATGGAAAAGTTATTTTTGAAGAAAACAATGTTGAACAGATTTATGTCATGAATATTGGAAAAAAATGAAGGTGAAAATGGTCACATGTTACATATTTTATGTTATTCATGAGGATTACATCATTGTGATAGAGAACCCTTGAATCACCAGTGGAGTCCATCATCTACTACAACTAGATTGTAGTTCTTAGTTTTATATTTATTTACAAAGTAAAGTAAAAATAATGTTTGTAAGTTATGATTTGTACATTATGATAATATTAATTGTAGCTCTTTTGATCAAAATAAAGTTCAAGGAGTATGGTGTGACTAAACAGATTGGAAAATAGAAAATACTTTAGAGAAAATCTATGTGAAGATGGTTGAAGACTTTTAATATGTGGTAACAATAATAAATTGTAGTTAATTTTTTCTTTAGGTGTGGAATTTTGATCCTTTTGATTAATTTTGTCTTGAAGTCTGAGAATTTATCCTTTGTTTATAATTGGAAGTGAATTACTTTCCCTTCAATTATGCTCCTACATAGAACCTCATAAGCATAAGAAGAATATGAAAATGATGGTGTGGATTTAGATGATAGCGATAATATTGACAATTATCTATCAAAGCATGATTAGCTTGGATTGGGTCAAGATTTATAATTTGATTTATGTACTCTCATAATTAAACTTATTATTTCACTAACATGTTAGTAGGCCACTTATTTGTAAGGAGATCATATATTATTGTATACATTTGCATAAGTTTCTCATTTCAATGGTGGAAAGTAGACCACATATTACATAGGGAAACATGGAAATTGTATGTCAATTACTATGAATTTATAGATACATTTATTTTAATCATATGTATCCACATGTATTAACATAAATTTATTGTTTAGGAAAAGGATAATGAGCATATTGTTTAATAAATCATTAATAATCAATGTAGTGAAAGTGATAGAAAAGAAACTCAAAAGATATGCAACACTTAATTCTAATTATAGCATGATATAAATATGATGCATAATTATCTATGCATTATCACGTGATGCAACACATGACACAAACTGAAACTTGCATCACTGCAAAATGAAAATGTGATGTAATTAGATCAAAACATCAGATGGAAAAAAATTAATGCATGTCAACTCAAGATTCCCTTGATGAATAAGATTTCATTCACTCCTTCATTTAAAAAAGGAAAAAAATAATAATAAAGTATCACAATGCAAATTGTGAACCTTGGGACTCATATGTGATGAACAAAACATGAAAGTTAGGAAAGAAAGATTGTCATAATTTCTCTGTGCATTAGATTTCATTTATTGTGAAAAAATTTAATAAAAGAAATTAAATTTTTATTAAATTTAAATTTCCATTGTGATAAAATTAATTTAATAAATAAATTAGGAAAGAAAGATTGTCATAATTTCTCTGTGCATTATATTTCATTCATTTTGAAAAAAATTAATAAAAAAAATTAAATTTTTATTAAATTTAAATTTCCATTGTGAAAAAGTAAATAAATAAATATATTAAAAAAATAAAATAAAAAATGCAGTCAATATAAAGATGCATGTAGAAAATGTTATCATTTGAAAATAAAATATAAAGGAAATAGTGATGAGTTCCTTATTGAAAATTAATATTTTATCCGACTCAAATATGGATTCCAACAAAAGAAATTAGAAAGGAGTTATGAAAACTACCAATTAAATGGTATTGGTATTCTTATTTGCAAAAAAATAATGTATATTCCCAACTTTTCAATATTGAGGAGTACCATGCATGAAATGCATAATATGCTATATTCTAGCCATCTAATCTACCAAAAAGTAGTTTCTATGCAACAGAGCAATACTTTTGGCCTAGGATGAAGGGATATTTTATCAAATACATTGTTATATGTATGGAATGTTAGTATTTTAAGGATAAACCCCAACAACCATATAGGTTTTGGAAACTTTATCTACTTCGAAAATGGAAAAGGGATGTAACAACAAGGGATTTTATTACTAGCTTTCCAAAGTGGCATTATTATCTCATAGTTGTAGTGGATAAATTAACCATTATATTCAAGTTAAATATACTTGTAACATTGGGGAAATTGCAAAAAAAACCATGATATAGGCATGGAGTACCTAATGAAATTATCTCCCATAAGGATGTAAGGTAACTTCTAATTTTTAGACGAGTACTTTTTAAAACTTGGGTACCAAGATTTAATTTTAGTGTTATTTACCATGCATAGATAGAAGGGTAGACTAAAAAGGTGAATTAAGTGATTGAAGGTATGCTTCTCATGTATGTGATGGATAAACTATACAAAGGGGAAGAATATTTATGCTTAATGGATTTTTCATGCAAAATGGGAATCAAGGGTCATTAGGAATGATTATGTTTGATGCTTTACTAGGTAGAATATATAGTAATATGGTGATATAAGATAATATGGTGAACATAATTGTGCTTAGGTTAGAAATGCTCAAGGAAATTGAGCGAAAAATTGATATAATTAGGAAGTACATGAATACAACCCAATATAGGCAACATAATTATGTAAATGATGCACGAGCATTAGCTCCGAAAAACACCTTATATTTTATCTAAGCTAGGGGGTTTCATGTTTTGAAGAAATGTAAATATTAATATTATTTTGAGTGATTAATTATATTTTAATTAATCATTTGTGAGAATTTGTAAATGTGAGAGAAATTAGTTTCTAGATTATTTAGAATTAATGATGGAGCCTAAGTTGGAATTAGTTTCTAAGTCTTAGGGATAAGATTCTAGATAATAGGATTTTTTGAGATATTCTAGTGGTGTTGAGATATTAAGGGGATTGAGCATTTAATTAGATCATTTTAAAATTTGTATAAATTATCAACCCTCAAAGGGCATTGAGATCAGATTAGAGAGGGTGAGAGTGTGAAGTAGTGAGAAGATTTCTACTTGGGAGCCTTTGGGCGGTTTGTAAAGGGCCATCAATCTGGAATATCAGGCCATAAAAGAGTTTGTAAGTAATTTGTTTTGGTTTCAGATTATATATAAAGGTTGATTGTTTCATGAGGAAGATTGAATTTGAACTTTCGATTCTGATATTAAATCCGGCATACAACTCTACATTAAGTTGTTAATATTGGTCTAGCAGTTGTTAAATTATATAACTAAATCCATTTCTGTCGAATGAATGGTTGTTTTATATTGATCTGTAATTTGATTGACTACAATTAAAAAGAGAGACAGCACCCAGTAAATATAAAGTCATGAGCTTATAATAAATCAAGGGGAGTTCGATTTAAAGAGTTGTGTTTTCAATAGACAGTTGAATGCGCTGACCTTGTTATGGTAGATGCAATAGACTGATTGCAGAAATAGTTATTGGGTAAATGCGTAAGGCAACAAGATATAATCTTATGTATAACTGAATTCAATATCTTTGGGTTTAAATAATCCTTGTAAGGTTTCTCTGCACATGAATTGAGAGAATCGATATTATCAGAATTTGGAGGCGCTATTCCGTATGGATCGATATTATAATTGTTAATTGGTAAAATCCATTAAGTGTTTGATCTGCAGTTTGTAAGGCGCAGGTTTGATTCAGTGGCAACGAGTGGAACAGAAACACCAATAAAATCCGGTTACTCTGCGGTGTTTGTTTAACTAACATCGTGTGAAAGCTTGAGGTTAGCAGAAGTTTTATGGTGGAATCGATTGGTGAATTGGAGCTGGATCGGGAAAAACTGTTATTTGAATTAATGTTTCACGCTGAAAGCTGTCCAATAATCTTGAAGAAAATGTTAGATGTATTATATTCAATGTCAACATTGTCCATCGTGGAGCGGAATGTTGAAACCCGGATGTAGAAGTAGTGAACGTTGCGTAGGCAAGATTATTCATTGTGGAGGCGCAGAAGAACAGTGGGTCGATTAGTGGTGGAATTTCTTTTATGAAAACAACCTATGAGCAGATGAAAGGAGACAAATGATGTTGAGCCAGATTCTCTCTTTTCAGGCTAGAGAACGAATTGCCAAGATCGCTTTAGTGAAACCTAATAAGGCCAGAAGAGTTGAAGATTTCTTGCTGCATGGTGCCCAAACGGGTCAGAAAAATTGAGAAGGTTTCTGAAGAGAGGCTTATAGCATTGCTTGAACAGATTAATGAACAAACTAAGAATTTGACTAAAGTAACTATCCAGAGGCAACAGAGTGTTCTTGTTGACGACGATTAGAGATCTGATATCAAGATTCATCATTAAATCTGTATTCTAGTATTAGCATATCATTTATCGATTTTATGAAGAAATGCACATTTATTAGAGATTTAGTGCTCGTTTGTCTTTCTGCAACAATTCCAGAGTTTGTACTATGTATATGCTTGCTCACGAAGACTGCTTTGTATTAAAAGAGACAGTTATGGTTCGAGTGTAATTGGTCTTATGAAATTTCCAGATGGGAATCCTGATTGACATTTGACTTTCCATGCGGTTTGGTCAATTAAACAATGACTAGCTTGTAGAGAGAGCGTAGACATATGTGAATCCAATGATATGGTAAGAGTCTGGTTTGATTACAAAGTTGGTCTTTTATAAGATCTTTAAAAAGCTTTCAATTGAGGTGTGGATTAAACGCATGGAGAAAGGATTGTTGGTTTGAATCTATATTTGAAGAGCTTCCGAATCAATGGTAAAGTGTAAATTTGCCAGAGATTGAGATTTTGATTTGAGCATTACTGAGCATGCATTCTTTTATGCATGTTTGCTCCTGAAGATCCTGGGTATTGCAGGTTAACCCTGCATGATTTTTGGTATCAGAGCTTGGCTCTGAATGAAAGTTTCTTGAAAACCGTTGAAGACTGAATTTGAATTTATATCAAATTTTTTGTGGAGAAGTAACTCTTGGTTGTGCATTCGAACGGAATAGAATTCTGTTTTGATTGGTAAAATTTGATATGAGTTGTATGAGTGATTGACAAATTGCAGGTGATAAGTGTAGGGATAAATTATGACAGCATTTATGAAGTAGCAGATGTGCATGTAGGCAAAGGAGATCAGATTCTAATCTGACAGTCAAGCAACCAGAATGCAGCTGAATGAATGAAGAATCGTGCAGGTATTATGTTTGTTTAATTTTGAATTGAGTTTCACTGACAAGAAATAGATTGAGGATTGATGGTTGCAGCAATGAAGTATCTCAGCAAAGGAGATCAAGAGATAGTAATGAAAGAAGATGTTAATGATTTCTGAGTGGAAGAAACTCAGCAAAGAAGGAATTGTTGCTGACAGCTAAAGTTTTCCAGATAAAACCAGAAGATTGGAAGAGAGGATCAGATTTTAAAATCTGATTGATAGTAGTTGAATATCGAGAAATTGTGCAGAGGAAGCATAAATATTTGCTGAAACAGATTTGCAGGAATGATGAGATTCTGAAGGTAATTGAAATGCAGGTGAATGGAAGGACAAGATCAGACGAGATCTTGGAGGTAAGATGATATGGTTTTGGATTTGAAGAATAGAATATTGTAGTCTTTGCATTGAAGTATTATTGCAACTCCCAAAAGGCAATGTGGTTAAAATTGCTTACAAATAAAGGAAGCTAGTGAAAGCTCTAAGTGAAAACAGAGATATAGCAGAACCTTGGGGAATTCCAATAGAGATTGGAAAAGGAGGACAGTTGTGTTCTTAGAACATGCAGATGAGTTGAAGCTAGAAAGAGCAAAGAGAAGTGCTCAAAGGAGGTTCCAGAGAAAGAGAACCAATTGCTTGCCAAAATACTAAGTGAGGAGAGCTTGGTGAGGTATGTGGCGGCAGGACAGGACTTGCTGCTGAAGAGGCTTTAGTGCAACTCATAGTAAAGTGAGTGAGGGACTCATAGAGATGGAAAGGATGATGACTAGTGACAGTCGTAACAAAGGTTCTGAAATAAACCACAGTAGAGGACAAAAGAAGAAGGATTCCAAGACAATTGGCATACAGAGACAGTTAAGCAAAGAGGAATATGAGAGGGAGAAGGCTGAGATAACAATTCAGCTTGAGGTGTTAATGGAGATGTTGCAAAGAAATGAGGAAGACCAGAAGCATGGTTATGTCATGAGAAAGAAGCTGAAGTGGCAGAGGCTACAAGAGAAGAGGAATCATCAGGTGAATATGCAGTTGATAAAGGAACTAAGGGAACTTGAACAGGTTATTGATGCCAAACAGAGGGTAGAGAAGCTCGAAAGAATTGAGCTACAGCAAAAGGAAGATGTAGAAGAAGATGTTGAAGTTTCGATATGTGAACCAGAAAGTGGACCATTACTTTTTGAAAGTGATGAAGAGCTAGAGGAGTTGAAGCAGCAGGAATACTTGATGACTGAAGCATTAAATAAGACCGGAGGGTCTTGTGATTTTAAAACTAATGATTTGTGTATGATTGCAAGTTTGGAAGAAGATAGACAGTTTTTTAAAGTTGTCAAAGATGTGAAAGAGTACCTTCCAGAAGATGAAAGTTTTGAAGCGGAATATGATAAAGAGGCTAGGAAAGAATCAGTTCGCTACAATGGACAAATACTGGAAGACATCATTGAAATAGATGATGAGAAGGGGAGACTAGCTGACAGTCTCAAGAGTTCTTTGAGTTTGGATCAGCATACTGATATGCTGACAGAAGAAGAGAAATCAACGCAACATACTGAAGTGTTGCTAAAGGGAAAAGAGGTACAGAGGCCTTATATTTTTTATTATAATGATTTTCTTATAATTGAAGATGTTGTTGCAAACGCTGGAACATATTTGGCACAGATGGAAGAAGGAGAGGAAGAACATCTACTGAAAGATGTTAAGGAGAGTCTGCTGAAGAAGGATGACAAAATAGTTGTCATAAATGATAATCAAGAAGAAGTTGACAGATGCAGAAAACAGAGGCAAGAAATTGTTCTAAAAGACAATGTAGCAGCAGCAGAAAAGGTGCAAAACAGCAGTAAGGGTGAAAAGGAAGCGATCAAAACAAGTGAAGAACAAGCAAGAATGAGAGTTCAGCAATCAAGAGATGGAAACAATCAGCAGATAGAGGACATACTGGACAGAGAAATTGAGTTGATAAGGAGGTTAATGATGAAAATGTCCCAGAGAAAGACGGCAGTAAGAAAGAAAAGGAGAGACAACAAGAGAAAGACTGTAGCAGACTTGGAAGGCAGAGCAAGTGGAGCACTACAACACAAAATATGGAAACCTGGAGGACAACAGCAGTAAAGCAATTGACAAGCAAGGAAAGATTACAAAATAAAATTTGGGATCCAGGAGGAAATAATTATCCAGACTTATGACCAGGTGGTCATGAATTTTCTTACATGGGGAGTCTGATGCAGGAGCATTAGCTCCGAAAAACACCTTATATTTTATCTAAGGTAGGGGGTTTCATGTTTTGAAGAAATGTAAATATTAATATTATTTTGAGTGATTAATTATATTTTAATTAATCATTTGTGAGAATTTGTAAATGTGAGAGAAATTAGTTTCTAGATTATTTAGAATTAATGATGGAGCCTAAGTTGGAATTAGTTTCTAAGTCTTAGGGATAAGATTCTAGATAATAGGATTTGTTGAGATATTCTAGGGGTGTTGACATATTAAGGGGATTGAGAATTTAATTAGATCATTTTAAAATTTGTATAAATTATCAACCCTCAAAGGGCATTGAGATCAGATTAGAGAGGGGGAGAGTGTGAAGTAGTGAGAAGATTTCTGCTTGGGAGCCTTCGGGCGGTTTGTAAAGGGCCATCAATCTGGAATATCAGGCCATAAAAGAGTTTGTAAGTAATTTGTTTTGGTTTCAGATTATATATAAAGGTTGATTATTTCATGAGGAATATTGAATTTGAACTTTCGATTCTGATATTAAATCCAGCATACAGTTCTGCATTAAGTTGTTAATATTGGTCTGGCAGTTGTTAAATTATATAAGTAAATCCATTTCTGTCGAATGAATGGTTGTTTTATATTGATCTGTAATTTGATTGACTGCAATTAAAAAGAGAGAGAGTGCCCAGTAAATATAAAGTCATGAGCTTATAAGAAATCAAGGGGAGTTCGATTTAAAGAGTTGTGTTTTCAATAGACAGTTGAATGCGATGGCCTTGTTATGGTAGATGCAATGGACTGATTGCAGAAATAGTTATTGGGTAAATGTGTAAGGCAACAAGATATAATCTTATGCATAACTGAATTCAATATGTTTGGGTTTAAATAATCCTTGTAAGGTTGCTCTGCACATGAATTGAGAGAATCGATATTATCAGAATTTGGAGGCGCTATTCCGTATGGATTGATATTATAATTGTTAATTGGTAAAATTGATTAAGTGTTTGATCTGCAGTTTGTAAGGCGCAGGTTTGATTCAGTGGCAACGAGTGGAACAGAAACACCAATAAAATCTGGTTACTCTACGGTATTTGTTTAACTAACATCGTGTAGAAGCTTGAGGTTAGCAGAAGTGTTATGGTGGAATTGATTGGTGAATTGGAGCTGGATCGGGAAAAACTGTTATTTGAATTAATGTTTCATGCTGAAAGTCGTCCAATAATCTTGAAGAAAATGTTAGATGTATTATATTCAATGTCGACATTGTCCATCATGGAGCGGAATGTTGAAACCTAGATGCAGAAGTAGTGAACGTTGCGTAGGCAAGATTATTCATTGTGGAGGCGCAGAAGAACAGTGGGTCGATTAGTGGTGGAATTGCTTTTATGAAAACAACCTGTGAGTAGATGAAAGGAGACAAATGATGTTGAGCGAGATTCTCTCTTTTTAGGCTAGAGAACGAATTGCCAAGATCGCTTTAGTGAAACCTGACAAGGCCAGAAGAGTTGAAGATTTCTTGCTGCGTGGTGCCCAAACGGGTCAAATAATTGAGAAGGTTTCTGAAGAGAGGCTTATAGCATTGCTTGAACAGATTAATGAACAAACTAAGAAGTCGACTAAAGTAACTATCCAGAGGCGATGGAGTGCTCTTGTTGACGACGATTAGAGATCTGATATCAAGATTCATCGTTAAATCCGTATTCTAGTATTAGCATATCGTTTATCGATTTTATGAAGAAATGCACATTTATTAGAGATTTAGTGCTCGTTTGTGTTTCTGCAACAATTCCAGAGTTTGTACTATGTATAAGCTTGCTCACGAAAACTGCTTTGTATTAAAAGAGACAGTTATGGCTCGAGTGTAATTGGTCTTATGAAATTTCCAGATGGGAGTCTTGATTGACATTTGACTTTCCATGCGGTTTGGTCAATTAAACAATGACCAGCTTGTAGAGAGAGCGTAGACATATGTGAATCCAATGATATGGTAAGAGTCTGGTTTGATTACAAAGTTGGTCTTTTATAATATCTTTAAAAAGCTTTCAATTGAGGTGTGGATTAAACGCATGGAGAAAGGATTGTTGGTTTGAATCTATATTTGAAGAGCTTCCGCATCAATGGTAAAGTGTAAATTTTCTAGAGATTGAGATTTTGATTTGAGCATTACTGAGCATGCATTCTTTTATGCATGTTTGCTCCTGAAGATCCTGGGTATTGCAGGTTAACCCTGCATCAGTAAATAGTAATAGAGAACATAATAATTCAATGTTGAGGATATTATCTTCATTAGGGTGAATATAAGGAAGAATAATGTTAGTTGTGACATGTTGGCGCCTAGATATTATGAGACATTCAAAGTCCTTGATAGGAAAGGGCCAACTACATATATAATTACATTTCTTACTAACGTTAGAGATTATAATGTTTTCATAATTATTTTATATATATATATATGTACATAATTCAAACCATGTGATTGATTGAGCTGTGATATAGGTGAAATAGAGGGGGAGGGTTGTAAACAAAGCTATGATGTCTCATTAATAGGAAATTAATTTTTCTCCAAAACTAACCATGAAATGGTTAAAAATATTTTGGAAACACTTGATCCCAATTTGGTTATATGGCATATTTAGGACATTATAAAGAAGGAATATCCTTTTTTTTTAACTTCAACTATACTAAGGTTGGTGCTTTTCGAAGGGGGAGCAAACTATAACACCCTAGTTTAACCCATGGAATGAATTGGATCGAATTATGTAGAAATTGTAAATATGTGGTTACAAGGATGGGAGTGAATCGATCTAAACTTAGATTAAAAAAACCCATCTACACATGATGTAAATATGCTAGTATGGATTCCTAGTGCAAAGCTCAAGGCCAAGGCCTTTGTAAAAGGATAGGATGTAAATGTTTTAAAATATATTTATAAAGATCATGTGGTAGGATATATATATATATATATATATATATATCCTATGCATTCATGTATTTTCCATGATGCACTTTAAATAAAGTCATTCACGTCCATTGACTTGGAAATTAAATCACTGAATGCATACATAGGTTAGGGAAAAAATCCACCTCATGTAGTTATTAAGGAATGATATAAGTGTAATAATTATCAATGAGCATACAATTTTTTAATTCTCAAATTAGAAGGGAATTCATTCATGATTTCTTAAACTCTCTCATGGTCCTTCATTCCATCATGCTCCCACATTCATGCACTATACTTCCCATATTGTGTTTTTCATGGATAAACAACTAACCAATCAACAAATTGACCAATACAATGCTATGAAGGAGGAATTTGGAGGTTTTGGATGAGAGAGAGATGGATATAAGTGAGCATAGAGCCCATATTGTATTTATTTCTCATTAGATGATGTTATTCCTTGAAGTTCCTAAGAGGAATTCAACACATTGAACTTTCCTCCTAATTGAAGGTCCATAAAAGGGAACAATATCCTTAGGGGACTATTCTATAAAGAAAGGGAAAATATTACTTTTTCCATGTATGGTAGTGGAAGATAGTGCCATGGTGGTTTTCTAGTTGAATGAAACATTTAGATAGATTTTTAGTGGGCATATTCGTTGAAGCATGAGAGAATATGAGTTGGGGTGAGGGATCTAGAACTAAATAGCTTGGTTCCTTCACCCACTTGGTTGCATAGCCTCGCTTAGAGGCGGTACAAGTACTAGATGACTATTGTTCGATGAAAAATTGTTTATATATACACATTAATGAAATGTATTCTATTAAAAGATAATTTCTATGTAGTTATTTACGAATCTAAAATTAAAGATTGATTGATAATATAAAAATATATGCATATTTCAAGTTATATATTTTACTCTATTTAAATATGACCATGAACATTTAAGTGGCCTAAAATCTATGAGTTCATGGTTCTTTAATTCCATTAAAATTTTATTGTTTTTCCTATCCACACATTTTATGCAATAATGAAAGTGTATGCAATTATGTACATTCATTGGAGACAATTTTAATAGCTGATTTAATTGTCACGTCTATTATGGTTAGGAGTGCATGGGAGGAGGACATTACTACCTTAGTTGAGCATCCTTATAATAGAGGATTAATTAACTATGAAAAAGTAGATAGGGAAGATATTAATAAAAGCGTACTGAATGTTTTCTAACAATCAATCTAAAATATATGTAAGATGCAACTTAAAATTCACAAGAGGTTTTTAACAATCAATATAAAATATATGAAAAATGAGATAGGGAAGATATTAAAGGAAGTAGAATAACGCCATGCCATGTGGTGCCCCACCGTTTATGACAATTATTATATCGTGGTCTTTGGTGGCCTATCCTCGAGTGCATCACATGGAAAATTTGAAAGGAGGTACGAAATAACAATATTAAGAAAAACGAGGCATTGATTGATTAAAATATTTTATAAAATAAAAAATAATTATTAGCTTCCAATTATAGAGTGACACCATTATTAGCTTTCCATTTACGTTATTAAAGGTTATATAGCTCATAAATTAAGATTTGAATTTGATAGGTAAAACGTTCATTATAAGTCACTCTATTTTTCAAATTTCATCTCGTAGGATGTACAATAAAGTTTAGGTAACAATTTTTACACTACATTATTTATCTATTTATTTTTGCTAATTTTGTTATCATATGTGTTAGTTAGGTAAAGTTGGGAAATTAATTCCAAATCTCAAGTACAAATTACAAATAAATTGAAGTGATTTAATGGTAGGTAGATGTTAGTTAAATTTTGTGTATGGAGTCATACTTTTTATTTTTGGAAAATGGATGGAAATGTAAGGAAGTGATGAGATAAACATCTTTATTGTATTGTATTTAATTGGTGTGGTAGATAACTAATTCCACCGAAAACCAAAGATGTATGTGATAGAATCTCTCTTTATCCTCAAAGACAATTAGTAGATTACTGGAATAGGATTTAGCAAGCTTTTATTTTATCTCAAGATGAAAAGGTTATTGAGCTAGGTAGTTAGATGCATTAGTTGACTTTTGGGTTTCTATCTAATAAGAATATTTTGTACCTGAATGATCTTTGGTAGAGAAATGGGAATGTCACAACTTCAAAGACATCCTGACATGCCTTCTCTTCTTATTTGCATGTGTATCGAGAGATCATGACAATACTCCTCTTCTTAGTCACATGTGTCTCAAGTCACACAGTAAACTAATGAGAAACTTCTTGTTGATGCATTTATAATACCTATTAACATATGGAATAGCATATTAACTTTTAATTTTGTTTTTTATTGTATCCTTTTTATGAGAATAAATCAAATGCACTTAATGGAAATAGTTACCATCAAACTCCTTTCTTTCTCTATGAGGAAACTTAATGTTGATGTGGATTCAAGGATAGTCATGACATTGAGAAGGAATACCAAGAATTGAATTAGTATTGTTGTTTCTCAATATGGTACTATAGTTGAGTGCTTAACTTTATTAAATTGTTGGATATATTCTTATCCCTCTTAGGATTATAGATATATAGCTTCAAAGAGTTGATTTTTCTCTAAAGCCTAGATAAGATTCAAAGGGTGGATCACTCTTCCCTCCCAATATAAGCAAGGTCTAGCTCACCTCACCAAAAACTTCAAGTTCTCAATTTTTTATTTATATGATATAGTAGGATACTTTAGATTCACCTTAAGCATGTAATTTATAATCAATTAAAGTAGTGTGAAAACAAGGATAGGGAAAGGTAGTGACTACATGGTGGCTAGGACACATAATTGGCACATGTTTATGCTCATAGCATTGAATCCCTCTTCAACGACTCTATCACAAGTTGCGGTAATGTCCAAGTTAAAATTAACGAGTCACCTATATTGTAATTAATCAAAAATTTATTGTATAATTAATTTGGCATGTGAAAATTAAAATTAAAAAGTGATATACCATGGCAATGTTCATATACTAATAAATGTAAAATGAGTATAGATGGTCAATTGATCCAAATTGGATTTGCACAAAGACAATTAGCTATCAACATAGGCTCTATGATGATCTAGATAGGAAAGGTTTGAGGTTACAAGTGAGGAAGGAGAAAATGTTGGTAGCATGAAGGACCCCATGCCATCACAATTGGTGTCCACCAGTGCATTAATACCATATCATCAGGCTAGCATATGCAATGTAAAATTGAAAAAAAGAAAGTATTTGAAAACATGGATACCATGTATTTTAAAATTAAAAATATCAGAATTTTCCCCAATTGTAATGAAGATAACATACAAGAAAGGACCAATGAGCTTAGGGAACTTAAAGGGGGGATAAATGATCTTAGGGAAACTAAAGGGTTGGGAATGCTTAACCTTCCAACTTCCCCTATTTGAGCCATCCTCCTCTACATCAATTCCACACAAAAGAAGAAGGTTTCTTTAGCCAAGACAGAAGGAAATGTTATCCTGATTTCCCTTGTGAAGAATGAAGAAAAACTAAAGAGACACATGATACAAAAATCTATGTAGTATCAGAGAAAAAGAAATAACCCAGTCGAAGAAACATGAATGTTGGTTTCCCATTAGGGTTTGGGCCTATTGTTTTAAAGTGAAATTATTTATCTTTTTGTTGTTATTCTATTATGTGTCTATTTTATTAGTTTTAATATATGGTTTAATGAGACTCCTCTATGATTTTAATAAATGTCAGTTAGTGGTAGTGGTTTAGAGAGTTGAGTTTTTTTAATTAAAATAGTGTGTTTTGTTACAATCATGGTTTTCCTTCTCTACTACAGGTTATGATAACACCTTCCTTTCCACCATTTTAATTTTTCCTCGAGACGAGAGGTCAATGGTTTCCATCTCTATGTCATTGCATTTCTATAAGGATTTTCCGAATTAGGTTTTCTAAATATTTTCTAGTGTTGGTAGAAACCCCATAAACCCATTGTCCGTTAATGGATTCGAACTCTAATTTCAATGGAATTAAGGCCATGTGTTTCCCCTTGAGGCCAAATACACTCCCAAAAACCTAGTTGGGGTTGTATGATAGTTTTATAGTCCACATAATACTATGGGGGCATATCATGCTTATTAGTGTACAAATCAATAAATTTCCTTGTGTTTTGCTTGTTCCATGATTATATACCATCATGGATTTATTTCTTTCCTTTCCTGACCTTAACTTATTTTTTGGTCAGAATTGGTAATTCTATGGCTTAAATGAATTAGTAATACATTTTTTATGCTAAAGGGTTACTTAATAATGAAGGTACCTCATTTCCAATGTGTAGATATGCATATATAAAGATCATATATTCATTATGGAGGACATTATTTTGATGTATGAATGTGTTTTGGCATTTAGAGGAGTTTCTCCTATTGTTATCTATATTTTATTTTTACTCCAATATCGTATTGGTTTACATGGTTTCTACATTTGGTTTTATGTCTTTGGATGATAACATTTGGCATCAAAGTATATGAATCTATAGTTTTTCTGCTTCAAACAGGTCATCCTAGTACTTTCATTATAATTCTTTTTCTGGGAAATTCCAAATGGTGACATTTTGAGAATATTGAGAATTAATCGTTCGGAACATTTTGTTAAAATTGTAGATTTTGGGCCTTTGTGCTTTTAGAGTTTTATGTTGTGGACACTATCTTTTTTGATTGGTTCTTAAATCTATTTCAAACAAGTCATCTCATAACTTTCAGTACAATAATTTTCGGGGCACTTCAAATAGTGAAATTTTGATAATATTGAGAAGGAATCTCTTGGTACACCTAGTAAAACTTGTATATTATGGATCACTATGATTTTAAAGATATACCCTATGAAAGTTAGGGTTTGTGGATGAGCTTGAAACTACCTTCAAAAAAGTGATCGTGAAGTTTTTATATAATTTATTTTCTGGAAATATCTAAAACATGAAGCTTTAAGAATATTGAAAATATATCTTAGGGAACACCTAGTAACAATTTCATATTTTATGGAACTGCACTTCTAGAGATATACCCTATATAACATAGTGTTTGTGAAGCATCCTGAAATCAATTTCAAAATACTATGCTTGACATTTTCACTATATTTATTTTCTTGTGATACTTACAGCTATAAAATTTTCATACATTTGAAGAAACATAATAAAGTATCACGAGCAAAAAAATTGGAATTAGAATTCGAAAATTGGAAACGTGGCATGCTTTAGAAATTAGCTTTGGGAAGAGGTTAAAAATCAACAAATTGTGGGAAAACTGCCATAACCTCACCTAGTACATCAAATTTTGATGAGACATATGGAATTGCATAGAAGACATACTAGATTACTACAGGTTGAAATTTCATACTCCTAAGAGTTAAAAATTCATGGTTGCACCGAAAGAAAGATTGGGTAGTTGAACAATATACAAATCAAGGTTTCAAAAGCTACGTTAACTTCAAGTTGCCATATATTTTTATTCAGATGTATGATTAAGGTGATTCAAAATTTATTGTAAATTGAAAACATATAATATTATACGGGTAAAATGATAATAATCATCTTAGATCATTATTGATAACAAATTCAACTTATAATTTGAGGGTGTGATGTAGACCTCAATTATGAATCAATGGTAGTAACAATATTTATGGGAGATGATAAATATGAACTAAATATTATGGCATGATTGAGAATACAATAGAAACATCATTTAGAACCATTTTAGGAATGTTTAAAGGCTTTTATAAAGATACTAGGTTTCACATCACATGGGAAAAATTTTAAGAATTGTTCTTAAAAAAATGGATGAGGGACTCAGAAATGGGAGCAATGAATAAAATTTCAGATGAATTAAAAGAATAAAAAGAAGAGATTGAACAAAAGGTTGATGATATATATAACATATAAAACCTTAATGAATCACTAATTAAGGATATTCAACAATTAAAATAGGGAAAGAGTAGCAAAGGGAAGTGGAAAAATAATTGTTCAAAAAAATAATTGAAAAAGAATGATGAAGAAATATGTAGATTTGGAAACCATAAAAAGAAGCTACTATATGACGTAAACAGATTGAAAGAATAAATAAACCTTGTCAAAGTGATGAATAATAAAGAATCTTAGATGATGACAGTACCAAAATACTTGAAGAGGAAATTTACAAGAAGATTGAAGAAGCGCTGGAGATAGTAAGCTGAAATTGGAAATGCAATGTATAATTGAACAAGCATGTCATAATTTGATAAATGTGATCACAACACAACTTCAAAAGTAGAAGAAGATAATATTAAATATGGTCACTAAAATATACTTGAAGGAGTTCAAAAGGATGTGCATTCCAAATATGACGGTGTTGTCTCCAATGCTAGAAAATTCAAAGACAAAGAAAATAAGAAAGAGGATAACATATCTATGAAAAGAAGACAGAAAAAATGCTTGTTATGAAGAGTGAAGGAAAACCAACAAATGTGAGACCATATTGACCTCCTCATTAACAAAAAATATTTAAAGGAAGGAAAAATTATCAATATTAGCATTATGAAGGAAGACAAAAAAATCTATATCAACGTTATTAGGGAATAATATAGTGTACTCATTAATATCATGGAATAGGACATCACCAAATCATTATTCAATACGATGTTGTCAAATACGGAAATCTACTACAAATTGGAGATCACCAAATCATTATTTGAAAAGATGCTATCAAATACCAACAACTACTACAAATTTGAGAAGTCACAACAACAAGACATCGAATAAAAGAAATGAAAACTATGCAACAAACAACTATCAAGGATTAAGGCTGAAAAGACTTGAGTTTTGATGTATGGATCTTGATCAATGGAAATAATAATGTAGGGATATAAGGAAACTATATTATTTGGTTTCATCACATGTAACTCTTTAACAAAATAATTTTGAAGAAAAATATTTTCAAAGGAGGTTACTATGTTATGACCCCAAAAGGGGACTATATTGGTTAAATGTACATGTATGACCTAGTGGGAGGCATATATGAGGTTAAATACATATTGAAGTCATCCTAATAATGAAGGTATCACATGTGGAATGTGTGGATATGTATATGTAGCGATCATGCATTATGGAGGACATGTGATTTGGATGTGTGAATGTATCTAAAGTTTTTCTAGAGTTTTTCCTATTGTTATCTATATTGGAGTTGTGCTCCATTTTCACATTGGTGTATATGGTGTGTACTTATACTTCTTACATATTTGGATCATAGCAACTTAGACATCATCTCAAGCTCAACAAATGGAGGGTAGATTATTGCATATGTAATTGATTTGTTCCTTTTATTCTTGACACCATCTAATAAAAATATCCCTTATATGCATCAACTAATTTCCATATGTTGTATGCTAGTAAGCATATATGGGAATAAATTAAAATTTGGTTAGGAATATAAATAAATTTCCTACGGAATCATCTCCAATGCAATTTTTTCCTCTATCGCATAGTGATGTGACCCAAGAGAGGGGGGGGGGGGGTGAATCAAGACACGTATATCTAAAATTTTTACTTTTTCATTCCTTTAAAACCCATACGCTACTTGTCTGAAGCCAACTAGCGTATATACGCAAATATCCTTCATAAAACTCGCGTATACACAGAGATCTAATTATGCCATTAGTTCTTTACTTATATCATTCCATCACATTCATTAGATGTTCTATAAATAGTAAACATGTGCAGTAAGAACAGAATAAACCATCACACAAAGCATCACACATGAACACCAGGATTTTTAGGTGGAAACCCAAGTCGGGAGAAAACCACCGCTGCAGTTGCTCAGCCTTCAATATTTTATTATAGAGAAAACATATTACAACATATGTGCTGGCGCAGACTTGACCAGCACGCAGGCACCCACCTGCGCTCGTTTACCAGCCTCTCCTGGAAGGGAGCTACGACCCCCTGACTCGTTTACCAGCCTCTCCTGGAAGGGAGCTACGACCCCCCGACTCGTTTACCAGCCTCTCCTGGAAGGGAGCTACGACCCCCCGACTCGTTTACCAGCCTCTCCTGGAAGGGAGCTACGACCCCCTGACTGAAGGCTACAACCCTCAGCACCACCTTGGACCACGTTTCATCAATTTTCACATTGGATCCAACAACTTCAATAGAACACCACTTGCAGGCCACATTTCATCATATTTCCAGACTGGACCCTTTCCAAACTTTTAAGTACAAACATACGTCACCAACAGACACAGATCAGATAGCAGAAACACAGCAGAACAGATCAGATATTTCATACCCTGTGCTTCAGCAAACCCTAGTTTGCATACGCGCTTTTACTTCACTGATGTCGCGTATATACGCGCTTTCGTCCACACAAACCAGCGTATACCTCAGTGTATATTTTATTGCGCATACGCGCTTTCTCTTCGCTGAAGCCGCGTATATACGCGCTTCCTCCGCGGCAAAGTAGCGTATAGATCTTCAATCATTAAGAGCAGCATACTTCTTCAGATCAAACATTTGGTTCAGATTCAACCCTTTACTTCAGATAGATGTTCGCCTCATCACAGAACCAATCACTCCATAAACAGATCTAGCAAATACAGATACATTTCAGATCTAGATATCCCGCTTCATCATTTCTTCATTGGTGCATCATAGATTCAGATCTATCATCAATCCTTTACCCTTTCCATACAGATATACTTCATAGAGAAGTATTCATTCAAGCTCAGACATCTCCCTCTCACTCTTACATTTTGCACAATGAATTTCTTCTCCTTATATAGGTTTATCCTTTTTCAATACCATGGGCCAAAGCAATACCATGAGCCCAAAACAACCTGGACGGGGTCAATTAGGCGGATCATTACCCAATACCATGGGTCAATACCATGGTGGTTACCCTTGGTTTTGCACTTTTTGAGCGCTTTAGCCCATACGCGACTTGGCACGTTCTTTTCCGCGTGCATACGCGACTTCCCTTAGGCCAATCCGCGTACACCAAGATACATACTCTTTTTCATCATGGAATCTAGCACATGCTGAAATCCTTTCTTCATTACCTTCTGTACTCACTGTAGATACATCAGATTTCCTTCATCAAGAACATATTCTATCAAGCACAACTTCATTAAGTAAGTTGTCATCATCTTTATCAGATGGGTTGCCTTTCAAGGACAACACTCAGCATCATATTGTCAACAAACATTATATCACATCATATTTACATCATTTACTAAGTCCATAACTTCATCAGGTGGATTGCCATCAAGGACAACACATGTCAACAGTCGCATGTCTTCATCTTCATTCAGTGGGTTTCCATCAAGGACAACACTCTGCATCATATTTCCAACAATCTCCCCCTTTGGACTTGATGGCAACCATGATGGTGTTTGGTTACCACAACAGATAGATACATTAAGAATACAATGACACCATGTCACTCTCCCTATTTTTACCATGTCACTCTCTCCATTTGTGACACCATTCTTTTTCTTCATTCAAACACCATGTCATTCTCCCCCTTTGACATCAAGGGAAAAGGGTAAAACCAGCGGATCAAAACCAACACACTCTCCCCCTTTGACATCAAGGGCAACGGGCGGATCAAAACCAACACACTCACCCCTTTTTCTCCTCATGTAGAAGAAGCGTTCTGCAGATCTGATGTATACTGAAGTGACCAAGCTCCCCCTGAGTTCATGCTGAATATTTTTCAATGAAGTACATGACTCTATAAACTTCCTATCACCAAAAGACTCATACTTACATCAAATATCCAACCAAGTGGATTTACATATAAGACTCAATTACCCAACCAAGTGGGTTTACACATTTCAACTCAGCTACCCAACCAAGTGGGTTTACAAAATTTGACTCAGCTACCCAACCAAGTGGGTTTACAAAAATGACTCAGCTACCCAACCAAGTGGGTTTACAAATTGACAATTCCTTACATGACTGAATATTACAATTTTACAACATGGGTCTCAACAAGACCTTTTCATCAAACTACAAATATAGCTTTTAAGACCAACACCAGAAAGTCCTCAAGAAAGAGAACATATTTCAGAACCATCATAATGCCAACATTGCATTATAGTCAGCAAAGCTAATGCTCCCCCTGAATCTGTGCAACCAAGCAATCTGTCCAAAGACTAAGGCTCCCCCTTAGTTTGTACATCCTGAAAACTTCCACCAACAAATCATCAAGGCATCTTCATCAAAACATATGAGAACTGGAACACCACCAGAGATACCAAACAGTATCAGAGATACCAAACAGCACTGCAGCTGTGCTGAAGAGAGCTGAACCAACCAAAAATTCCAGCAACCAAACATACGCGGTTTTATGTGCATTAACTCGCGTACATACGTGACTGTGTTTCAGGAAACCCGTGTATCCCAAGACATCTTCTAAATTTCAACCAGATCTGATTCTTTGTAAGGCAAAGACAGTGTTCAGCTTCTTTCTGAGACATTTGAATGCTTCCCTGGACTACAGATAGATAGAATAGTGTAGTTGTGTCTTCAAGCGTCATCCAACGGTTGTAGCATCAACACAATAGTAACCAAGCCTTCAGATCCTTTGCAGCATCAAAACATTCTTTCCAAAAGAGATTATCATCCCAGAACAACATCTTCAGATATGTGTCAAGCAATCATTCATGTGGTCCAAAATCACCATGATCTTCAAGATGTGACATGAAGCAACATATGTAGGCAAAAGATCTCAACTATAGCAACAAACTCTACATGATCTGAATCAAACGATATCCAACTCATCCATGTGTGAGCACAAAAGATACATATCAGCAACCAGGGCTCAAAATCTCATCATGTACCAAGTCATCATCATTTGAGTATGAGTATCACAAAGACCAAAGAATAAGCAATCATATTGCCAACAATGCAATAATTAGTATTCAACCTGCTACTCCCCTTAAACCATTGCTCTTCTTTTAACTTGTGTAATATGAAACACCTTCAACAGCAAATCATCAGCAACAATTTCTGCATGACCTGTCCTTATCTCTGAGTTATAAGTCCTTCACTTCAGCAACGAATATTCAACAAGCAAACAAGACACATCCATAATCTTCAACATAAGACATTAAGCATCATATCATTATTTAGAACTGAGAAAATACGCTGTTTCTGAGTCAATAACACAGTTATTAACAGTCAGACTGATGCTCCCCCTGAGCCTCTGCTCCAGATCTTCAGCAATCAGATAAATTCTCTTATCATCAATGAATACGCAACTGTGTCTGCTGGAACTCGCGTGTATACGCGACTTTGGTTAATGTAACCCGCGTATGGAAAGTGAAGCATAGAAAATTTTTCATCTTCCTTCATTTCCTCCTGAGCTTGTACCTCCTGTACCTGTCCTTTTCACATCAGATGCGCTGTCAGACGTAAACCTAACCAGAATAATCAAATCAACCATGAGAGTCATCATGCATTGCTCCCCCTGTGACGATACATTACTAGATCTCATAATGTATCCCACATCATTCCTGCAGTCAATCAGAGAAGTAAGCTTTCAGAAGCGGATGACTGCAGTAGGGTCAGAATTCCCTACGTTTCTGATCGGTCCTCCTTCTTTTTTCCAAATTTTCTTGAGCTTTCCAATTGTGTGTTGAAAGTTGTCCACTTTCCCAGATCTGTTCATCCTGCATTCTTTCTCTACATGTCCATACTTGTTACAAGCATAACATCTCATGTGACCAGAGAAATAAACATAAGAATCATAATGAGCTTTTCTATTCTTTCTTCTATTACAATCACCAGATTTATGACCATACTTGTTGCATGAGAAACAATATCCCCTGAAGAAACTAGAGTACCTTTCTGAGTAGAACCTGTTTGTTTGTGGCTGAAATGATCTGCTCCTACAATTTGCTACAACATGCCCATAATTATGACATTTAAAACATTCAACGTTCTTGAATGAATTCCTTTGAGAATTCATGATTGTTGGTTGATATTTTGTCTTTTTCAACACATCAGGTTTTGCATTGACGCCCTCTGGATTTTTTGCACTTCCTTGTGAGCTAGATTCTCCTTTAATAGTCTCATGGAAACCAAGACCAAGTTTGATAGCAGGAGACCTTTGATTACTCAGAATATTTTCCAAGATATTAGTACTATCATGAAACCTTAAAAGTTTAACCTTTTCTTCTAATTTACCTTTGAGAATGTTTACCTCAACCTCCAAGGCTTGACATTGCTTTGTCATGCTTTCTTCTTTTCTTCTTCCATCTTCAACTTGATCCTTCAGATTTAGGATCTCTTCTTTCAACCAATTCTCGTTTTCTTCACATGTTTGTTCCAGCTCTTCATTCTTCTTATTTGATTTTTCCAGATCTTCTTTGAGAGAGATAATTTCTGCTTCAAGGCCTTCCTTTTCAAAGGATTGTAGAGGTTCCTCATTCTCCTTACTTGATGCATCTAGCTCTGCTTGCAGAAAGATGATAGCAGCTTCAAGTCCTTCATTCTTCTTGCTTGATTTTTCAAGATCTGCTTCTAGATCTTTAATTCGATTGGATGCATAAGTATGAAACCTTTGATACTTTTCCACCTGTTCATTCAACATTTCTATTTGATCTTTCATTTGTGAGATCATCTCTTTATAGATAGTTTCTTGCTTATTGTATGAACTTTGTAGTTCTTCTTCTTTAATCTTGAGAGCTTCTTCTAGATCCACAACTTTACTTTCACTATCTTTACTATTGTTTGCACAAAGAAGAGTATTACAAGTGGCCTTCTCCTTTTTCTTCTTTTCCATGAGCGCTTGTAGATCTTTGTCAGAATCTGTTTCATCTTCTTCAATTTTTGCTATACATGATTTCTGAGGTATCTCCTTTCCTCGAGTAACCTTCTTCTTTTGCTTCTTAGCCATGAGCACTTTCAGATCTTGGTCAGAATCTTCTTCATCTTCACCGGACACTTCATCATCATCTTCTTTTGCATAATAACTCTTTCTCTTCTCAAATTTTTTCCCTTTACCATGCTTTTCTCTATAGGGACATTTAGCAGCATAATGACCAACTTTTCCACACTCAAAACATTTGAAGGGAAGCTTACCTTTGAATCTTCCAGTACCTAGTTGGAGCTTTCTCACGAAATTTGCTTCTTCTTCATCGGATATATAGCCGGATTCTTTGACAACTTCCTTTTCCTTTCCTTTTGTAGATGCCTTAAAAGCAGCTTCTCTTACTTGAGAAGGACCTCCTTGTCTCATTTCAAAAGCAGTCACAGTACCATGTAATTGAACAATAGTAAGCGATTGCAGATCTTGCCTTTCTTCAATAGCTGAAACTTTAGAGTCAAATTTTGAAGTCAAAGATCTTAAGACCTTTTCTACCAGAGTAGTATCAGCCATGGTTTCACCCAAATTTCTCATTCGATTTATAATATCATCTAGACGAAGAAAGAAACTGGAAACACTTTCATCACTATGCATCTTCAAATTTTCATATTCAATTCTAAGAGATTGGAGTTTTGCACTTTTTACCTTTGTGTCTCCTTCATAGCTTAGAATGATTTTGTCCCATATATCTTTTGCTGAATGTAGCTGCATCACTTTAGAAAATTCTGATTCAGACATGCTTCCCAATAAGACATTCACTGCTTTGGCATTAATTTCATACTTCTTTCTTTCAGCTGCATCAGTAGGAATATTTGTCGGGTATTGATAACCTTCTTGCACGATTGCCCATACATCTGCACCAAGACTTTGCAGATATGCTTTTGTTCGTACCTTCCAGAATATCAGATTGCTTCCATTGAATAAAGGTGGCTTTATAGACATCACTCCTTCTTGACTTCCCATTGTGACGGATCTCCTTCAAGCGATCAAGCTTCTGCACAAGGACCCGCTCTGATACCAATTGTTCGGAAAAATACTGAGAGGGGGGGGTGAATCAGTATTTACTGCATATTCAAACTTTTTACTTTTTCATTCCTTTAAAACCCATACGCTACTTTGCTAAAGCCAACTAGCGTATACACGCGGATATCCTTCATAAAACTCGCGTATACATAGAGATCTAATTATGCCATTAGTTCTTTACTTATATCATTCCATCATTCATTCATTAGATGTTCTATAAACAGTAAACATGTGCAGTAAGAACAGAATAAACCATCACACAAAGCATCACACATGAACACCAGGATTTTTAGGTGGAAACCCAAGTCGGGAGAAAACCACCGCTGCAGTTGCTCAGCCTTTCAATATTTTATTATAGAGAAAACATCTTACAACATACAAGCCGGGCGAGATTTTTGACCAAAGACACGTGCACCCACCGCGCTCGCTGCCACCAAACCCTCTCCCCGGAAGGGGAGCTGCTGCCCCCCGACTCGCTATCACCCTCTCCTCGGGAAGGAGCCATACCCCCGACCTGCTTACCGGGCCTCGGAAGGGAGCTACGACCCCCCGATCTCGTTTACCAGCCTCACCTGGAAGGGAGCTACGACCCCCTGACTGAAGGCTACAACCTTCAGCACCACCTTGGACCACGTTTCATCAATTTTCACACTGGATCCAACCACTTCAATAGAACACAACTTGCTGGCCACAATTCATCATATTTCCAGACCGAACCCTTTCCATACTTTTAAGTACAAACATACATCATCAACAGATACATATCAACCCAGATCAGATAGCAGAAACACAGCAGAACAGATCAGATATTTCATACCCCTTGCTTCAGCAAACCCTAGTTTGCATACGCGCTTTTACTTCACTGATGTCGCGTATATACGCGCTTCCGTCCACACAAACCAGCGTATACCTCAGTGTATATTTTATTGCGCATACGCGCTTTCTCTTCGTTGAAGCCGTGTATATACGCGCTTCCTCCGCGGAAAAGTAGCGTATAGATCTTCAATCATTAAGAGCAGCATACTTCTTCAGATCAAACATTTGGTTCAGATTCAACCCTTTACTTCAGATAGATGTTCGCCTCATCACAGAACCAATCACTCTATAAACAGATCTAGCAAATACAGATACATTTCAGATCTAGATATCCCGCTTCATCATTTCTTCATTGGTGCATCATAGATTCAGATCTATCATCAATCCTTTACCCTTTCCATACAGATATACTTCATAGAGAAGTATTCATTCAAGCTCAGACATCTCCCTCTCACTCTTACATTTTGCACAATGAATTTCTTCTCCTTATATAGGTTTATCCTTTTTCAATACCATGGGCCAAAGCAATACCATGAGCCCAAAACAACCTGGACGGGGTCAATTAGGCGGATCATTACCCAATACCATGGGTCAATACCATGGTGGTTACCCTTGGTTTTGCACTTTTTGAGCGCTTTAGCCCATACACGACTTGGCACGTTCTTTTCCGCGTGCATACGCGACTTCCCTTAGGCCAATCCGCGTACACCAAGAGACATACTCTTTTTCATCATGGAATCTAGCACATGCTGAAATCCTTTCTTCATTACCTTCTGTACTCACTGTAGATACATCAGATTTCCTTCATCAAGAACATATTCTATCAAGCACAACTTCATTAAGTAAGTTGTCATCATCTTTATCAGATGGGTTTCCTTTCAAGGACAACACTCAGCATCATATTGTCAACAAAAATTATATCACATCAGATTTACATCATTTACTAAGTCCATAACTTCATCAGGTGGATTTCCATCAAGGACAACACATGTCAACAGTCGCATGTCTTCATCTTCATTCAGTGGGTTGCCATCAAGGACAACACTCTGCATCATATTTCCAACATATTTTTCATGGTAGATCACATTAGTAAGATTTTTTGTGCTTATTTAATGTAAGAAGATGATCCCTAGGCAAGAGGAAATTGAATTATTATTTCACTATGATTGGGTACATTTTGGATTTCCAAGCCCCATCATATCTAACTAAAATATAAAGTTCTTGGTTAGATTCTAGAAAATTATTTTGATGAGAATGGATACCCAATGAAGATATTCCTCTCTATTCCATCCTTGAACTAATCAACAAATACAAGCTATCAATAAAACATTGGTACCATTTTTAAGAGGTTCCAATAGTGAACATCCAAAGACATGGGATGACTAGTCAGTTACATTCAACAATCCTACGGTAGAGTGCTCCATTCTTCAACCAAAAAAATAATTTTTGATACCTATTTGAGTTTCCTACCCCCTTCACCATTTGATATTTTGTATGAATAATAAAATTATGAAGTAGCTTTACAAGGATACGGAAATAAGAAGTGCATTTTTGTGGATTTCGTTGGGCATATACATATAAAGGTACACAATTAGTTTGAGAAGATTCAATAGTAGTACAAAGCTAGATATGACTATAATAGATAGGATCATGGGTTTTATGTTAGATACAAACTATGGTTATACTTTTTTATGAAGTGATTATAAGGAGTGACGAAGAAACTAAAACACCTAAAATTTATATCATTTGAAATCATTAAGTAGGTCAATGAGAATTATTTATATTAATACTTTCCCCTCATATCCAAATTAGTTTAGAGGTAATTATGGAGTACTTGAAATTTTTTAGACCCTCCATGCTAGATGAAAGTGATGACCATCATCTTCTTCCTACTATTGAAGACATTTTACCACACATACTAGAATAATTGAACTAATACATCACTATAGTGTTAATAATGGGTAATTTGTACAAGATGGTAAGAGATATAGAAAATTGATCACAAAGGATAGAATAAAAGGAAGGTAACACGGTATGAGAAGATCTATATTGGAAGAAAATTATATCATGTCATTGGAATCCTTTTGGGACCAAAGGCATAATAATGGGTATGTTTTATCCAAATCAAATATGAATGGAGACAATTAGATATCAACATAGGCTTTACAATTATCAACACAAGGAAGGTTTGAGGCCATAAATGAGGAAGGAGACTAGGTTTTTGGTATGAAAGGTTGGGATTTATTGACCTTCCAACTATACCCTAGTTGAACCATCCTATTATATAGAAGTTCCAAATAAAGGAAGATGGGTTATCTCTCTAAGAGGGGAGGAAATGCTACCTATATTTCCCATGTGAAGAATGAAGAAGAATTAGATAGCCACAAAGTACCATAATTTACAGATTGTTGAAAAATATAAAGGGCCTCGATAAATTCTATTGAATGTTGGTTTTCCCATTTAGGTTTCAAAGGTAAATAATATTTCTTTGCATAATGATTTATCTTTATGTGTTTCCATTCTATTGTATTATTTTAGATATGTGCTTTAATGAAGCCTCTTTGTGATTTAATGCCTACCAATTAATGTTAATGGTGTGAAAGTAAAATATTTTTTGAATATAATGTTTCTTATATTCATAGTTTTTTTCATATATTAGAGCTTAAAATAACTCCTTTTCTTCCACGAATGGATGTTTTCCCAAGATATAGTATCATTGGTTAACATCTCTATGTTTTTTCATTACTTTAGGGAGTTTCCAAATTGGGTCTTTTAAATCATGCCATTATTGGTAGAAACCCCACAAACTAATGGCTACCATTACAAGGATAACAACTTGTAGCAAAGCATTTTATGAAAATTCCCCCAATAATTTATCACTTCTTTACTTATAGTAAAGGTTAATAGTAGAGGTAAGTGAAAAGAGGTTTTTTAGATGTAATATGATGCATTGGTGGTGATATAATAATCAGCACTAATAATCACATACTTGTAAAATAATAAATTATCAGATTTCTTAAATAAAATGCATAACAATGCTCTACATTAAATTAAAAACATTACTGCACATGTGAAGGACACAATAGAACAAGTTAGAACAATTGATTAATCAACAAAAACATTTAATTTATAAAACCAAAACATTGTACCAATTCTCTTCAAATTACACAACATCAATGCCTATATTTGAAGAACCTCATCTTTAGGTCTTACAAAATATAAATTTTAAATATTAAAAACTAACATATTCCATTAATGCATATATATCATGGGTGCACTACCCACGTTGTTTAGAGTAGTCAGTGATGGGGTGCACTGTTAAGGCACTCTGTATGCCAGGTCACGAGTTCGAAACCCGTCGGTGGGATGGGAGGAGAAAAAATGAAAAGATTATGATTAGTCTAAGCTACGATATATATGTGTGTGTGTGTGTGTGTGTGTGTGTGTGTGTGTGTGTGTGTGTGTGTGTGTGTGTGTGTGTGTGTGTGTGTGTGTGTGTGAGCACCAATTTTTGTGTGAGTTGTTGGAAACACAAAAATAAATGTGATAATGAATTTTAGTTTAGTAATTTCAGGTGTACCCATGATATATATATATATATATATATATATATATATATATATATATATATATATATATATATATATCATGGGTACACCATGGAAAAATAAACTAAAATTCATTATCACATTGTTTCAACAACTCACACAAGAAATTGGTGCTAACAAAAATTGGTGCTCACACTCCTTATATTATTGTCGTATTTTTAGTTCTCTATAGTGTTTCTTTCTCCATTTGATAAATTCACCAGTCCATTTGATTCATTTAAAAATTCTAGAAAATAGTGCACATTTTATTTTTTATTTCTAAAAGGGAAATCGAACATTTTTAGGTGGGAATATTCTAGGAAAATAGTTTTTTGCCTCTTTATTTCAATTTCTCCAAATAAAAATTTCCAATTGGGATTAAATTTGGCAATTTTAGCATTAAAAAACAATTGCATGGTGCACTTCATGGGTTCAGATCACACTATACCCTTGAATGATGCTTCTTACGAATTTATAAGAAGCACCAGTAATGTATCTAGGAGGATTCCACATTAAAAATGTATTATAAAATAAATCACATTGAAATAGTTGGGAAAGAAATAATGGTGTTTCATGTCTTAGAAGATGTGTCTATATGTATGTGTGAACTTCATGAAGTTATCAACATTGGTGTGTTATAAGGAACGTTTTCTTAAAATGACCATATCGCATTAAGAGTGTGTCTAATATTAGAGGAGGTGCCAATGGGAATATTGTTGTGTTTCGTGATAGCAATTCACCAATGGCATAAAATACAATGCATCAAATGGATGATGTGTGTGGTTTTATCATAGGCACTAGTGTGTATTAATGCATTTATTTATTTTTTCTATGTAATGATTGGAAGTTATTTATTATACTTTTCATATTTTTCAATATACATAGCTATTCCTATCACCTATGCATATCAAGAAAATGAGGATTTGTGTATTAAGGTCCATGCAAATCCTATAGTGCGTCCCAAACTAGAAATTTTTGGTTTGCTCAAATACTTTGAGTCCCCTACATTTTTACCAAATAAGAGTTTAAAAACTAATATTGTGTGGATGTGTAGGTTGCTAGAGGATATATTTCTACTATTGGGATGGTCGATATCCTTGAGCATCTTGATTTATATTAGTTTCTTCACAAGTATCTTGATTCAGGGGAAAGATATTACCTTCATTTGTGGTTAGGAATAGGTAAATCAATGGATTAGCTATTTAACCAACATTATATAGGTCTATAGGGTTGGGAGGGAGGCTAAAAATATATATTTCCTATTCACAACATGCTAACTTGAGTAGTTCCTACCATGGTACCATGGATTATTATTTCTTTCAAAGAGGTCGACAAATCACAGGGGGTTAAATGTAGATTATCGAGCAAGTGCTTCATGATCATCTATTTGCATTAATTTTTTTTTGGAGAGAGGTAATAACATTATAGTTGACCAAAATCTCTATTCAAGATGGAGAAGAATTTACATTTGGGTTTGCCTTGTTTTGTTGGTTCTATAAGTGAGTGGCCTCCATGTGGCCTTGCCTAGATGTTTATTTTTTCGGGAGGGTCTTACACAAATTAGTTCTTGCATTATTTTTTCTCAAGAGTTCATAGAGTCCTAGTGGATGATGTCAATAGTGGTGCTCCATTTTCCATATGTCGAGATAGATTTATAGCAAGATCTATAACATTGTTCTTGGATTTATTATTTTATGGCATTGTCCACTATCGTAAAATGATGCATTATTAATTAATTAATAAATTGACCATTTACATCATTATATTATATATATCTATAATCCATTGGCTAATAAAATAATGTAATAATTACACCACAATGAAATTAATTACCATATAAAAATCAATATTATTTTTTTAAAAATTGGTTTTGAGATTAAATATTAAAATTCTCTTACAAAAAAATAATTAAAATTTATATAAATTGGTGTGCTATATTCTTTTGAACTCGCTCATGTTGGGTGTCATAAAAAAAAAAAATTATGTGTTTTCATGAGACGTGTATTGGTTCTTTAAATAAATATACATAAAAGTTTTTAGTAGTAAGAAATCATGATGTGAGCTCAAAAGAATGTAATGTATTGCAGACATCTCACTTCAAAAAGTTTTCATTTTCATGTCCCTTTCACACATGGTAATACAAAATTAGATGTTGTTATGTGTACAGTAAAAATATCAATATTCCCTGGTGTTGTATTTATGTGTATGAGCACTAAAACTTAAAAGGGGAAAAAATGGCCTATGCATAAAAAATATATGAGCACCTATATACCATTAAAAAAAAAAATTGTACAAATTATACTAACACCAATCGGTAATGTTGTACTTAAACAACAACCCCATTATTCTCATATTCTTTTGGAAAAATCATGTCTCCTACCATTTTTTTAAAACCATTTTAGATTGTTATTCTTTTGCATTTTCTTTTCTATGTTAATTTCAATATATTGTAATCTTAAAATAATTATTTTTCTTGATTAAAATTTATCAATATCTAATTAGTTCATAAACAAAAATGAAAATCCTTCAAATATTTAAATTTTCTATAAGAAAGAATCAATTATTGAAATGATTTTTATATGTAAAAGTATAATTAACCCCTATTTTATATTTAAACATTTTTTATTTACATCTAGATCCATAACCCTCTTGAACAAGTCCATTTAAATTCAGTCGATATGGATATCTACATCCACTCTTTATTTTCATTTAAATTTTAGTATAACTTTTGATATCCATAAGTCCCCAATTCATAAGTCCTTTCATTTGGTTTGAGACCGGATACCGGATATTGGATGGCTTTTGACATAAAGACAAAATAATGCATTATTTTAATATATCAATTTTTTATTCAATCATATCAAAATCCATGCGAAAGTAAATTTCACCCCATATGGATACACCTAATATTTGGTGTCAGGATGTTGGATATATGTAACTTGTTAGTTTATATGAATATATTAAGATCCATACTTATAGAGAAATGATTTACATAGTTAAATACCCAAATATCATATACTTGGATATGTTTTAGAACATCACTTAATATATGTTTCAGAACATCACTTAATATGGATATCTAAATGCAAACTTAATTTTTATTGAAATTTCAGTATTAACATTCAATACCCATAAGTCCCCCATTCATAAGTCTTTTCATTTGATTTGAGACCGGATACTAGATATTATATGTCTTTTCACATAAAGAAAAATTACATATTTATTGGTCCACGCCTTTAGTGGGACTATAGTGATCACTAGATCATTGTTGGCTCGAGGGTTCTTGACATAGGTTTGGAGCTCTAGGTTTTCCAAAAACCCCTATACTACTAGCCCTTTTGGCAGTGACCTACTTTTGCAGGTCAATGTCTCACCCAAAGTAGTATGGGTGGGTGTTGGAACTAGGTTTTTGCACCCTGAGAAAGGATAGGTAAGGCAAGCAGGGCTGCGTTAGACCCTGTAATTCACAAATTACCTCATTCTGCGGAGGGTCACTTAGGTATTGATTCGCATCTTCGTGCGCTTGATATATAATTATATGCCTTTGTGATCGTAACACAATACTACATAAACAGAACAGAACAAAATAGAACCAATCTAGATATCGAAAACACACTTACACATATCTTCGCAGCTTAAACATAGAAAATACATAGTGCAGCAATTACCAACAATTCACACAAGAATACTCAAAGATTTAGTTCTCTATCAATATTTCTTATTCATTCATTCATCAATCCTTTGTTACAATTCCCTTCCCAATCTACACACACAATAGCAGGGTTTGCAAAAAGTTGGACTTAGATCTCCAAGCACACAGCTAGCCAGATTCCTTTCCCCAAACCCAAAAAATAGCTTAAACCACAACTTGCATCAATAGCTTATCATTCTTATCCTTTACAATACAAAATGTCCCTCTATTTATAGCAATCTAGCCTAAACTTCCTATGGTCCACAAACTATGGTTTTTGGACCCCTAGTTTACCCTTTTACCCATTACAACACTTTCGAGGCTTCGACCCATCCCAAAACCCCTCCGATAGACTAAATCTAATAAAAAATATTCAAAATGGACCAGTTTCGTAGCTCATAAGAGACCCTGCTCCAACAGTCCCCCAACACAATCTTGTGACTCGTCCCGAGTCATTACAGTGGTGTAGCCTCGACCTGTTCACATGAGGTATCAAGGGCAGGGACGAGCGGAGGGAGCACTTCCTGACTCTGGGCAGCAGCTTGCTATGCAATGTTGACAAGTGTTAGGGAGTTGGGGCCATCTCGAGTTGTGTAAACCCGTTCTAACAGCTAGTGGAGGGGTGCAATGGTGGATTGAGCATCTTAGGAGAGCTAGAGTGCAGCGTCGGCCAAAAGTTTCAATCATTTTCGGATGACATGCTTGGTATGGTGAAGTTTCTCAATTGTGTCCATGACGGCTAGACACTACGCAGAGACATTGGAGGGGGGGGAAGCTCTGACCTGATCAAGAGCAGCTTCAGTATACTATAATTCTTTTTGGATATGCTGAAGCATAGAATGGTGTTGGAATACTGTCCAGAGTTGCGTTGCTTCTTCGACCAATTGTGTACCCTAAGTAAGCTACTCTTGAATAATATTGGCTGTGTCTGTGACCAATGAAACTTGTTGTGCCTGTACTGTTGGAGATATTTCACCCTTCTGTCGCATAGTCTGGTCTCGGTAACGGACCTCTTGCAACACTTCGGTGTATAATCCTTGTAGTGCCATGTGGGATAGCTCCGCAAAATCAATTTGGATGTCCATAGGGATGGAGCATGATTGTTAACTAGGATGGCGCAGGGTAGCGAACAAACGTGGCTTCTATTGGTCAGTATTCTAGAATTGTGGAGGAGTTGCCACATATCCCTATATATCATTGTTCCTTCCTGGCACAGAATTAGTATTTATCTGATTGTGACACTACTGGTGGGGGATAACGTACCTTCTTCTGTTGTATCCTCCGAGGCCATTCGGCTGGGTCCCGCGGTCATCCCTAAGGTGCGAAGGTCAGGACCTCCTATTGCGTAGCCATGGTGCATCTTCATTCCTAGTTCATTGGAAATTCCCTCTGTAGAAGGCCAATGCCCAAACATTTGATCTAGCTCGGCACCGCCATGCCCTCTCAATGTGATGTCTATGGGTGTTGAACAGCCAGAGACCGAAACATTCGGCGGGTTAGGATCCATCATAGCAACAAAAAGACCTATGTCCCAGGAAAAATCAATGATCCTAGTGAACCAGTCGTCAGATATCAGGGGCATGGTGTAGAGACAATATATAGCCTGTTGCAAAGCTATCCTACTATCTGCACATTGTTTGAAGCTATTTAATGGTGAAGTAGCCTGTACACGAAACTTACCATTGTTTGTTTGAATCTGGCTTACCATAAATGGCCGCATTGATGGTCAGCTGCCCCTTTTTCATAATTGCAAGGTGCCTTTCTTATCAACGGGGGGTAGGCTGATGGTTGTTAGCTGTACCTAAGGGCTCTCCCATGAGTCGAAAAACCTCGAATGATGCCTGCGTGCTATTCAAGTACCCCGAATTAGGGCTGGCGCCAGGTGTTTCGTAACATGGTTCAAGTACCAGCTTAGTAACTTGGCCACCAAAATTCTCGATCAGAGCGTCTTTCCCATGGATGATATGGCCTGCATGGCAGAGCTACATCAAGAATCTACATTCCATCTGTTATTTGAAGCGTCTACCAATTCTCCTTGATGTGCATGGGTTTGCGTACCTCCATAGTTGAACGTAGACCTAGGTCATCGATAACTAGGGGAGCCTGTTTGGGCGGGGACTTGTCGCACCCTTGAGTTTCATATGTTAGAAAGTATCTGCATGGGCCTATCGACCTCGAGGCTCGTCCATCAGCTGGGGTCCTGAAGCGCAGGATCATTCGACTCTGGTACTTCTCTTGTGTACCCCACCAATGCATAGGTGCTTCGCACAAAGGTAGCGGAAGTGCCCCTATCTTGCATTCCTTGGGAATTTGGGTTTCAACCAACGTCATGGTATTACCTGCATTATCATGGTAGGGTAGGACTCTTACCTTGGTAAAGATGTGGTGGAAATTCCTGGCGGTCCGAAGACATCGCAGCGCTGATACCTCGTGCAATTGTCCTTGCCAATTTTCCAGCTCTTCATCAAAGTCAGAGAAACACTCACTGTCCTTTTCCCAACAGAGTACTCCTTTGGCCATGGGGTTAACCCGATATTCATCTCGCACAGTTAATTTGTAAATGTGATCTATTTCCTCCTCCTCGTAGGCTGTCCCGGTATACCGCGGACATTTTGCTGGATCTAGTGGTACTATTACGCGCGTACCATTTTTCTCAAACACCATGCTGTGATTTTTGAGATTGATGACACCCCCAATGTCTATAGATCAGTCCAGTCCTAGGAGTGTGGGGTACGGATCCACATCCTCCATAATTATATGACTTCGAAGTGAGCTAAGACTTGTACTCCTGCAATATCTACAATGACTTTTGGCAACCTTCCAAGAGGGATGATCTTCTGTTGATTTGCCATACGAAGCTGGATGGTGGACCATTCCAATTTAGGCTCTCCCATTCATTGCCATGTTTTCTTTGGTAACACGTTCACATCTTACCGTAGATCGATAATAACTTGATCCATCTCACAGTTGCCAATCTGCACAGTTAACTGCATTTCTCTTCCAGTGTGTTTTCTATAAATGTATAGTTTTTGTACATCCTTGGTCTCGAGAATCAAACTGGGATGAGCTGTGTAGGAATTCATTAATGCTTGGAGGTTCTCTATGGCCTACATACTTCGTAGCAGCTTCATACATGCCTGCAGGAATGGCTCAACCCCTTCCCCTATCTTGTTCGGCAGCTGCGTGTTGGCTGCTAGCGATTCCTATTCATTGAAGTTCACTGCTTCTGGAGAGGCAAGCTCCTCCTTTTCTCCCTAGGTTATCATCTCACTGCACGTCATGACCTTTACACTTAGATCTATATTTATTAGCTCAGTTTTAACTCTTTGCACATTCTATGTAGGAGTGGGTTGTTTTTCCTGCATTTTGGCTATTAGAATCAGGCAATCCTCCACCACATGGTCCAGCTGCCTGCAATACTTGCACGATGGCCTAGTGGGATTTGGGCATTCTCAGACGAAGTGTCCCATCTCTCCACAGTTATAACAGATTAGCTACCCACATCCTTGTCCTGCACTCCCTCCCTGACCTCTTCTTCCCCGAGCTAGATATCCTCCGAAGTGTGCAAACCCCCTTAGCGATGCAACATCGGATTGTACCCTATAAAAGTTCCCATGATCTATCATCAAGTCATAAGTACAACAATTCTACTCATCATGTCCCACCGATTGGTAGAAATTGCACCATTATTACTTCAGTTCTAGGACATATGTACCTAACCGAGGGTGATGGTTCTTATCATGCACTCTTGTTACACGATAATCATCACACCACAGTGTAGATCTGCTCGATCCTAGTCGTGATAGGATGGATTCCCCACTTGATCCTGGGCGTACCGGAATAGGTCCTCCTACCTACATGTAATCTGCTAGTAGAAGACATTGATCCTTTGTGTGGCGAGATACCTGATATCGTATGCACCATAGATCTATGTAGCCATCCTTTCCTCGCTCTTTTCATAGGTTCTGAATTTCCATATGCATAGCCCCAAGCTGTTCCTGAATTTGCAGTACCCCTGCCGAAGTATCCTCTATGGGTGTAGCTTCTAGTTTTATAGCGACTTCCATAGCTTTTTCCTGCGATTCAAAGGTTTGGTGACTCATTGGCATGTGCAGGTGAGGTAACAACATAGCGAAGAACCACTCTGTGTGTTTCCTATCTTCATACTCAAATCCTCCCTCCCTAATTTCTCTCTTCAACTGTTGATCGGCCTCCCATACTGACTCAGACGCACCTTGTTTGAAGTCTTTTACTTCTGCTACCAGCTAAGAATAAGAATTTGGCTTTCGGAACTATTGTTTCAGAGTGTCTTTGATATCTTGAATATATGCACGCCCATTCTAGGCAATGTATCTCATATACCAGTCTAGTGCCCTATCCTCAAATGCTAGGGACAGCTGCGCTCACTATATCATATTGGTTGCCACATTCTGCATAGTCTAGACAGAGTCTTCAACAAACCAAAAGTGGTCCATATCTTCATCCCCTACCCCTTTGAAAGTAGGTAATCTTAGATGCACAACCATATCGCTGCCTAGCGGGTTTGGTGGTCTAGGCAAGTTCTTACCTTTGTGCTTCCTAGGTGGCCATGTAGCCAGGGGATCTTGCACAACTGGTTCTTGCAATGGATTATAGGTGGATCACCCACCGTCAAGGTTGGTTCGATAGTATTTATCACTGCGCATCATGCTTCCAGCTAGATCTAGGGCCATTCAGTCTGTATGACTACACAAAATGCTCTTTTCACATAGTAATATCTTAATCAGCAATGGTAATGTCCTCAAAAATTTTCCCTGGAACCCTTTAAAGAATCATCATTCAACCTCAGAGTATGAGAAAAATTGATCGATCACAAATTCTGTCACAAATCCTCTTAGCACACTATCCACCCAGTGATCAACCACGCATGTGATAGTATTATCATTCCTCTCCAGCTGCTGAATCAGTTCTGGGGTCCACTGAGTGACTCGCTCGTCCTTCTAGCACTTCTGGAACTCTACGAGTCTGGCCAGCCACTCTTGAAGTTCGATCGAAAATGTCACAAAGAATATTTCGTAGCTTTCTATAAGAATGTACCTATTTTTCCACCTTTTTGCTGTTAAACTTTTGCTGCGATTTTCTTTTACCGAAAATTCCTAGATCTACTTTTCAAACCAGTCCTCAATTTCCCTTCTTTAAGGCTTCCAATATTCTCTTGTCATTAACTGATCCCCTTCTCAAGCTTCTCTAGGTCCCGGAAATAGAATCATTTGCTAGCTCGAGGGGTCCTATCCCAGGTTTGGAGCTCTAGGTTTTCCAACAACCCCTATACTACTAGCCCTCTCGGCAGTGACCTAATTTTGTAGGTCAAAGTCTCACGCGAAATAGTATGGGTTGGTGCTGGAACCAGGTTTCCACACCCTGAGAAAGGATAGGTAAGTTAAGAAGGGCTACGTTAGACCCCGTAATTTCCAGATTACCACATTCTGCATAGGGTCCCTTAGTTCTTGATTCTCATACACGTGCTCTAGATATATAATTATATGCCTTTGTAATGTTCCAAAACTTTAGCTTCCAAGCTAAATGGAACATTACAGTTAACAACAGCTGTAGCCGGTAAATAAATGGGTAGAAAAGCCCATAATTCTCCTAAGGAGGATTATAATACTCCAAATGTGAAAGGAGACCCTCTTTATAACCAAATAAAACACCTCCATGTGTGAACAAGGTTAAATTCAAGCTGCTTTGACTAAATTCAACATCGCAGTTTTAGTGGAGGAGGAATCCTAGTTTAGAAAACAAAATTTTGGAGGGAAAGGTAGCTTGGGTTAGAAGCAACCTAAGTGAGTAGGGCCAAGGGAAAGAAAAATCACTTATGATATAAGGAAGAGGATGGTAGAATTTTTCATCATGTTGTAGATTATTCTCATTCTTGGCTACCAAGAATTGTTGCTGCTTGCTGCCTAGCAAGTTGCATTGTTGTTAGCACTGGGTGTTTCCCGGTGGGAAACCCACCTATTTCCTTTGAATAGCTCATTGGAAGAGTTTTTATTGATCATTCCACATCAGGTTTTCAGGAAAAGCTTCAGCCATCTACATCATCACAGCTTTTCCAGAGATTGTGCAGTGTTGTTGGGTGTAGCAGTGGAAGGGATTGGAATCCCGGCTTCTGAGATAGTTTCTCATTGGAGGAAGGTTTCCTTCACTTGAGAGATCTTTTTGGAGAGATCAAGAGCTTATTTCAGATATTTGGTATCCAACCACACATTTCTCTCACCCTCACAATGTTTTTTCTTCTAGGGAGTGCATTTTTCAGGAGGAAGAGTTTATTGCACGGTTTGGTGGCTCCATTGGTGAGATTCCTTGTGATTAAGAGGTTCATCCTTTCATGGGAAGAAGCCCTTGAGGGTTATACATCATATCAAACATAATTCAGCCTTCTACACTCATGTACTTCATTTCTGCAGTGATTATTTAGTTATTTTCTGAAGATCACATTTGTATGCAAAGTGTTTGACAAGAAACCCTTGCTGGTTTCTTTTGTATTTGTAAAGGGAGCTTAGATCTTTGTTCTTCAACATTGTTTATCAATACATGAGTAGATATATTTTAATTTGATAATTTTATGTGTAATCCCTCTCTTTTACTGTGCAGTCCCTTGAGCAGTTTCTCCGGCATTTTGCAGTCTTGGGGTTTCTCACTAGTTTTGGCTACACTAGTGTGGGAGATCTGTTTAGCCCACCTAGTTTGATTTGTTTCAGCTCTATTATTGGATTTGAGTTTCATATTGTCTAATTTATGGGATCCAAGAGTTCATTTCACTGTTTTATTACATTTGTTTCTGGAAATGTATTTTTGATACATGATTCATGAGCAATCCTGAAAAAGGAACATTACAATGGTATCAGAGCATGATCTTTGGCTTAGCCTGTGGCTTCAAGCCAAAGTATCGAATCCATGAAGGGTAATGTTCTGAGATCTATAAAAAGAGTCTATATATGGCCAGGTAGCCTCTGGATCTCATCCTTTTTTCAAACGTGACATATCCAGTAAATGCCCCTACGGTCAATCTCTGAAATAGAATTTTGATATTCCTAAGAAGGGAAAATTTCCAGTTCTATCAGAAGAACAAGAGATAGATAGAAGCCAAGAAGCTTTAGTATGTGAAAAAATAAAGGAAGACAAGCTCACAAAGCTTCTTCCAAAATCTATGAAGAGATTTCAAGGAGAGCTGAAAAAGTTGAGATTGGAGATGGGATCTCGGAAGGATATTGATTCTAGAGCTAAATCTAGATTTGTGCATGGTGAGTGCGAGCATGCATCTACAATCCATGATGCACAACGTAGTCAAATTCATAGAGTTATCCTGAGATGGATGGGAGGAGGAAGAATGCCTAAGAGAATGACTCTTAGTGATTTGTTGCGGGAGTATGAATCTCAAACTGAGAGGTTTAGATATCATACTGATTTCCAAGAGTTTTGAAATATCCAGATGGAGAAGGGCCAGCACCACGATGTAGATAGATTTCTTCTATCTACTTTTTCCGAATCATCTACATGTTTAGTTGGATCTTGGGTGAACGAGCTAAACTCCTATTTGCAGCTACGCCATATTTCCAGAGATGAAGCTCTCAGAGTTGCAGCACTGCATTTCAGAGGTAAGGCTCATGCATGGTGGATTTTTTAATCTTGTTCCTTGAAGAATGCCAATACTTTCTCTTTTGCAAGATTCATAAGAACATTGATGGAGAGGTTTGGTGAAAAACTTCCTAAGACACAAGAGCAAGGAAAACTTGAGAAAAAAAAACCATTTCATGTGATGGGGGAAACTCCATTTCAGAAAACCATGGGAGGAGCTAAAGTCTTGCATTACACATTGCCAGAAGCAACACTTCCAGTTTATATTCTTGAACAAGAGGGCATGGGGATCACTTTCTCACAAAGGGATCCATTGGTTGAGATGTTTCCCACACACATTGATTAAGAAGAGGGCAACAACGCTGTCACATCTAGAGCACATCCAGTGCCTCATGCAGAGGAAGGAGGAGCACATGCTCCAATAGGAGGGATTTTTGTGCCTTTGCAAGAATTTCCCCGGGATCTCATACATAGAGGTCCAAGCACAATCAGTGAGCAACATTGTAGCTAGAAGAAGGGGAGAGGGAGGAAGATCAACATCAGTTGATGAGGAGCACACACCCTTCTCTATTTCAAAGAGCCAATGCAAGAAAGAGGTAGATTGATTTGCGCAGTCAGGGCAAGGGCAAGGTTGCCCAACTATATGAGTAGTCTACTCTTGGAATTAATGTCTCACTATATGGAGGCATTCCACCGGGGAGGCCACCTGCTCTTTAGTTGATGAGAGATATCTTGTCTTTGGGTTCACCACTCTTGGATTTTGGAGAGGTGAAGAGTTTGGAGGACAAATTTGGCATGGGGGATGTCAAAGTAGCAGGCAACAGCATGAGTGAAGCTACACATGTGAGATCACCAGCGCTATCTCTTAGGAGGATTGATCCTTATTGGAGGTCTCAGCTTTTAGTGGAGTACTCCAAGGATCTTGGTGCATGCATGATTCTTGATGACTCGGATGGAGATGAAAGATACATGGTGGATGATGTGGTCATCTATTTTTATGGAAAAGTCTTCTTGACTGGAGCTTCTAGTCTCGAGGAGAAATTGCTACATGCAACACATGAGGACTTCTCTTCTATGCACTTTGATGCATATTTCTAGTTGATGGAGTTCACTTGGGAGGGCATCCAGCATGACATATATCAGCATATGGAGAGATGCATAGCCCGGATGGTGATAGAGAGGATTTCACAGCCACCTTTCTACTCATTGGGAGTGAGGGAGAATTTCCAGTTGAGCCATTTCAACTTAAGACCTCAAGTACATGATGGAGGAGGTATAATTTCACATTTTGTATTGTAATTCCTTCCCTTATTTGAGCAGCATGATGTATCAAGAATATTTGCTTCTTCTTGCATATTATATGATGATGTACTTGCAGCTACTTGTAGCATTGATTTTGGCTATCTTTTTGATGAGTTGTGGGGGAAGCCATATGTCTCTTGGTGTGCACCAATGACACCATATTGTAATATCATGTTTTCATCTTATGAGATGACTATGGCAGCAAACAAGTGGATGGTAAAGCACTTGTTGATTTTTATTTTGATGCAGGCCAAGGGTGCACTGCGTTGGTTCCATGAGAGGAACCAAGATTCACTCTCCAGTTGTCAATTGACAACTTGTTTTTATTGTATCTTTCTTCCATGTATTGCTAGTGTGTTCTTATTCAGAGGAAGCTTGTATGAGGGAGAGATGAGGTAGCAACAAAAGTTGTTGTTGCTATGGTTTCACTTGGGAGAGTATGGGAAAAATTCTTCTCATACTTTTCATGATATTTCTAAAGAGACGAAAGGCACATTCATGGTGCAAGGAGGCTACCCTTCAGTGTTGGAGGATGATGAGAGAATTCCATATCGGAAGATGATCTTCTCACATAGTAGCATTTTGGTGGATGGATTTGGCATATGAAATGTCAAAGGGAGAATTCATGGACCCTTATTACAAAGGCCTACAATGCTATCACATAGGAGCATGTTCTTATGAATGAGATATTCTAGGGGGAGGAGGTATCCCTTCTTCTTGCATATTTTTATGAGTATATTCTCATGGGAGGACTTATTGGAGGAATTCACTTTCATCCCACTCACTATGTATGGTATAGAATTCATTTCTGTTCTTGTTGATTACTCTATTGAGTATTTGTACTTTCTCACCATGTTTGCACAGTGCATTGCTCCTAAAAAGAGCAAGAGTATTTTTGGGTTTCATGGTCACTTTAGGGCCAATGTTCATGATGATAGTAGCCCATCTATACATGACTTTAGGCAAGTGTATTTTTATTCTATCTATTTTTAGCTGCTATACATTTATGCTTACTTCCACATGTTGGGAGAACATACATATTCAGCTTGTGACTTGTTGCAGGAACACTTGCCATATGACATTCTCAAGCAGAAGTTGGGAGAAATGCATTGTGTCCACCAGAGATACCATATGTATCACCCAAACTTGTACATAACCTTCAGCCATTTTCTGATTTGGATGCCATGTGGTGATGATGTGCCATTCATCTTGAATGGAATGGTTTGGGTTGGCATGACTCATGATTTTGGAGGAAGAGTCTTTGGAGGCTCAATCTTCTTGTTGCCATTGGAGGGAAATCATGTTGCAGCCCAAGATCAGCATACCTCCTACACTTATCATAAGTGGAGGAGAGGACAGAGTGGGATAGGCCCTCTTTCCTATCATGTTCACTTATTCATCCCACCTACATTTCAGGAGCACAAGGTGGAAGAGGCTTTTCAGGAGTTACAATGTTGGAAGGCGACTCACCTCATTTGGATGATTGCATGGATGAGGGAGGCAATAATTCACCATGTTGATCATCACTCCTAATTTTTGGAGGCCATGAGATATATATAGCATGTTTCCATCCACACTTTCTGCCTTTGATTGATGTAGACACTTTGGTTATGCACACTTGGGAGGGAGCATTGGATGACAGTTTATTTGTAGATTATATTGATGCAGTGATGGAGACTATTGATGGAGGCCACATGAGGAGGAGGTGAGATATTTTTCTCTCCTTATGCATTTTCTTGAGGACAAGAAAATATTCCTCAGGGGAGGACTGTAATGTTCCAAAATTTTAGCTTCCAAGCTAAATGGAACATTAGAGTTAGCAGTAGCTGTAGCCGGTAAATAAATGGGTAGAAAAGCCCATAAGTCTCCTAAGGAGGATGAGAATACTCCAAATGTGAAAGGATACACTCTTTCTAACCAAATAAAACACCTCCATGTGTGAACAAGGTTAAATTGAAGTTGCTTTGACTAAAGTCAATAGCACAATTTTAGTGGAGGAGGAATCCTAGGTTGGAACACGAAATTTTGAAGGGAAAGGTAGCTTGGGTTAGAAGAAAACTAATTGAGTAGGGCCAAGGGAAAGAAAAATCACTTATGATATAAGTAAGAGGATGGAATTAGTGTTCACCATGCTGTAGATTATTCTCATTCTTGGCTGTCAAGAATTGTTGCTACTTGTTGCTTAGCAAGTTGCAGTGTTGTTAGCGCTGGGTGTTCCCGGGCAGGAATCCCACATCTTTCCTTTGAGTAGCTCATTGGAAGACTTTTTATTCCTCATTCCTCATAAGTTTTTTAGGCCAAGCTTCAGCCATCTACATCAGCACAGCTTTCCCAGAGATTGTGCAGTGTTGCTGGGTGGAGCAGTGGAAGGGATTGGAATCTCGGCTTCTGAGCTACTTTCTCATTGGAGTAAGGGCTCTTTCACTTGAGAGATCTGTTTGGAGAGCTCCAGAGCTTATTTCAGATCTGTGATATTAGAACACACATTTCTCTCACCCTCCCAACATTTTTTATGCTAGGGAGTGCATTTTTCAGGAGGCAAAGTTTATTGCATGGTTTGGTGGCTCCATTGCTGAGATTCCTTGTGATTGAGAGGTTAATACTTTCATGGGAGGAATCCCTTGAGGGTTATACATCATATTAGACATAATTAAGCCTTATACACTCATGTACTTCATTGTTGCAGTGATTATTCAGTTATTTTCTGAAGATCACATTTGTATGCAGAGTGTTTGACAAGAAAACCTTACTGGTTTCTTTTGTATTTGTAAAGGGAGCTTAGATATCTGCTCTTCAGCATTTTTTATCAACACATGAGCAGATATATTTTTCTATGATCACTTTATGTGTAAACCCTCTCTTTGACTACGCAGTCCCTTGAGCAGCTGCTTCGACATTTTGCAGTCGTGGGGTTTTTCACTACTTTTGGCTACACTAGTGTGGTATATCTGGTTAGCCCACCTAGATTGATTTGTTTCAACTCTATTCTTGGATTTGAGTTTCATATTGTCTAATTTATGGGATCCAAGATTTCATTTCACTTTTTTATTGCATTTATTGCTGGAAATGCGTTTTTTATACATGATTCATGAGCAATCATGAAAAAGGAACATTACAACCTTTGTGATCATAACACAATACTACATAAACATAACAGAATAGAATAGAACCAATCCAAATATCAAAAACACACTTACACAGATCTTCACAGCTTAAACATAGAAAATACACATTGCAGCAATTACCAACAATTCACACAAAAATACTCACAGATTCAGTTTTCTATCAATATTTATTATTCATTTATTCATTAATCCTTCCTTACAATTCCCTTCCCAACCTGTGCACACAACAGCAAGGTCCACACATAGCTTGAATTTGATCTCCACGCACACAGCCAGTAGGAGTCCTTTCCCCAAACCCAAACAGATAGTTTAAACCACAATTTGCATCAATAGCTTACCATTCCTATCCTTTACAATTCAAATTTTTCCTCTATTTATAGCAATCTAGCCTAAAATTTCCTATGGTACGCAAAAATTGGTTTTCGGACCCCTATTTTACCCTTTTATCCATTAAAACGCTTTTGAAGCTTTGACCCATCACAAAACCCCTCTGCTATACTAAATCTAATCAAAAATATTCAAAATCGACCAGTTTCGCAGCTCGTAGGAGACCCTGTTCCAACAATCATTGACACTCAATGAGTTCATTAGTTGACAAAAAAAAACGCCGCCTCATCATCGTTTAAGCAAAGCTTTAAAGTGGCAATTATCATCCAACAAAATTTTACCGAATGTTTTCAGCTAAGAAAAAATAGACCTCTTATTGCAGGCTGCAATTATCCCAATGTAAATACATTGGGACAAGTTATGTTTCATCCAAATTCCAATTTATATTCACTTAGGACCAATCTTTTTTTATATCTAAATTTTTTTTTAGCACTGGTGTCAGATGCCATCGATGCCATATGTTGGATACTTCTCGATAGTCTTCCACCTTTCCACCACTTCTTCATTCCACCACCACTAGAGAGGACCAAGGTCCTACTTAGTCATGTTATTCCTACCACCATTAAAAGAGAGTATCGTGGTCCTACTCGGTCTTCTTATTCCTACCACAAGAACTATCGATCAAGAATAAAATAGAGAGGTCATGTTCTTCCTACCATGGGAAATTATTCTACATCTAACAAAGAAGACATGCAATAACTACGGATAATACATGAAATAATTAGATAGGATCACTGCAAGTGCAATACAAAGAATCTCATTCTACATCCTGCAAAAAAGTCGTGAAATAATCAAGGAGCATAGATGAAAGTGAAATATACTAATGTAGTGGTTAATACTTTTTAATGAGTCAAGCTCGTGTATATTACAGTATTTTTATATTTGTTACACTATTTTTCTATTTTTCTATGTTTAGTGATGAATGTTCTTGGATCTGAGTGTTTTAAGAGTAGTTTGGTCTTGGATAAATGCTATCTCTATGTGATTATATCGTAGGCCTTCTTCCATTTCTTGCCCCTCAACTAGAAACCTAGGATGTGCAAGACTCATAGGTGATAGCTGATGCTTTGAAGGGAGAAATACGCCATTCATTAACATGACATAAAATTTTCTAATACTTCCATAACTCTCCTCAGATAGGTTCAAGAGCTCCAATGAGACTGGAAATGGCTTTGGAATTAGAACAAATCATGCAACGTTGACTTCCTGTGTAACAAGTAAAATAGGGAAGAGCAGGGAGGAAACAAATTATTCCTGCGTGGAAATTAAGGAATAGGGAAAGAAAAACTACGAAATTATTCCCATAAGGTCACCATAGTCACATCCCACTATATTTTCACATATAAATCCAATAACATCATGCAACCTTGTGTTGGAATCCAATAGAGAAATTTTTTAGGTATAAATACCTCTGCAGGGATCTCGTTGTAGTGATAGGACTTAACATGGTAAATGAACAGTGAATTTATTTTAGGCAGCTCAGAATCTTGTTTCATATCCATTAATAAGAATCCATATTCCATGAGTTTGGGGAATGTCTAAAAACACCAAAAAAATTCATACTGTAAGACAATTCAATTGACTAGAAACAAGTGATATGCATAATAATTGCATCGATCCTTTTTAGTAAATACAAGTATTAGGTTTAAAAGAAATAAAATTTTGCATCACACCATTGGATGTACAGAGCTAAGGAAGATCTGGTTATTTTGAGGATTAAATGAAACTATGAATATTGACTTGGCGATCTTGGTTGGATACATATCCATCGTATATGATAATGGGCATCCGACCAAGGTATGACCTACAAGAGTATGTGCCAGATATTTTATCCAAAGACTTGAGTGCCCCTAAAATGCCATGATAAAATAAATAACAATGGCACTGGAAAAACCCATGATAAAAATCAGTATTTTTCAAAGACCAGTTTATGTATAATATAAGGTTTCATGTATTATTTCAGTTCAATGAACTAGGTCGGGAGATTTCTTGTCAAAGGTTTTTGATCTAAAACCCTATGTAAGTACCAACTCTTTTATCTTATCCAAGTACAAACCCTTTCAACTCAATTCCAGGCCCCATACGGTCTCCACATCTTACTTGACCTAGAAAGGTCTGTTAGACCATGTAGAAATTTGAATAACTATTAAATTATTCACCGATATTATCCTGATCACACACTATTTGAGCTTCATGCATAATACATAACCTCTTCTAATATTGATCATTAATTGCGGAAATATAAACAATCACATGTGCACATTAAAACCATAAAAAATCACACATATAAACACAGTATTTATGGGAAAGATTAAAGTTGAAAACCCTCAACTATCGGTATATTATAATGATATATATCATGTAAAAATCATTGTACAAACTCCTCACAAGCTCTCAGTACAATCTCCAATTGTTACACACTACGCAAGCTCAGATCTAGAAAAACACATGCTCCAATTTGCTCCACCTATTAGCCTACCTCTACTATGCAATCCAAGATGAATAATGGCCCAATCTGAGTTTGAATCCCTCTAGTATGCACTGCGCAATCCTCATTGGCATCTCCATCAATGTGTGGTGCAAAATCATGCACCATTATGGTCACAACTAATAGTCGCACTTGCTCTTTCACCTACCTTTTCACTGGTCTCCACTGAAATTGTCCATGCACTAAAGTTAACTGATGTATTCTTTAGTTGATTTATGAGTTTATAATTAGCGAATTAACTAATAATTAATTCACACCACTCTCACTAGTGTATCAATCAGTTATACTAGATACAACTATCTCAACTATGTTTAATTGAGTTAACTAAACACAACTCCATTACCTCCTCAATCAACTCCACCAAAATCTGTCACCTGAGTTCTAACTAAAGTCTCCATGCAATAGCTCCACTAAACCCTCAGGAATAGTGTAATTCATGTTGTCAGCTACATGTGCCACATCTGTGCACTTAACTGAAGCTCCAAGAGGATAAGATAATGATTAGAGTCCAAATGTTATTAAGAGCTAATAATATTCGACATATCTATTTTTAGACTCGCAATCTAAAAATAGATTCCACCCAGTATGTCTAAAAATAGAATTCCATCTATTTTTTCTGACTTGACCAACCATCCATAAATAGCATCCTGCAACTCATAGAATATGATCCATATGTCTAAAAATAGACATAGTCTAAAAATAGTCTTTGCGCCAAAAATAGCCTACGGGCCCACTTAGTGGAGGTGGCTCCTTTCCACTAAGCTCATCATCTTGTTGCAATCTCAACACTCCCTCTCAAAAATATAAGGATTATCTACAACCCCTATCCCGCCTCTGTGGTATTCGAATTTTCTCCTGGTGAGCGCCTTTGTCAAGATATAGGCATCTTGATCCTCCGTAGGAATGTATGAAAGTAACATGATATTCCGCTACACACAATCTCTGATATGATGATACCGGATGTCAATGTGTTTAGATCTATCATGAAATACTAGATTAACCGAGAGTTTGATGCAACTATGATTATCGCAAAAAATCACAGTAGGATCCAAGTGTGAACCGAACAGCCTGACCAGGATCTTCCTCATCCATACAGCCTCACATGCAACCAAACTCGCTACCATATACTCAGCCTCTACTGAAATGAGTGCCACGGATCTCTACTTCATACTGTACCAAGAAACTGCTATCGATCGGATACTGAAAATCCCTCTAGATGTGCTCTTTCTGTCTGTTGGGCTCCCTGCCCAATCTGCATCCATGAAGCCACACATCTTCACCTCATCCGACTATCTGTACCATAATCCATATCCTGATGTGCCTCTGAGATATCTCAATACATGCTTCCCTGCCTTCCAAAAGAGCTTGGTAGGCTTAACCATAGCTTGTGAAAGTTGGTTAACAGCATAGCATATGTCGGGTCGTGTATTGACCAGATACATAAGTGACCCCACCAACTATCAATAAACAGTGGCATCCACTACCTCTGTTGAAGTAGCATCCTCCTTCCTCCAACCACCAGGAAGGGGAGTATCAATAGGCTTGAAACCATGCATGTTGAACTTCTCCAGTATCTCCTGAGCATACTTACCCTGAGAAACAAACAGTCCATCACTGTGTTGCCAAATTTTCAATCCCAGGAAATAATGAAGGAGGCCCAAGTCCTTCATCTCAAACTCTTTTGCAATATCCTCCTTGCATGAGAGTATTAACAGCTCATCACCTGTCAAAATCAAATCATCTACATAAAGTACAATGATCAGCAACTCACCCTCCACACAATCTGGTATAGGTTAGGATCTTCCTCACTCTTGGACAATCCAAGTCCAGTGAAATAACTGTCTATCTGTGTGTACCAAGCACGAAGTGCTTGTTTCAACCCATACAGCGCTCTCTTGAACCTGCACACATGCGACTCGCTGCTGAAGATCTTGAAACCTTCGGGATGCTCTATGTACACCTCCTCCTCAATAACTCTGTTGAGGAACATAATATTCACATCCATCTGATGAATGTGCCACCCCATCTGCGCTGAGAGAGCCATAATCGTCCGTATGGAAGAATACCTTGCGACAGGTGCAAAGGTCTCCTTATAATCGATCCCCTCTATCTGTGAAAATCCTCGAGAAAAAAATCTTTCCTTGTACTTCTCCACACTCCCATCAGCTGCCTGCTTCACTTTGTAGATCCATCTCGAACCCAGCACTGATTTCCCTTTCACCCTTGGGACAATCTCCCATGCACTGTTTCTGACAATAGAATCATACTCTTCCACGATGGCATCTACCCATGCGGGATCCTCCATAGCTTCCTCGAAAGAGGATGGCTCTGTCACAATACAGTTGCTCACAAATGCCATGTATCCAGTGTATCGATCAGGTGACTTTCTCTTTCTGTGTTGTGCTGTAGGTGCTCCTACAACCTTCTCTGCAAGCTGAGCCAGTCGCTCAGCTTCTGTAGTGCACTTCTGCCCTCTGATGGTTTCCACTGCATGAGTGGTGTCTTCCACTCCATGAACCTCATCTTGTGGTTGATCCACATCCTGAGACTCATCCTTAGAAACTAATATCTCCTCATCTGCATGCAAGTGTGGCTCCATCTCAAGCGAACACTTCATGGAATTCTCCTCCTGAAATTTGATATCTCGTTGCACAATAGTCTTGCGACTGTCTGGCAAATACATAAGATAGTTGTGGGGTGTATCAGTGTACCCCACAAATATCCAAACCTATGGGGTTGGCTCTAGCTTCTTCCTGGCATCCTTCATCACATGAATGTAAATAGGTGAACAAAAAATCCTCAAATGGGAAATATCAGGCTTCTTACCAGAAAACGTCTCCTCGAGTGTACTCATGCCAAGTATCCTGTGAGGACAACGGTTCTGCACATATACTGCAGTATTGCATGCCTCCTCCCACAAGTGTATGGGTAGGCCCTGATCATGCAACATCGCCCATGCAACACCCACGATCGTTCTGTTCTTCCACTCAGCAACCCCATTCTGGTGTGGGTTATGAGGTACTATGAGTTCTCTTCGAATTCCTTCTACGCTGCAAAAGTCCTTGAATTCGCTAGAGATGAATTCACCACCATTGTCACTCCTTAGAACCTTCACCTGCTTCCCCGATTCTTTCTCAACTAGTGCCTTGAACTCACAGAACTTTGAGTATGTCTCACTCTTATTCTACATGAAGAAGATCCAGCACTTACGAGAAAAATCATCAACAAATATCACATAATACCTGTGCTTTACTGTCGAAGCTACTGAGAAAGGTCCACACACGTCTGTGTAAATTCTCTCAAGGATCGTCATGGCATGACTATCCTTCTTGTGAAAGGTGGCTTTCACAAATTTTCCCAAGGTACATCCCTTGCAACGATACGGCGGCTGCCTTGAGTGCCTTTAGGAAGCCCGATATAAATCCACTCTACAGAGTATCTTCAAAGCTCCATGGTGAAGGTGGCCCAATCTCGGTGCCACATCTACCATCATCGACTCACCACTCCTTCTGCCTTGCTTTCCATTGCTGCACAGCCATCTACCTGCAATTGATAAAGGTTCTTAACTCGAACCCCTATCCTCCGGGTCTCACCAGTTGCCTTACTGCGCAGGAAATCCTTTCCCTCGCTAAAAACAACATCATATCCCTTGTCTTCTAACATCGCCACAGAGATAAGATTCTTCTTCAATCCTGGAATAGGCATCAATTCCTTCAATACGAAGGGTTTACCAGACTCCCTCTCAAAGGAAATGGTACCAATACTGGTCACACTATATCTACCATCATCACCCATCTCGATGTGCACTCCAAGATCTTTCTCATCCAGATAAGTAAACAAATATCGATCTCCTGTCATGTGAAATGACGCACCACTGTCTAGAAACAACACTGAACCCATCACACTTGAGACCAAGCATGTTATCAGTGAAAAATATAGCTCAAAATACAAGGCTAAGGACTCTCCAGCTGCAGATCCAGCGGCCTGCTTATTTTTCTTCTTCTGTGGACAATTTGTGGCATAATGTCCGTGTTGGTGACAGTGAAAGCACTTCACCTTGGACATGTCCTGCTTCTTGCCTTTTGCAGTGGAATGAGAAGCTTTCTTTCTCTTCCCCTTCTTTTCTTTGGAAACCAAAGTGAAATTATCTTCATCAGAGTTCTTTGATGATGATCCGTCCCTGGTACTTCACCTTATCTCCTCTTGCACAAGATCCGACCAAAGTCGCTCCCATCCTGGAAATTTCTCCCGACCATTGATAGAGTTCTGATAGGAATGCCAAATATTCGGAAGCCCAAGGGGAGCCAAGCTCACCATTTCCTCATCATCTACAGTCACCCCCACACTTCCCAGCTCATCCCTGCATTGGGTGAACTTCGTGAGGTACTTGGGCATACTATCGCCTTTATCCATCTTTATTTTTCTGAGTTTATTCTTGAGCGCCAACTTCCTCTGGTCGCTCTTGCTTTGGAATAAATCTGTCAAGGCTTTCCACATCAAGAATGGAGAAGCCTTACCATGAAGGCTGGACACTATGTGATCCTTCACGCCCTCCAATATAATCGTTCGACACTTTGTTGTCTTCTTTTGCCATGCGTTAAGTATGGCAGCATCAGTAGAAGTAGGCTTTGGAACTTCAACATCTATGAACTCCTTCAACCCATTGTCATCCAACACCACCTCCATCCTATCCTTCCATGAAATATAATTCAAGTTTCCCTCAAGGGCATACTCCAATCGCAATCCGTTGAAAGACATCTCAACTTCGACACCAAGAAAACACTGATGCAAATTCAAATTCCACCAGCACAAAGCTCAACCGCTTCGATGTTTTGTAATTTCTCCAATGATCAATATTGCTCCGATACCATGTATAAATTTGAATAATTGTTAAATTATTCACCGAGATTATCATTATCACACACTATTTTAGCTTCATGCATAATACATAACCTCTTCTATTATTGATCATTAATTGCGGAAATATAAACAATCGCATGCGCACATTAAAACCATAAACAATCACACATATAAACACAGTATTTATGGGAAAGCTTAAAGCTGAAAACCCCCAACTATCTATATATTGTAATGATAGAGATCATGTAACAATCATTGTACAAACTCCTCACAAGCTCTCAGTACAATCTCCAATTGTTACACACTACACAAGCTCAGATCTATCAAAACAAATGCTCCAATCTGCTCCACCTGTTAGCCTACCTTTACTGCGAAATCCAAGATGAATAATGGCCCAATCTGAGTTCTAATCCCTCTAGTATGCACTGTGCAATCCTCATTGGCATCTCCATCAATGTGTGATGCAAAATCATGCACCAGTATGGTCACAACTGATAGTCACACTTTCTCTTTCACCTACCTCTTCACTGGTCTCCACTGAAACTGTCCATGCACTGAAGTTAACTGATGTATTATTTAGTTGATTTATGAGTTTATAATTAATGAATTAATTAATAATTAATTCACACCACTCTCACTAGTGTATCAATTAGTTAGAATAGATACAACTAACTCAACTATGTTTAACTAAGTTAAACTGAACACAACTCCATTAACTCCTCAATCAACTCCACCAAACTCTGTCACCTGAGTTCTAACTGAAGTCTCCATGCAATAGCTCCACTAAACCCTGAAGAATAGCGTAATTCCTTCTGTCAGCTGCATGTGCCACATCTGTGCACTTAACTGAAGTGCTCCAAGAGGATAAGATAATGTTTAGAGTCCAAATATTATTAAGAGCTAATAATATTCGATATATCTAATTTTAGACTGGAAATCTAAAAATAGAATCCGCCTAGTATGTCTAAAAATATAATTCCATCTATTTTTTCCAACTTGACCAACCATCCACAAATAGCATCCTACAACTCATAGAACATGATCCATATGTCTAAAAATAGACATAGTCTAAAAATAGACTTTGTGCCAAAAATAGCCTGCGGGCCCACTTAGTGAAGGCGACTCCTTTCCACTAAGCTCATCATCTAGTTGTAATCTCAACAGACAAAGCCAGTAACACCTCAGTGCTACAATAGAACAACATAATTTTGTTCACATTTAGGTTTTTTTTCCCTATGTGTTTTTTCTCTTTCTGTTGTTTATGGTTTTCATAACACTGAAATACTAAAACACTAAAAATTAAACATTACAAATTTTGTTAGTTCAATCTAAAATTTACTCATATTTAGCCTTTAAATTTTTTTTTCCTTAATTATTATGATTCTATGGTTTGGCTAGACCAACTGAAATGTCAAATTTTAAAACAGCATTAGAGCCAAAAAAATTTAAAAATGTATAGGTTGTTTTCCTTTACCATATTTTATTGTTATTTGTTGGCTCTCTACTATTCTCCTCCTCCTCCACATTAAATGTAGGAAAGACGGGATAAGTATTCTTTTCTTACTATAGACTGAGAAAGAGTTTCCTTTGGAAACATAAAATTAATAATATAATATTATGCCTTCCTAGATCACTATACTCATCATAGCTATATCGACTCTAACATAGGAGAAAAATATATGTACCTGTAATTTGACTTCTGGGCTAGATTCTTTTGGGCTCAGGTTAAATTGGAATCTTCAGGCATAAGTCTCTTCACTTCCATCCTCTTACTAAAGCATGATTCCTTCTTGTGCCATTGAAAGATATGACATGACCTTTCTAAATCTTTCTAGGCTACATATCATTCTATCAGAACCCTTAAAACCCCCTTCTCAGGTCGAGTAGGATTTAGAAGCTTATCATTTGCAAAGGTTTACAAACCCATATTTCTTTCTATAGAAAACATCTATTGCACGAAATATGGTAGATCCCAAGTTTTATAAGCTTATTCCAAGTTGAGGTAGTACCTCACAAAACTTTATGTAGTCTATACTTGTTATGAAAGCAGTCATCGCTTATGCCATCATGTGAAATCAATCATCATTTATGCCATCGCAACATTACTATACACATTCCTATATGAAGGTTTAATAACACAAATACTACTATGTAATTTTTCTTGGTAAGCATAAAAGGTACCTCAACTAAATTTCCATCACCATGGATTACAGAGTTGGAGTTGGCCGACTAAATATCCAAGGACATATTTGACTTCTCAATTTCGGATTACACACTAGGAGTTGGAAGAAGGAATATCCAATGCCATATTTTACGTGTCGATTTCCTTGGATTTCATGGGAATGTAAGTGTAATCCATGCATGAAGGTGGGTTATGTTTGTTTTTATGGGCATGCAGGTGTAATGTGGGTGGATTTCATATTGGCACATTTGAGGGTATAATATGGCTTTATAATATTTTAACATGTAATAAAAGGTGCAACTGATGTAATAAATGACATGCTTGATTCCATTGTCATCTCTTACGTAGATAGGCTAGCCCTAAAAAATGGCTAGGCAAGGACGCTAGCACGAACAAATGTTTGGCAAAGAACCAAGACTGGGTGCCCCATTTATCTTATTTATTATATGTTATCACTCATTGCACTGCTTATTTCTAGGAGCCATGTTTTTTTATAATCAAAACTTAATGAGAATGATATTTTCTCACCCTTTGAACATGTGCGTCAACATTATATTTGTTTCACACCTTATCTCATTTTATTAGTATAACTACCTATTTTGTTGATTGGACCAGTATGAATATAGTCTAAGTGATTAACATTAATTCATGTTACTGATCTACTTCATGTAATTAATTTATCCATCATGATGTTTCACCAATGCTTCATATTATGATTTCCTGACCATGACACGTAGACTTATCACGCCTACACTCTACTCCATATTAGGTTACAACTCACCAACACATGCACCTAACCAATTCAGAAGCCTTACTGGGAACAACCTTACCTGCCTGCATGAATGGGAGAGAGATTCCCTTCGTGGTCTACTGCTATGAAGCTCTCACCTGATCAACCATAAGAGTACGTAAGAAGGCTTCCTTCCACGTTGCATGGCTTACCATATTACACGTTATCCCAGAACATTACTTGGTTGGACTCCTTACACGATATATTCCATGTTTCCTGGATGGTTAATGTATTGGCAGTTGCAAGGGTGAGCACCTATTATAAATGTAATAGCTCGTTATCTTGGTGTAGATGTAAAGAAATCAATATTTTAAGGCCTAATCAAGTGATCTCTCTAGAGGACTGCCTATTTGGTAAAAGAAGAATGTTACGAGGTTGTAATACTATGTGTGCCACTTGTTATATGGGAGTGTTGATGAGTAAATTGACTACATGAGGTGGAAAGATAACATTAAAATGGATAGTCTGTAGGCTTTCCAAGAAAAACATAATTCAATTATCTGTTGTGATCTGCTGGATAAGATTTCTCCATTTCAAGATTTAGTCCATGAAATTTCTATCAAAGTTTTAGTGTCATTGAAATTCCTTCAAATATCCTCCAAGGACATGGTAGAATACACAATTTTGAAGTTCCCATGCCAAACTTGTTTGCAAGGAAATAATGGTTATTTTCAGATGTGACATAAAGATCAAGGCCTATGAATGTAGAAGCAAAAAATGTGTAAGTGAGATTAAGAGGTTTAGTTACATCCTCCTACACATTAAATACATTTAAAGGTTTCATTATAATTCATTGTCATCTCTACATTATTCACTTATGTGTCAACTTTTACTTAATGTGTGATATAATTATTGTACCCAAAATGGAGGCATGGTTGTTAATTGTCACTCTAACAACAATACCATATTTTGTTCAGTATGGTTTTCCTATGAATCCTTTGCCAATGAGGTATAATTCTTGGATTCATCGTTGACATACTTCCTCCGCCATGTGATCAATGAAGGGACAGAAAGTGTTCATTAGCATGAATAGAAGATCATGTGAATACCCTTCTCAAACTACATAATAATTCCATCACTATATTTATCCCTTTTACCGCTGACAATAGCGGTGATCAAGTCAAGTATAAGTTCTCCTAGTATTATCAATCAAGAAAATTAACTATAAAGTCAAATATAAGTTCTCCTTATATTATCGATTTAGAAAATTACTCTTTAAATCTAAAATGAGAGGATCATCTAACACTTCTTAGGTGCTCAAAATGATATTTTTACTAGACCTGGATTGATCAGGTCTTCGAACTGCAAATGATTAATGGCAGACACTTACAACCAAGTAAGAATTTCAGACCCGGCTAGGACTGTCGTTGCTTGCAACCCTTGTTTTAAATTTTAATATATAAAAATTTGATTCAAGCCTATCAAAATCCATGCAAAAGTAATGTGAACTCCATAAGGATCCTAGATGTTGGATGTATGTTCCTTGTTAGTTTATAATAAGATCCATAGTTCTAGATACAAATTTTACATATTCAAATACCCCAATATCATATATTTGGATATGTTTCGCACCATCCTTTAATGAATAAAGTGATAAACATTATTTTAATTTTTTTGGTTGATATTTGTGTAGAAATATATATAGATCATGTAAATAAGTATGTACACATTATGTAACTATTATGAATGCTAGGATATTGGATGTCCTTTTCTCTATCTTTCTAATGTTATATTGAGATTCAAGTATATTAATAAGGTGTTTGTTATTGTTAACATTTATAAGCTAGATACATGGATGTCTTTTTGGTAAAGTTTAATGATAATTAAAGGCATAATAATTTTAATAATAAAATATACTCATTGCATGTTAAATAAAACATATCTGAAGTTGGAAAAAAGTGATTTACACCTATTATGGACCTTTTTAATGTTTAAGTCCTAGAAAAATTCTCACTCTAGCTTGCTTATATGATATCCTATTCATTCCTTCTGCTAGTAGGGTTCTTTGTTAGATCCCCAATGCCCATATATTTATATATTTTCTCTAGTTATTTTGTAAATCATATCCAAGTTTGATCACTTCAGAAGCTATTTGTTTGCTTACAAGTTTAGAGGCATAACAATTCTTGCTCTGATAAGAATTGATAGTATACAATTGAACCCCGGGAGGTAGGTAAACAACATGGAAGTTGATGACTCTGGGCTAGCAATGCCTTTTTTCCTAGTCACAACAATATCAAGTGTTGTATCTTAGAATTCCTCCAACAAGGAATTCATATCAATACATATACATCAACAATTTGGAATAGGAGAGATGAGGAAGGAAACTTGAGATATCAACTTGAGATCAAAATTCCGGTAGTAAAACAAACTTGTATAGATAATCAAGAAAATGAAGATATACTTCTTCATATTCAAACTCTCATGAACATACCCCACCTACCCAATTGTTATATTCTAAATAAGAAGAATATATAAGTGGAGTCGATTAAATAACACAACCATCTACAAATTGGTTCATCGAATATATAGAAAAAAAGGTTTACAACCGATGGCACGTTAACAAATTTCATAGTAGTCAAATTGGGCCAACAAGAAACTAACCCAAGGATAACATGTGCACTAGTTTTCAAGACTGAAAAGTCAAAGCAGCTGACTGGTCCTAAGGAAATAGAAAAGACTCTATCTCCTCCAACAAAAATGGTATTGAACCACATCCCCCTCTATGAAGGTGATGAGGAAAAAAACAATTTATTTTTTTTGTCTTTGAAAAAATTTGGATTACCAATGATGTTATTGATGAAGATAAATGGCACAAATTACAGTACCTCTCCAAAAGAGAGCCCTCACATGGTTCTTTAAATTCACAAAAAACCAACCAAAAAGTGAAAATGATATGAAGCCTAGCTTCTTTTGTTATTTAAATTGTAATTTTTCAAGCATCTTATGATGAAAAAATTGAAATAAATCAATCAAAGTAAAAATGATACAATTAGGGAATATAATAAGAGGTTCAAGGACTTGTGAAGTCAAATCCCCTGCATCACGTCCCAAGGAGGCAACTCAATTGGTGATCAAAGAAATGTGAAATATATGCAATATCAGAGATCCAAAGTTCAAATCCCCCTAGTTCTGACCTGGTTTATGGAGAGGATGATAGACTGTAGATGCCTAGATGTTTAGTAGTAGTTACATGACAGGAGAGATATTGGGTTCCTTTGCGATACAAAAAAGAAATTCCCTACATCTTTGATGAATCCCTATTGGTTTAGTGGTATGTTGTTAGGTTTGTACAAAAAATCTGAGGACCTTTTAAAATGCATGAAGTCCAAACATGTGAAGAGGCCTTAAAAATGGCTCAATGCATTAATGAGACAGACGGTGAAGGGAAATAAATTTCCTTAATGACTAACAAAAAATTAGAAGAGAAAATTGAATAATTACAACAATATTTGTTGATTTTATCCCTGCAAAAAAATAAATTATGGCACACTAATTTTAGAAGCAAATGACACATTAAAGACAATTAACAAGTTTACCAACTTAATGAGAATTGTATCGAGTTCCTGTTATTTTATAGGTCGCAAAAAATCATGATTGTCATTTCAATTTTGAAAAATGTTGATCCAACATCAACCTATTTTTTCTTATAGCATATTTTTTTCATTTTAATTTTTTTTTTTGTATGAAGTATGGACATGTTTTTTAAATGTTACTGATTTTCATGCCGATTTTGAAAAGTGTTCATTCAACATCAACCCCTTTTATTTTTGGTGCTTTTTTTTTACACTTTAAACTTTCTTATGGGTGTATTATAACTTATAGATGAAATGGATTTTTCATTGGATTTAGGCCATACAGTATCGAGAAAAATCATGTTTTTTTTTTTTTTTTTTAAACACATTTTGAATGCATAAATGTATTCAACACTCCCAAAAACCATTTGTTGGAGCGAGATCCCGTGGGGTGAATTTTTGGGTAATTTTGTATAAGTTTTGTTGTATGTGTTGCACGCAAAGAGTCAAAGGGGCTTTGGGGGGCTCAAAGTCCCTTAATCATTGTAATGGTTTTAAAGGGAAAACCATAATTCTCAAACCATGGTTTGAGACCATGTTATGTGTGTGCCTAGATAGTATAAATACGTAAGGATTGAGTCGAGTAAGGACAATAGTATATTGGATATGAATGTGTTGTTAATGTTTTGATCCAAGTCTGGTTTTTTGGGTAGAAAGGCTCCCGCTAACTATGGGCGTGGAGACCTAAGTCATGGTGTGTATAGACTCTGCTAGCTATGGGTGCAGAAGGAATGAATGTACTGAATTGATAGGTCTCTTAATAAAGAAGACATGTTTGGTGAACCTGGACTCTTATGTGATTTTTTTATTGATTATCTGTTATTTAATTTAAGATCTAAATATGTTTTGTGTTGCATCTTTACATCTGTTACTGGTTAATTGTTTCTGTGCACGAATATCAGTTGATTTTATATGAATAGATCTAGATAAATTGTACTTACTTACTGTGGAAAAAGATATTAAAGTATTCTATGATAATATGCGAAAGGGTTTGATCTGTTGACTATGCATGCATGCATTTGTTATATTTTCTGCACTAAGTCTCTTTAGGGCCACTACATCAAAAAGGTCCCTCAAGGGTACATAAACCTTGCTCCAACACCCCCCCATACTACTTCAAGTGAGACTTTGATCTGCGCAAGTGGATCATTGCCGAAATCCCAAGTAGTTGGATGTTTTTTTGGTTGCGCGATAACTCTGAACTTGGGTCAGGACCCCTCAAACCAACAAATGGTTCTGTTGTTGCGACCGAGATAATTTTGAGGGAGATTTGATGTTTTGGAATATAAGATAAAATATTGGATTGATAATAATATACTTTAATTTGTGATCCAAGAAAACAGAAGCTCTAAATTGTCTACAGAAGATTGGACACAAAAGTATATCTATAAAGAAGTCCGTGAATTTTTTTTTGCTTCCTTTGTGCCCAAGTTGCATGAGTGGTTCTCTTGAATCTCTAAATTCTAGAGCTACACAAAGGATGACAGAGTCACTCAGTGGACCCCAGATTTGGTACATGAATTAGATAATGCTAGCACCAATATCGCTCGTGCAATAGATCGTTGGATCAATCGTGTTCTGGGAGGATTTTTTACTGAGTTTGGTATTGATCAATTTGTATCTTATTATGAAGTTGAATGAAGGTTTTTCAAGGGTTTTAGAGATATCTTGTTGTGCTCTACGAATCTATGGATTAAAATTATATTGTGTGAACATGGTATTCTCTGTAGTCATATTGAGTGAATGTCCCATAAAGGCCTGACTACGCGCAATGGAAGAAATTACAACATAGATCTAGAAGAAGGTTTTCTTTACATTCCTCTCAAAGGTAAATATGACAGCGATGAAGAATCATAAGCTAGTAGCTCTAGTGAATCCATGCACGTTGAAGAAGAAGTATTGAAAGATCATAATAGTCTTGGGTCATTGGCCATAGTTCAGATCACATCCATTCCACTTCCAAAATCACCTCACTCTAAGCTATCCACTCCACCTCCATCGCCGAGCACTGAGATAGCCTCCTCCATGAATTTACTTACTTTCTTTGGTATTGGGAATGAATATACAGACCAATTCTGGTTTTTTTACTGACGATGTGTGGAAATTGAAGTAGGTTAATAATGACAAGGTTAAGAAAGTGCAACTAACCACTAATTTTCAAGACCACACACTGTATCGGTACATAAGGTATGTAGCAACGAATAAAAATTTGTTAGCCACCTATACAAATTTGGCTAGAGGAAAAGGAAGTGTTAGCCACTTATAAAAATTTGTCATATCAAATGGTGGCTAAATAGTTTTTAGCCTTCAAGAAACAATTTATGTCCAAATTTTTAGTTCTTGAAGTCTTATGATGGTAATTATCCTTGGAGTTAATATTCACCATTGTTTCCCTCATAATCCCAAAGTTCCTACTATTTTACCAAGAGAAAATTGCTTAAGAGGCCCCATTTTCCCATCATTTCACTTCTCTTTTCACTCACAAGAAATTCCACCTTTTACCCTTATTCCCTCCATAAACCATTCTAAAAATTCCCCCATTTGACTCCTAAATAATTTCTAAGACCCTTTAAAACCTTATGTTCTCCTTTCATTTGGTTTAAAAACTCTTATTTAGCCTATCAGAACCCTCAATTTGGCTTAAAAACCCTGTTTTTAAGCCTAAAAATCACCTTTTTACACTTTATAGGTCTTAAGCCCCCGAGGGCTTATTTCCTTTAGCCCCTCCATCTCATGTTTCCTTAGCCCCGCAATCGGGTGCTTAAAACACAAAAACCCCATGTAAAAACCTTTCCTCCACCTATATTTCTCTTCCTGACGTTATGGTTTCTGATAAAATATGGACCGTTGATCTATATAGATCAGCGGTCATTAGACCTAAATCCTCTTTTGAAGCCTTATTTTCTTCCTCTTCTTCCATTCCCTAACGAAAGGATTAAAATCAATATAGACCGTTGATCTCCGCAGATCAACAGTCATCCAACTACCTATTCTCTGCCCCACCATCTACCTTGGCTCCTTTCCTTTTTAACATTTATGTCTCCTTCCTTCAATCTGGACCATCCATCAAAGAGATCCAACGGTTGGGATTTAACCTGATAGACCCAACTCCTTTGGGACCTACCTCCCGCCTCATAAAATGCCTACCCACTCATGTGTTGCCACGTGTATTCCACTATCACCCCTTCCATGCAACTTTCTCGTCATGTGCGATCCGCACCGTCGGATTTGGATCCTCCGATCCGACAACGAACGATGTGTTTCACATTTTTTCTGTGCCCGTGAGTTAACACCAAAAAATTACTTGAAATGGGCGGTATTAGGAGGGACAGGTGTCAACATGTGTATGAATCACGTTATTTTTGTGAATACCGCCCATCCCCCTCAATGTCGCGTGAAGACCACTAATGGTTTTCTGCTATACCGCTTCCTCCTCTGCAATGTAACTCCTGATTTGATCCTGGCCATCGATCTTTGAGATCGGATGGTCCTAAGTTAATTTCACCCTGATTCACTTTTCACCTAATTCGCTCCCGAAAGACTTCATCGGTCGATCTTGACCATTCATTATTCTGATCGAACGACTCTCATCAAATCGCAACCCCAAGTCTTTTTCCCTCCATCATTCTCCCAAACAATGCCATTGGACGATCTCCACCGTTGAATGTTTTAATCTAATGGTCCACATTGGCTCGTGATCTCTTTCCATTTGCCTTTTTTTTTCTCCAAAATATCTCATCGGGCAATCTCCACCATTCATTATCTTAATCTAACAGTTTTTATTCATCCTCATGCCCAAACTCCATTTTCACCTGTTTTTCTTCCACCAAGGGTTTTCTCCCTTTTTTTCTGCAAATTCCTCCATGTTGCACAGCTCCATCCCCTCCATTAAACCTTTGAAGCAGTTTTAACCCAATTTCGTAGGATTTCTTAATCAGTTTGTGTGTTTTGCAGGGTTTTAAATGGTCTTTGCTCTGTGTTTTTCCCAGTCACAGTCAGGTGAAAAAAAGGCCCAGAATGACGATTCTGTGGCTTAAAATCAAAGGAAAAAGGAGCTGCAAGTTTTGAATCCAAGTTTAAGTCATCTGGACCATGATCTAGGGTTTAGCAGAAACCCTCCAACTGCATAAAGCCACCTGTGTAAACAAGCCCAAAAAAGTGTATCAGTAATGAAGAATCAAGGTTAAAGAGGGATTAATTAGAGCCAAAGATTGAAGATCACAGTTTTAATCCTTAGGTTTAAAGAGATAAAGATAATATTCAAAGACGAAGACCCGAAGATGAAGATCAAGGCCTAATTAAGCCTAAAACACAGAGTAAAGACAGTTTAAAAGTGTTTTGAGGAAAAACAAAGAAACATATTAGTAAAAAGGCCTCCACTACCACATCAGAGGCAAAAATATCCTCTTCAGCTACCAAAGTGCCACCTGCAGCCTCAATAAATCAAAAGAAGGCAGAGTTATTGCCTAGTCAGTGATATTTTTGCCTAAAGACAACCAGAGTTATTGCCAACCTACCTAAAGAGTTTTAATGTCAACAAAAACTTCCAAGTAGCTAAAATACTTAATGAAAACCAATTAATACAGAGAAATATCATAAAATTTCTCTATTGAACCCTTCAAAGATAGAGAAGCATTAAAACTTGCATTAATTGAACTAGAGATCTTATTTTTCATCCCACCTCCTCTTTCTTCTATAAATACTTCTCAAGAAGATGAGATGTTGTTAGTTGTTGGATTTTGATATAATTCATGTTGCTTGAACTTTCTGCATGTAAATAGTTCTCAGAAGCTGTTGAAGCTCTGTTTGTAATCGAAGAAGTTAGGCTGAGAAGATAAGTTGTTGTTGTACTGAAACATTGGACTTGAAGTACGTAACTAGATAGACATCAATATACAAGCTGATTCATGGGATCCTGGTCTATACCATTGGTGATGTGCCTCTCATTGTACTTGTTTTCCTTCTTTTTTTTCCACAAAATTGTCCATTTTTCTCTGATAAAGAACAACAAATATAGAGCTAGGATTTACTCTTACAAGTACCCTACTCTCACTAATAAGCTTTATCTTTATGTTTTCCTCCTTTCTGTATCTGAGAATGATTTAATACAGTCTAAACCAGTTGAGCAATGTTGGTGAGCCCATGTCTTACTGTCTAAGGTTTCAACATTGTTCTCGAATGATATTTTCATTACATGCTAAGTAAATTTGGACTAGGAAAGTTTATGGCTTGCCTTGTCTTCTAGTTCTTTCTCCAAAGGTTGTTTGAAAGTTTCCCTGAGAGTATACTGAAATTAGGCCTAGATTTTAATGCATCTAACTTGATCTTAAGCCACACTTGTTTTTCTTATATGTTTTCATCCTTTCTGAAAGTAGTCATGTGTATTAATCGATTGTTTGTCTGATAAGTTAGCTTTAATACAAGCTTGTCCAAACAAGTCTATGGTTAGCCCTGTCCTTTGGCTGGTTTCAAACAGTTTCTTAAAAAGGATTTTCTTGTTTGGAAAGTTGATAAATCCTTGTTGAAATTATTGGCTTTTTCTACCTTCACAACACTTTTAATGTTCCATTCCATCATTTAATCCAAAATATCCTTTGTTATAGATGAATTGCCGCATGGACCACTCTTGAAACTGTTGTGCAATTAAAACCTTTTGTGAGTCCATAGCCCAATGGATTACATGTAGTTTCTGACCTATCCTATCAGTTGAACCTTGTTTTGATTTTAAGCACCTTCACCCCTTTGAAACCCTTTCATTTTCATGACTTTCCACTCAATCAAAGATCATGCCCGACCAACCAAACAAACCAAAAAACCTTTTTTTCTTAATAACTAGCCTAATATCATTCCAAAACCTCAAAAGATAAATCAATATTTGCACTTATAGAGAGATCCCTCACTGGATTCAAGAGGGCTAGATCCTAGAATCCCAAAGTGGTTCATATGTTGGCTCTGCAGCTTTGTATTTGCCAATATTGTAAACTACATAGACCTAAAATTCTAGCAACTCCGCTGGGGAATTTGAGTAAAATTACATCTTATACATCCTTAAGGAACTCAGAAAACCAAAAAATATTTCAGATTGGTATTCATAATAAACAATGGTGGTGTACCATAAAACATTTTACCTCCAAAAGAGCTAAAAATTTCCGCCTGGTGACTCTACTGGCCTCCAATAGGCCTATTACCCCTCCAGTCTTTGTAGAATCCTTTGGGAATGCATTGAGAAAATCTAATCATAGTGTTAGTGGACAAAAAAATTTAAATCATCCACTTGGTGACTCCACAACTCTTAAAAGACCAAATGACTCCACTGGTAGAAGACTCTGAACTGGTTGAAAAGACACAGTGACCTATTTATTACAAACATGGATCCAGGTATAGACCTAGAATTAAAACTACTGGTCTTGATGGAAAAAATGATGTACATTCTTGGAAAGAGAATAGAAAGGTATGAGGCTAATTTAAATATTGATGATCTAGAGAAGCCCATGATTGTTTCAGATCAAGAACAAACTCAAACACTACAAGACATGTGTGATGAGCAAGATTATAGAGAAAAAAATGAAGAAAAACTACTAATCATGATGGAAAACATGATGTACATGCTTGGAAAGAAAATGGATAGGTTTGAAGCTAATTTAAATATTGGTGATCTAGAGCAACCTATGCATTTCCCTGATCAAACACAAGCCCAATCACCTCAATACCTAGACAATGAGCAAGATATGTATGATGATCAAGACTTTATAGAAGATGATGAGCAAGTTTACAAAGAAAGCAATGAAGAAGGTTGTCAAGAAACTCCTGATTGCCTCCCTATATATTGTACTATGCTGTTAAGAGAACTTCACGATCAAATAGCAAATACTAATAGTGAGCAGTACTTTGAGGAAACAAGTAGCCACTTAGAAAACACAGAACCTGAAATATAAGCTAAATCAACACATACAGGGACTCTCCCTCTATGATATAACTCATTTCAGATTTTAAAAGAGAGTGGCATCTTGATAATGTAAAAGAAACAACTCATGAACCTTATATGCAAACTGAGTGTCATAATAATCATGAGGAATTGTTCGAAAGAGAATAAGATCAGGAAATAATAGAAAATCCTCAAATTTTCCTTGCAAACTCAAGTGAAGATCCCCTAGAAGAGGCTCAAGAAGACATCAGCCCTCAAAATCAGCCAACACAAGAGAAAGAGGACTATTGTACATTTGTCCGAAGAAAAAAGAAAATTCCTTCTCTCTTGATAGAGGAAGAGATTGATCTAATATTGAACAGACATCCAGCCCTCAAATATTCATTAGAAAAAAATACATCTACTCATCTACCTACTAAACCTTGTTGTCTTGAAGTAGAAAATAAACTTGTAGAACAACTCAAAGAAAAACAAATTGATAACCCAATATGTTTGTTTGGTGAGGTTGTCTATGCTAATGATTTTCCAATTTTTGATCAGTATGATGATGATGATGAGCTTCAAGAAGGAACTAATCATGCAGGGCGACCAATAGTTGATCGGTATCATGAGTTTCACTATCATCGACTTGAAAGTAGTGGTCAACCAATCCAATCCATCAGAAATAGCTTCCACATAATTGGGAGTCAACAATTTATCAATTGTGATGATGAGGTTGAAAAAGAAGAGGATTTTCTTGATCAGGATGAATATAAGGAGCCTTCTCCCGAGAGGATTGAAGTAATAAAATATACCTCTGCTAAAGAACATGATGATCTCTTCACAAACTACAGTCCACTGAGTCAGAGCATACTAGGACTACAAGAGGACAACACTGCAATATATGATGAGTCCTCCATTTCAGATAATACTGAAGATGAGGAAGTTTTTCCTTCTCAAGAAAATATTTATCTCAATCCATTGGAGAAAGAAGAGGTAATCCTGGTTGAAACCTATCTTCAAAAAATTTTCAACCAGGTTAAGGATGATGATGCTTCCAAGGAACATGTTGAAGGTGCAGTCCTCAAAGATGATATATTAGAGGCTGAAAATATACCAATTATGGAGGGCCAAAAAGAAGATAATTCTCATATTTTCTTTTTTGATCCTATTAAAGACTATGTGGAGGTCCCAATTGGCTCAAATTATCAAGAATGGATATTTTTCAAGAGCCAAAGACATAAAACGTTGTCACCTCCTGTGACATCCTTGATTTTAAAGATTAATATTCAATATATACTGTGGTTACCTCTGACTAGTAGCCAATTTCTCTATTCCTTTTTGTCACTACTCAACTGGCTACTTTGGAACTATTCTATCATATGAAGCATGTAAATATTTCAAGATTTAGATTAGGTTATATAGGAATGTCAATAAAGCTCAGCTTTGAGCATTTAGTTAGTTGTTGATTTCTTCTTTCAAAGTTAGAAAAGAAAAATACAAAAACAATAAAAAGAGAAAAAGAGGGCAGAATGAAAATAAGAAAGGTACAACCTCATACCGAAAAAGAGAAACAAAATCTGAAAGTGTGCAAGCTCAAATGCCACTCCTAAAAACACACTTCTAGTTATTCATACAACCTAATCATGACTAATTAGTTTTTCAATTTACTGCTGATAGGTTAGTGAATTAGATCAGCCAAACAACATAATCTTGGCTTATCAGTAAGGTAGATTAGGATAGAAAAACAAGGGTTCAAACAAGCTCAAAATCTGAACCTATGAATCTTAAAAGAAGAATGGATCTAATTAGATCAAATTTTGAGCCAAAGATAGAAAACAAAATGGTTCTAATATGCCCAAAACTCGAACCAGGAAAGAAAGAAAGATAGCTCAAACAAATTCAAAGCATAGCTGAAGAAATAATGAAGGATGTTTTATTTTTCAGATCTTAAGCCTTCAACATTTTTCTTTAATTATGAAAATAAAAAACTATGTGCAGCTTGTTTTTATGGCATAGATCTTCAACAAGTCAAACTTTTTAATCTTGGCTTGACTATTTTTAAATTTCCTGTTTTAGAATTTAGAGAATAAAGGTCTGTTAGATAGTCTAATCGTAACAGATAGTAGTTAGGTAGAGAAACTTATGAACTCAACTGTTTAAACTGAGTTCATGGAGAAATAAGGGTAGACTTAGATTAGTTTTATGTTTGCAAGAAAAGAATAAAATTATTGATGAAAATTTTTGTAAGTCCAAATGCACCTTCTGAAGAAAAAAATGTTAGGAAGTAGGTTGTGTACGTAGCTGTTTGGGGAAGAATTTTTCCACTGATATCAAATGTTCTAATCATCTTTCAAGAAGCTGATAAGAGAATGGGAAAAGGTTTTAAAAAATGCAAGATACTGATATACATTATAGAGATGAATTTATGTCATTCTTGACACCTCCAAGGAGCTGCCATCCCAAGTTGGAGCCGTTGTTAGCCACCTATAAAAATTTGTCATATTAAATGGTTGCTAAATATTTTTTTAGCCTTCAAGAAACAATTTATGTCCAAATTGTGATTTATTGAAGTCTTATGATGGTAATTATCCTTGGAGTTAATGTTCACTATTGTTTCCCTCATAATCCTAAAGTACCTGTTGTTTTACCAAGAGAAAACTGCTTAAGAGGCCCCATTTTCCCATCATTTCACTTCTCTTTTCACTCACAAAAAATTCCACTTTTTACCCTTATTCCCTTCATAAACCATTCTAAAAATACCCCCATTTGACTCCTAAATCTTTCCAAAGACCCTTTAAAACCTTATGTTCTCCTTTCATTTGGTTTAAAAACTCTTATTTAGCCTATTGGAACCCTCAGTTTGGCTTAAAAACCCTGTTTTTAAGCCTGAAAATCACCTTTTTACACTTTATAGGTCTTTAGCCCCTGAGGGCTTATTTCCTTTAGCCCCTCCGTCTCATGTGTCCTTATCCCTGTAATCGGGCACTTAAAACACAAAACCCCCATGTAAAAACCTTTCATTCGCCTATGTTGCTCTTCCCGAAGTTATGGTTTCTGATAAAATATGGACCGTTGATCTATACAGATCAGGGGTCATTATGCCTAAATCCTCTTTTGAAGCCTTCTTTTCTTCCATTCCCCAATGAAAGGATTAAAATCAATATGGATCGTTGATCTCTACAGATCAACGGTCATCCGACTACCTATTCTCCGCCCCACCATCTACCTTGGTTCCTTTCCTTTTTAACATTTCCGTCTCCTTCCTTTAATCTGGACTGTCCATCGAAGAGATCCAACGGTTGGGATTTAACTCGATAGAACTGACTCCTTTGGGACCTACCTCCCACCTCATAAAATAACTACCCACTCACGTGCTTCCATGTGTATTCCACTATCGCCCCTTTCATGCAACTTTCCTGTCGCGTGCAATTGGCACCGTTTGATCTGGAGCCTCCGATCCGACGATGGATGATGCGTTTTGAATTTTTTTTTGCACCTGCGAGTTAACACCAAAAAATTACTCGAAATGGGTGGTATTAGGAGGGACATGTGTTAGCGAGTTTATGGAATCACATTATTTTTGTGAATACCGCCCACCCCCTTCAACGTCGCGCGAAGACCACTACTGGTTTTTCGCTATACCGCTTCCCACTCCACAATGTGACTCCTGATTTGATCTTGGTCGTCGATATTTGAGATTGGATGGTCCTAACTTAATTTCTCCCACATTAATTTTTCACATAATTCACTCCCGAAAAACTTCATCGGTCGATCTCGACCGTTCATTATTCCTAATTAAGCCTAATTAAGCCTAAAACATAGAGTAAATACTGATTAAAAGTGTTTTAAGGAAAAATAAAGAAAGATATCAGTAAAAAGGCCTCCATTGCCACATTAGAGGCCAAAATATCCTCTTCAGCTACCAAAGTACCACTTGCAGCCTCAATAAATCAAAAGAAGGCAGAGTTATTGCCTAGTTAGTGATATTTTTCCCTAAAGACAGCCAGAGTTATTGCCAACCTGCCTAAAGAGTTTTAAAGTCAAAAAAAACTGCCAAGTAGCTAAAATACTTAATGAAAACCAATTAATATAGAGAAATATCATAAAACTTCTCTATTGAACCCCTCAAAGACAGAGAAGGATTAAAACTTGTGTTAATTGAACTAGAGATCTTATTTTTCATCTCACCTCCTCTTTCTCTATAAATACTTTTGAAGAAGATGAGATGTTGTTGGTTGTTGGATTTCGATATAATACTTGCTGCTCGAACTTTCTACATGTAAATAGTTCTTATAGGTTGTTGAAGCTCTGTTTGTAATCAAAGAAGTTAGGCTGAGAAGACAAGTTTTTGTTGTACTGAAACATTGGACTTGAAGTATGTAATTGGATTGGCATCAATATACAAGTTGATTCATGGGATCTTGGTCTATACCATTGGTGATGTGCCTCTCATTGTAATTGTTTTCCTTCTTTTTTTTCCACAAAATTGTCCATTTTTCTCTGATAAAGAAAAACAAATATAGAGCTAGGATTTACTCTTACAAGTACCCTACTCTCACTGATAATATTTATCTTTATGTTTTCCTCCTTTGTGTATCTGAGAATGATTTAATACATTATAAACCAGCTAAGGAATGTTGGTGATCCCATGTCTTACTGTCTAAGCTTTAAACATTGTTCATGAATGATATTTTCATTACATGCTAAGTAGATTTGTACTAGGAAAGTTTATGGTTTGCCCTGTCTTCTTGTTCTTTCTCAAAAGGTTGTTTGAAAGTTTCCCTAAGAGTATGCTGAAAGCAGGCCTAGATTTTAATGCATCTGACTTGATCTTAAGCTGCACTTTGTTTTCTTATATGTTTTCATCCTTTTTGAAATTATTCATGTGCATTATTGGATTGTTTTTCTGATAAGTTAGCTTTAATACAATCTTGTCCAAAGAAGTCTATGGTTAGCCTTGTCCTTTGGCTGGTTTCAAACAGTTACTTAAAAAGGCTTTTCTTGTTTGGAAAGTTGATAAATCCTTGTTGAAATTAATGGCTTTTTCCTCCTTCACAACACTTTTAATGTTCCATTCCATCATTTAATCCAAAAGATCCTTTGTTATAGATGACTTGCCCCATGGACCACTCTTGAAACTATTGTGAAATTAAAACCTTTCGTGACTCCATAGCCTAATGGATTAAGTGTCGTTTTAGACCTATCCTATCAGCTGAACCTTGTTTTGATTTTAAGCACCTTCACCCCTTCGAAACCCTTTCATTTTCAGGACTTTCCACTCAATCAAAGATCATTCCCGACCAACCAAACAAACCAAAAAAACTATGTTCTTAATAAATAGCCTAATATCATTCCAAAACCTCAAAAGATAAATCAATCTTTGCACTTATAGAGATATCCCTCTCTGGATTCAGGAGGGCTATATCTTGGAATCCCAAAGTGGTTCATATGTTGGCTCTGCAGCTTTGTATTTTCCAATCTTGCAAAATATAGAGACCTAAGAGGAAGAGGAGGAGGTTCTAGTCAAGGAAGGGGACAACTCATCTACTATAATTGTGGAGATGTGAGTCATTATGCATGTAACTATCCAAATATAGCACGATATTCTTGCAGGTATTGTAGACAATTTAATCATGTTATTAAATATTGCCTTATTTTTATTGCAAAGATGAAGGAAAAAAAAATGCACACTCCTACTCAAAACATTCAGATGGTAAGAGCGGAGCTACATGAAGAAGAACTAAGTGTGAATGTTGTCACTAGGAATGGTTCAGACACTGGTGAAGATAAATGGAAGAAGCCTGAGACTAATATATGGATCTTAAAAGTACTTGAAAAGAAGGATTCAACTTACAGCGCGAAAAAGAAACCTTTTAGAAGAGAAAAATGATTTTTTAGAAGCAGGCGCATCAACATAAAGTAAACCTATGGATGTGGTCCAAGTAGATGAAGAGATAAAGCCCTTCCTACAGACTTGTATGAAATGATTTTACAATAAGAAGGCAGTCGAGAACCTACAAGCATTGATTGACAACTGCGCAGAGAAAGAAAATCCCATAATGGAGTAGAAGGTTTTTAATAAGATCTATAAGAATATATTAAGAATTGGATGGGAGATGTACTTGACTACTCATATTGGTGCATATGAGATGGATCAGGTCATTCTAGATCTAGGATCTGATGTGAATGTTTTACCAGAGCATACTTGGCAACAAATGGGAGAAACTAAGTTGGAATGTTCTACTATCCAACTGCACATGGAAAATCAGCAAAATGTCATCGCATTATGATGGATTTCACAGGTAGTAGTAGGTATTGAAGGGGTAAAGGCACTCACATACTTCAAGGTTATACAGATTGTGGATTATACTAAACCCTATCTTGTACTGTTGGGTTTATATTTGGCTATTGATATGGATGGCATCGTCAATTTTAAGCGCATAAGTATGGTATTTGAGAATAATGAAACCAGAGTTGTGGGTCCCCTAGATCTCGCGGAATGTGAAGGATATACAGAGCCAGTGCATGCAGATGACGATGTCGATCATATCTATAATTTAACTACGTGAGACAGAGATTGGATCAATCCACTATCTGATGGAAGACTAAACTAGGAGAAGGATAGTTCATGCTTCTGAGATTCAGATGAGAAACTGGAGAACTAGTAGAACTGGCTACATGAAGTATCTGCGATGCATTTCAATCAGGTGAAAAGAGCTCTTTGGTGCATATCCTTAGAGGTACAAGAATTTCCTTATTATGATGGTCGGACTAATGTTAAAATTTTCTTAGGATAAATTGAAAAATATGTTCCATAAGCACAAAGATTCCATGCACTTGATATAGTATTGTGCTCAACCCCAGCACACTGGTAGGAGAGACACAACGGAAACTTGGGTAACTGGGAAGAATGCACCTGCATGAGGCATCTATGATTTGAGAGTCAAAATACCAGAATAAAAGAGACCTATTCTAGAAAAGGTGATACGCGCAAAAAATTTGCTAAATGGACTGAAGAATGGGGAGTAGAGCCGAGACCAAAATGGGTGCATATATTCATCGACACTTTGGGGAAGGTACCTACAGATTGGTACCTAGAAACTGAGATGTGACAAGGAACCAGTGAATGGATTGTCCTGAGAGAAAGTTTTATCTTTACCTTTAGTTTTTAAGGTGGGTTCGACTGATTGGGCAAAGCACTACAGGATATTAGGGAGGTCATCTTTGACACCAAAAAATTGAAGGTGGAGCGTGCCTTGCTATCATGGTATCTGCAGATGAAGGTCATTGTTAATTGCTAAAATTTATGAGTTGAAGATAATGAGGAAGATCCAAGGAACATTACGATCACTGAATCTAAATGACAACGCCCAGTTTTTGGGCCTACGATTGAGTTGCTAGATGTAACTAAGCCTCTAAAGGTTCAACAAGTGAACATTGGCTCAGAAGAAAAAACAAAATTAGTGAATATCGGTGATTACTGGGATTATGATGTGGTGGGAAAGGTTATTGAGATGTTGACTGACTATCAGGACTTGTCCCCCACAAAATTTTCTAATATAAAGGGGATAATAGGACATCTCAGGGTGATGAAGAGCACCTTCAAACTAGATGTGTGACCTATGAAGCAGTGCCTGTATAGGTTGAATCATAAATATAAGCAGAAATTCAAAGAATAATTGGAGAAAACGGTTGCTGTAGGAATCATAGAAACAGTGGAGGAATCTGATTGGGTGAGTAATATGGTGGTGTAGGATAAGAAAACCAAAGGAGAAATAAGGATTTGTGTAGATCTGCACAAGTATAATAATTCTTGCATACATGACCCATTCTTGACCCCATTCTTTGATGAGATCCTGAAAAATGTAGGAGGACAGGAGGCCTATTCATCTACATGTGGTTTCTCAGGATATCACCACATCAGAATCATGCTGGAAGGTAGAATCAAGACAACCTTTGTGAAAAAATGGGGATCCTTTCAGTATACGTTCATTTCATTCGATCTGAAGAATGTGCAAGCTAGATTCTCACACATGGTAGTAGTTTCGTTCAAGGAATACATCCATAATTTCTTAGAATTCTACTTTGATAACTAGATTATCTTTGGATTGTTGAAGAAGCACGAATCGATTTTGTGCCTAATGCTGGATACTTTTCGGAAGTATGAGATCTCACTTAATCTAAAAAAGTGTATATTCAGTATGCCATTTAGGATCTTGTTGGGCCATATTGTTTTTCAACAAGGATTGATGGTGGACCTAGCCAAGATCATTGTTATTGTTAACTTGGAATTTTCTGTAAATGTCCAACATCTACACTCAATTTTGGGGCATACAGGGTACTACCGAAAGTTTATTCATGGTTGCACGTTGATCACTGTGCCCATGGAGAATCTGTTAAGGAAGGATGTGTCATTTTTTTGGGATGAAGACTGCCAAAAGAACTTTGAATTACTTAAGGAGAAGATGGTCCCTGTGCCCATATTGGTCGAAGGTATTCCATGTTCACATCCATGCCTCTTGCATTGCACTGGGAGTTATTTTAGCATAGCTAGGAGCTGAGGAGATTAACCACCCTATTGCATTTGAAAGTAGGAAATTATCAATCACGGAGTGTAACTATTGAACTATGGAAAGGGAAGGATTGGTTATGGTCTACACACTATAGAAATTCTGCCACTATCTATTAGGAGGCCACTTTAATATCTTTACTAGCCATTATGCTCTGAAGTACCTGGTCAATAAGCCCGTGTTGGGGGGGAAGATCTACATATGGTTGATGTTATTTCAGGAGTATGAATTTGAATTAGTTGTGAAACCTAGGAGACTAAATTTTGGGACAAACCATCTATCGTGCATTTAAAGTGGAGAAGAGCCAACTAGCTTGGAATATGGCTTGCCAGATCCGTAACCATTTTCTATAAAGGTAGTGGATGATCATTTTGCAAATATTATTCATCACTTGACCATTGGAAGTGCACCCATATATTATATGCTAAAATAGAAGAAAGAGTTGGTCACACATGCATCTGACTTTACTCTAATTTCCATTCAGTTGTAAAAAATGGGTGTAGATGAAGTCTTGCAGAGGTATGTGTTGGAATTTGAAAGATGAGATATATTATCTGAGGCTCATGGAGGGATTTTTGAAGCTCATTATGCAGGGAAACCAACTATGCAGAATATTTTACGAGCCGGTTTATGGTGGCCCATGGTGTAGAGTGATGTACCAGTATATTGTCGCACTTGTGATGTATGTTAAAGGACAGGGAAACCGTCGTGTAGATATGAGATGTCGTAGCACCCACAAATGGCATTGTAAGATTTTGACAAATGGGCCATTGATTTTGTCAAACCCATTGACCCTCCAGGAAAGAAGACAAGTGCACATTATATAATCACTGCGACAAACTATGTGACCAGATGGGCTAAGGCTAAGCCTGTGAAGGATTGTAGTGCAGAAAAAACTGCATAATTAATTTTTGAGAACATATTGACTCACTATGGGTGACCTAAGATTTTTATAAGTGACCGAGGTATGCACTTTTTTAATGAAACTATTGAAGCTCTTACCAAAGAATTCCATATTCATCACCAAAAGAGTACTCCATATCACCAATAGGAAAAAAGTGTGGTGGAAGCTTTTAATAAGCTATTGGAGACTCTAATCACTAAGATTTGCAATAATAATCGAAATCATTGGGATGTGTGCATACCTGTGGTTATATGGGCATATAGAACAATATGCAAAAAGTTGACAGGAAAGACACCGTTTAGGGTGGTGTATGGGCATGAATTTGTTATGCTAACGGAGTACATTGTTCCAAGTTTGTACATTATAGTGTTCACTAATATGGTAGAGCAGGATATTATGGAAGAACGATTGTCACAATTGGTCACGCTGGAAGAGGATTGGATCATTTTAGGTTTCCATGAACAGATGCAAAAGATGCACGAGAAGGCTTGGCATGAAAGGCACATTAGACATAAGGTCTTTAAGGAAGAGGATTTGGTTTTATTGTATGACAACAAGTTTGCGTGCAACCCAGGGAAGTTAAAAATGAAATGGCTCAGCCCATATATTTTCAAGGAAATTATAGACGAAGGTGAGGTGTTCCTAGCCACATTAAGCCGAGAAAACCTTCCTGGGTATGTAATTGGAAGTCGATTGAAACCATATAGGGATGACCCTCTCCCTGTGTGCACCAAATGACTATATGGCGAGAAATATGGATCTGTGCAAAAAGGATGGCAGATGCAAGCTTCGACCAAGGAAGCCCCACAGCTCTCAGAGAATCTTGATGGCACCCTCAAAAGCCTCTAGCAAACCCAACGAAGCATCAATTTGGCAGCTGAGGGGCCGATGGCAACAAAATTGGTTGATGAAGTGCAAAGTTATACCGCACAGAGTGTTGAAGTCATCTTGCCACTCCAGAGCTCTATCAAAGCATTGAAGGCGATGTTGAAGGCAACCACCCCGCAGTGACTCAGAACGAGTCATGTGTTTTTGTTGGGGGCATGTTGGAGTAGGGTCCACTGGGGTGAATTTTTGGGTAATTTTGTATAATTTTTGTTGTAAGCACTGCACGGAAAGAGTTAAATGGGCTATGGGGAAAGTCAAAGTCCCTTAATAGTTGTAATGGGTTTAAAGGGAAAACCATGAGTCTCAAACCATGGTTTAAGACCATGGTATGTGCGTGTCTAGATAGTAAAAATATGTAAGGATTGAATCGAGTAAGGAAAATATTTTATCATATATGAATGTGTTGTTAATGTTTTGATATAAGTTTGGGTTTTTGGGAAGAAATTCTCTTGCTAGCTGTGTGTGCGGGGACCTAAGTCGTGGTTGTGTGTGGACTCTACGGGTTGTGTGTGCAGAAGGAATGAATGTATTGAATTGATAAGTCCCTTAATAAAGAAGATAGTTTTGGCGAACCTAGACTCTTATGTGATTGCAGTATTGATTATATGTTATTTGATTTAAGATCTGAATCTGTTTTGTGTTACATTTTTTTTTTTTTATTGGTTAATTTCTTCTATATGCGAGTATTCATTTATGTTAGATGAATAGATCTGGATAAAGTATAATTAATTGTTGTGCGCAAATATCTTAAAGTATTCTCTAATAATTTGCGAAAGGGTTTGGTTTTTTGACTGTGCATGCGTGCACCTATTATATTATCTACACTAAGTCTATTTAGGGCCACTACATCAAAAACCTCCCTCGAGGTGTAGAAACCTAGTTCCAACACCCCCCCATACTGCTTCAAGTGAGACTTTGATCTCCACAAGTATATCACTGCCGAAAAGGCCAATATTTGGAGGGTTTTGTTGGTTTTGTGATAACTCCAAACTTGGGTCAGGACCCCTCAATCCAACACCATTGGGCACTCAAATGCTATATATTAAACAACTTAAACTCAAGTTTTCAAAAATATATGTCATATTTTGATTAAATTATCCAAACAAATGCTCTGAAAAAAGAAGAAGGTAATTTCGTCTACAAGTTTGACTATGTCTTTCTTATGTATAAAGTATGGATACAATTTTTAAAATATTGGGGATTTTCGTGCTAATTCTGAAATTTTTTATGCAAAATCAACCTTTTTTTTCGGGGCATATTTTTGAAAATTTTCATTTTCTTGTCTTAAGTATGCAAATTTTTTTATTAAATGGTTTTTATTCAACCACTTTCAGTTTGTCTTCCTCTTCCTCTCTTTTTTCTCCCTCTATTTGTTTTTTAAATGTTTTGCAACTTTGCATTTTTTGGATTTTTGCAATGCTTTTTTGTAATGAAATTTTCAATTTTTTTGCAATGTTTTAAAAATATAATAAAATTGACATTCTGAAATTGGGAGTTTTTTTATATATTTTTGTATCATTTAAAAAAAAATCATTACACGTAAATTAATTGTCAGTAAAAAAATAACTATTTTAAACAAATGACAAAACATACACATTTTGTATATAATATGATTAAAAAAGTACACATAGTCATTTTCACTAAGAAAATGTCAAATGGATGATTTTTATGGAGAAGTTTGAAAACAAAGTTGAAAAAATAATAATATTTATGAATTTTTTGTCCAAAGATGATAACATTTGAAGGTTTTTTTTTTTTTCCAAATGGTGATTTACATAAAATTTTAAGTGAAAAAGAACAAAAAAAGTTAAAAAACCAAAAAAAAAAAAGTTTAGGATACAAATTTTAAATTAAAAAAAAAAGAGACAAACAAAAGGTATTTTTAGAAAAATAAAAACGTTAAAAAAAGGGGAAAAAAAACCAAAAATATTTGTCAAAAAATATGGAGAAAAAATGAAATAAAGAATTCCAACATTATAAACCAGTTAAAATCAAAATTTACTAAAAAGATGAAATGGAGTAAGAAAATAAAATATTAAGAAAAAGAAACTTTACTAACAATTTAAAGTTAAAATTGTAATAAATAAATGAACATTTTAAACAAATTGAAAAAAACAACATAGAAAACCAAAGTAAGTATATATATATATATATATATATATATATATATTAAAAAAATTAATTAAAAAAATAAACATTAAGAAAAAAATATTTAAAAAATTAAAAAACAAAACATAAAACAAATATTTAATTTTTTCGGGGCGTATCGGTCGGGGGATCGAGGACCCATCTTTCCCAGGTAGAAAAGGACCATGGGAAAGGAGGCTAGAGAAGCGAGCCACTCCATTTGCATTTCCAGTGGGCCTTTGGCGACTGGGAGGGGTAGCCCCATCAATTCCTAGAATTGACCACTTGCCAGCATAGTGTTGTGTGGTATGTTTGTGATTCTAGGAATTGATGGTGTCACCCCACTCCAACAAAAATGTGCCAAGAATAGGGCGGCTAGAGAAACCACCTCTACAAAATCCCTACCCATTTACCTTTGGCGCCAGTGTGAGGTGGGGGCTTGAGTCACTCCAACCGCCCTTTGGCGCTTGGGTAGGCGGCACCATCTATTCCTAGAATCAATGACCCACCAACACAGTGTTGTGTGGCAAGTCATCAATTTTGGAAATCGACGAGGCCACCTCATCGGACGGAAAATTGTTAGGGGCAAGGAAAGCTGGAGCAACCGTCACTCCAACAATCCTACCCATAACCCTTTGACACTAGGGTAGGGTGAGGCTTCAATCCCTCAAAATGTTAATATTTTCTTACTTTTATTTATTTATTTTTAATTTGAATTTTTTAATTATTTGATTTGTTATTTTTAATTTTTTTTTTAAATTTTATGTGTTACATTTTTTTCTTAAATTGTGTTTTTTCAATGAGATTATTTTTTTATAATTATTATTGTTTTTTTATTGCTTAAATTTTCTTTTTTTATGGGTTACGCTTTGTTTTTATTTTTTATGCTCAAATTTTTTTCCATTTTTTTGTGTTTGAATTTTTTTATTTTTGGTTTTATTTTTCTAATTCTTATATTTTTAAATTCTTTTTTCTTTTACTTTGATTACTTTTTTAACCTTTTTTTTTCATTTTAATCTTTCTCTTATTTATTTATTTATTTGAATTTTTTATTTTGTGGGTGTTGTTTTGATGCCTGAATAGCAACCCAAACCAACAACATGTTAATTTGATAGTTCATTTTAAAGTTTTCGCTACAATGGATCAGGTCCAACCCATTGTGTGTCAATTTCGTTGCAATGGGTCAAGTTTCCCCCCATCATGTTTCAATTTCGTGGTTGATTTTTAAATTTTCATTACAATGTGACAATTTGTATTAGGCTAAGATTTTTTTTTTGTAACAGAATGAGATATTTTATATTATATTCCAAAAGGGAAGCATAGCTTCCAAGTGAAAAAGTGTTGATGGGAACAAAATGAAGGAAGGAAACAAGGATCTTGATGAATTTTTGTCATCAAATTCCTTTACATCAGGACAAACTAGACCTCCTACAACAATCAACTTGTAGATTAGAACATATTGATGAGGTAAGAGGATAACTTTATATTTCGTTGATGCTAAAGACTAAGAACATGAATATAGCTTTTGCTAATAACTAAAGACTACAGGCTGAAAATTGGAATATATATGAAACTTTTAAAACTAGAACTGGAACTGGAAATGGAAGTAGAAGTGACTGGCAATATGAAAATGAGACGAAAATGATTGTAGTAGAATAGAGGTCCATCGAGTGAGAGGATATTCGGTCATTTTTTATTTACAATACTTTCATTCTAAGGCAGGTTTATGTTGTTTCGATCCATCGTATTTGAGCTATCTCCTGATATTTTGGTGATTATTTCATGGAGAAAATTTACTGTGTTCTCAATATGAGCATAGATGTTGCTCAAATTCTCAAAATCCTACTTGTATTCATTGAGTCTTTCATAAATAATAGGATGCTCATATAGATATTTATCCATGAGCTAAATGTGTTGATATTTAACATGATCAATGCTGGTTTTTTCAACTTTGCAATGAAGGCATGGATTGGATTGGGGGGAAACCATGAGGGAGAGAGAATAAGAAAAAAGGCGGGGGACTTGGGAAAGAGAAGATGAAGGAGAGTTGGGAGAGCCCAAGGGAGGAGGCCAGTGGAAAGGAGATGAGGGGAGGATGAAGGAAGAAGAGGATAATAAGGGAGGGAGATTGAGGGTCAGAAAGAATGAGGGAGGGATGAAAATTAGGGGGAAGGAGATTGAGGGAGGATATGGAGATCCTTCTGGAGCAGAGAGAAAAGGAAAAATATGAGAACTTTGGGATAATGGATAAGAAAATATCCAAAAGGTGCAAAGGATGAGAGAAACAATTCTGGAGCATGAGGAAAGTACTAAGGGATGATTTGAATGAGTTGATATTCTCAATTCTAGATTCACCCTGAGTTTTGTTTACTTATTTTTTTTCATAATCATCCGCAATTTATTATTTTCTCTTAAAATGTGATAGAAGGAAACCAAGCCCGGATTTTCCAGATTGGCCTGAATTCAAAGGATGATTTTCCCAAAGTCTAAATTCTTTGGAGCAGTATTTATTGACTTTTTTTTTATGATGATGGAAGAATCACTAAATATGACTGGATTCCTTGCTTTTTTTTTTAATATTTGAGAGCCCATTAAAAAACCATAGCCTTCAGCTTTCTTATTTGACTCTTTTTCGAGACCCCATTCAAATGGAGTAATTTTTTATTTTTATTTTGATCCATTATAAGACCTCCTACACCAGCAATGCCCAGATTTGATTTTGATTCACCATCGAAAAAAAGTCTTGGTATCTTAAGCTTGTTGATCAAAAGTAGAAATTAATTTTCTTTTAGTCAAATTTCCAGTTTTTGGGATTGAGTTGACCTTTCCTTTGAAGAACTTGAGGAAATTTTTCTCCTGTAGCTAGTCTTATTCATGTCCTTTCTTCTGCTGCAAGGGTTCATGTCTTTGTGAGAAGTTTCCTTATATCGAGCTTGATTTCTTGGAATATTTGATTATTTATGGCAATCCATATGTGCCAGAGTAAGAAGGAATGTAAACTGATCCAGAACCTCTAGATACTATTCTTGTTTTTGAAGGAATAAGGTAAAATACTTTTCCATTTTATGTAGAAATTATGAATGTTGAGATTGAAGTTTATATCTATTTCGAGTGGACCGTCGAGAAAATTCCAACAATATTTTGGAAATTTGTGACCAATTAATAGACTGTTCATGGTTTCTTCTTATTCCTTTCACATGGGGCACCTATAAGGGCATATAATAGCTCTTTTTTTAAATTATCTGTTGTTAGTATCCTTCCTTTTAACAGGATCGACATGAATATATTGATTTTTACAGGGCTTTCAATCTTCCAGAATGATTTCCACAATGGCCAATTCTAGATGTCCTAATTGTTCCATTATTCTTCCAGCTTTGAGTAACCTGTTTTGACACTGTAGTGCCAAGTTGTGGGTTTCCACCTGAAAGAGTCTTGTTGTCCAAATTTGAGGGGTGGGGGCACCTCTTAAAAGGCCTTGAAAGGATTCTGAATGAGGCTTGAGATATGGAGAGATTGTTGGTATTTTCCATCCTATCCATAAACCTTCATATCGATTCCATTTGGAATTCTAATTTAATTATAAGATTACTTTATTGCTCATCCATTCCAACAAGGGATTTTTTTCTTGGTTATTCGATATGGGAGGCTCGTCCATAGTACTATCCCTCGAAATATGAACCTCATGCCCTCATTTTGAAATTATGGAGGTGTTTTCAATGATGACCATGAGAGATTTTCTTTATAGTTTACAAATTTGAGTGGAGGGTTTGATTTGGATCCTTACACTAAGGAGAGAGAATCAAGGGAAATTTATATACTTGGCTTCTAGAATTTGTTTCCAAAAAATTGAGTCTCTTCTACTTAGTCTCTGAATTATTTTTGCACCAAGGGCCAAATTCATAAACCCTAGGAGTCTGATTGATATTACTCCTTTATCATATGGAGAGGTGACTTGATTTTATCTTACTAAATTGAATCCCTGCCATAGGAATCCTATGATGATAAGTTTGATTTGTTTATGAACATTATGTAGGGCCTGGACAGTTTAAAATTGATAAGTTGGGAGGGATGAAAGTGCAACCCTAATGAGGATGACCCTACCAACAAGGTTGAGCCAAATAATACCCAAATCAAGCAATTTATTTTTCATTTTTTCTAATAATTTGTTCCAAATTTCTGATTTCATGGCTTATTTCATTATCGACAATCCCAGGTACTTGAAATGATTCTAGTTTACTTAAAATGGTACATTAAAATTTTGAGAAATCTAGTGCAGAGTTCTGAATGGTGTGTTCCATATATATATATATATATATAGATATTACTTTTTATATGATTTATGAGACATTCTGAGACCTCTAATAATTTCTCCATAATGGTTTTGAATCTACAAAAAAAAATACAAGATGCACCCCCAAGGAACAAGGTGTCATCTGCAAAGAGTGAATGGTTAATGCTTTTCATGCCATTTTTGAAGGAAATTCCTGTGATAGAACCAATTATTCTACAATATTCTAAGTTTCTACTGAGGGATTCAACCATTAGAATATATATAAAGGGGGAGAGTGGACATCTTGTCTCAACCATCTAAAACTTTGAAAAAAGAGACTTGGTATTCCATTGATGAGAGGGGAAATCCATGGCCCTTTGATTTGATCTTTGATGAGATCTATGTGGTCATTGGAAAAACTAAATTTTCTTAGCACCGATGTGAGAAAGGATAGATTAATCCTATCGAATGTATTGGACGTTTAATTTTAAGATAAACACTTTATCTCTTTTGAGTAAAAATGAATGTAGAGGTTCTTTCACAACAATAATATTTCCATTTGTTTGTCTTCCAGGAATGAAACCTCCCTAATTTTTCAAAATTAGTCTATGAATAAAAGGCGTTATCCTATTGGCTAAAATTTTTGTGATAATTTTATAAGAGGGGTTACAGAGGGAGATAGGATGAAAATGTTGAAAAGAGGTTGTCTTCAGCTCCTTTGGGATTAAGGCCAGATATGGAGTTGGTGAAACCTCTAGTCTTTCTTTTATTGAATCCACATATAACCATTTTTAACAAATATTTTTTAATAAGCATCCAAAAATATCTATAGAAAGAGAAAAAAACCCATCAGACCCTATGGCCTTTTCAGGTTGAAACAAACATATGACATTCATAAGGTCTTATTTATAAACTTCTTTCATCATTTCTTCATTTTCATCTTCGAAGACCTTGTTGGCAATGTGTTTTATGAAGCCTTAACATTTTGGAGTTTTCAATTCTTATAACAAGATATTTTTATAATACTAATATGCTTCCTTTTTTAAGTATTTGTGTCCCTTGACTTCTCTTTCTTCTGCTCCATCTATTGATTCTATGTGATTTTTTATATTTTTCATCTTAAGTGTATTGTGGAAGAAAGTGGTATTCTAATCTCCTGCTTGAATCCAAAGATTTCTAGATTTGAGTCTCTAGGTTTCTTCCTCTGCTATATTTTTTTTGTAGATATCCTAGTGGAGAGCTTTCTCTTTCAATTGGTTTTCTTTTGTTTCCTCCCCTTATTCCATTTTTTTTGTAAAGTTTCTAATTGTTCCTATAATTATATATTTTTCCCTGAGGTTCTTTGTAGTGTTTTCTTCCCCACTTCTTTAGAGAGTTCCTTATGTTTTTAATCTTTGTTTCCCATATGAAGCCTAGGGAACTGTTAATAATTTGTTTCCATATCCCTAAAATCAGATTTTTTTCCTCTTCTTGGTTTCTCCATAGAGGGTTGTACGTGAATGGGAGAGGTCCCAAATTTTCTCCCTCCACTAAATTTAATGCAATTGGTTTGTGGTATGAGGCAGCTGATGGGATAATTTTTGAGCAAATTGAGTTTAATTCTGTTGTGAGACAATTTTGAAGAAGAAAATTGTCAATGTGTTTTTTATATTTCTGACACCAATCCTTTTGATGCTCCATGTGTATTTCCCATTTTTTGGGATTATTTCCATTAAATTATTTTCCTATATAATGTTTTCTAGTTTTCTTATGAAGGGATCAGCTAGGAAACACCCACATTTTTCTTCATTTTCATTGAGGAAGAGATTTATATCCCCACAAATAATTATGTGATGACATGGGGCAGTAATTAAGTTTTCTGATAATAAATTCCAACACTTCTCTTTATCTGTATAATTTGTTGGAGCGGAAATATTAAAAAGGTTGATTTTCATTCCCGAGATTTCATTTCACAGGTCAACTTTTAACCAATGTATATATTTGTAATGAGAGCTCAAAAGCTAGTAGGATTTATCACACCAGGTGTTGATACCTCATGAAGCTCATGTTGATGATATGGAAATTCCTTCATAATTTTTTGATTTTTTGATATTTTGAAGCATTTTTTGCTCTGTCGATTTGGTCTCCTAAATAAAAAGGACGTTTGTATTTTATTTTTTATCAATTCTCTCACCACATTGATCATCAAGAAATGGTTGAGGCCTATGCAATTCCAGCAGACCAAATTCATTGTTTACTTTGGGGTGTGTTTTAGGGACCTTTCCCTTCGGTAGTTAGATGATGTTTTTCCTTCCTTCCTATATTTTTTCTAATGAAATATTCCATTTCTTGTTGGGTTCCTAAGGCCATTTCCTTCATTTTTGCGTCATCCCTTAGTTATTTGTTTGTTTTTATTCCCAACTTCCTATGAAATTCAGATGATAAGAGAGAATCATTTGATTGGGTTATTCTGAGAATTCAATCAAAGGAAGGTGCGAGAGGGCTCATGGAGGGGGAGGAGGAAGTGGGGAGAGAGATAAATGTTAAGGAGGAGGGGAAAGAAGGAGAACCACGAGGAGAGGAAGAAGGGTCAGATCAAGATAATCCAAATAAGGGGGAGGAGGAGCAAGAGTAGCAAAAGGATCGTATTCATATGGAAAGAGAGGATGGAAGGAGGAGGTAGGGGTCTCATTTGAGCGGGAAGGAGGGTAGGGGGGAGGGGGAGCATATTAGGGTTGGGAATATGATTTGAACTGTTTATTTCCATATTTTTGTTTCTGTACTTGTTCCTATTTGGCATCTTTTGGCTTAACAGTTTCTTCTACTTCATTATTACAAAAATTATTAGCAAAACTACCATATTGATGACATACCTTGCATTTGAAAGGTATTTTATCATAGTACAGCTGTCGAATGTGAGTCTAGATATCCACCTTGATTTTTATTGCTTCTAGGACTCATTTTCCAAGATCGAATTCCACACATATTGTTGCACAAGCGTGCATGTTTTATTTGGGTTCACCTCAGTCTATATATTTTACAACAACATTTATCATTTATTTCAATGTGTCTTCTCCCCAGCAGTGCAGAGGGAGGTGGGGAGAATGAACCTAGACATGAACGACACTTGGAAAATCCATATCAAGATCAAATTCAAGAGTCCATCTATTTAGATATAGGCCCCTTGTGTCCATGAATTAAAGTTCATTTCTGAATATCAAGTCTTTGAATTATTTGGATTCAAAATGGAAGGTGAAGAAGCCTCTTCCACAAAATCTGATAGATATTTTTCCTTGGTTGGAAGGAGAAAAATTATGTTCCACCCATTTTTGCACAGTTTTGGGGGAATGATAGAGCTTATTAAACTAACACACCAAACCCATTTTAGATAGGGAGAGAGTATCTATGCGAGATATAGTTGGAGGAAGGATGATTTCAGGAATGTCATATAGATTCTTTATAAATTTTGAAACTATTCGTTGATTTCTCGGAGGAAAATGCCAACACAACCTCATTAGGAGCAGAAGAAGGCAGTTGGGATGACAAAAGAGAGGAGGCGATTGGAACAAAAGTCATCCCTCCCAGAGAGGGCTTCGTAGGGACCATGGGGGTAGGCCGAGAGCATAACACGCAAGGGACAATGTCACAAGAGGAAATGTAGGCTGGCTAGGTCAAAAAAAGCAATGGCCAAAATACTCTGACACAACTATATTACTATTAGTCCATCATATTATCATTTAAAAAAATATTTATGCCTTTATCATTTAAAAAAATTGTACTCTTAGTATATGACTCTTTGATTTAGGTATTCATTTAAAAAAAAATATTTGAGTGACGATATTTGGTTTTAATCCCATGGATGAAAAATGTCAAAATTTTAAGGTTTTTCAAAATTCGAATATTTTATATTTAATGCTATGGTTGAAAAATGTCAAAATTTTAAGGTTTTTTAGAATCATGATATTTACCTTTAACGTCATGGTTGAAAAGCGTTGGAATTTTTAGGTTTTCTAAATACATGATAATTTATATTTAACGCTATTGTAAAAAACTATTGGAATTTTATGGTTTTTTAGAGTCATGATACTTTTTTTAATTCCATTGCTAAAAAATGTTAGAATTTGATAAAAAAAAGTGTTGATGCAACATCAACACCTTTTGATTTCAAGGAGTTTTTTCATGTTTATTTCACTAAAATGTTACATTTTCATCCATTTAAAAAAATAAAATAAAATTTTAGCTCTTAGAAAATGTGTTGATGCAACATCAACAGTTTTCAATTTTGGAGAATTTTTCATGTTTATTAAAAAAAAATTGGTTTTTAATTTCATTTCTAAAAAAAATTGGAATGTTAACCCAAAAAAAAGAACCATAGATGTGGCATCAACACTTTTTGTTTTTGGGTTGTTTTTTCATGTTTTTTGCACAAAAATAAGGGTTTTTTAAGCTAGAGTTCTCATTTTGACATTACATTTCTCCTTAAGATGGTAACTTTGTTAATTGTCAATTCACTATCTACTTTTATTAGGATTTTCAACAAACCTTGAGGAATAAATATTGTGATATCTGTGAGGTTGCATCCAGCCACAACACTAAAGAATGCCAATACAATCTATGGAACATAAAAACTAAATGGTGTGGAATCTGTGAGAATAAAAATAATTATACACAAGAGTGTTAGTTAAATTATAAAAAGAATCCCTCTTTTCATGTTTCCTATCATACTCAAGCGTCATATTAGTTTAATCACCTGCCCATGCAAGGAGGAAAAGTAAATGGTATAGGTAAATATGGTAGACATCAAGAAGGTTATAATGGACAAGGTCATGACTGAGGTCAAGGTAGAGGAATATTATATTACTTTATATGTAGGAAATAAGGCCACACAATTCCTAGCTACTCGTTAAAGGATAAGACTAATTTAAGATTCAAAAATAAGTGTGGCCTGGGTGATCATTCTTTAAAATATTGCCCCAAAATTAAGGAAAAAATATTTAATAAATGAGATTAAGCCTTCTTTAAATTATTCTGAAGTAAGAGTTTTTGAACAAAAAAAACCTCCACAATGTCACTAGATAAAGAGTGGGTCAAGAGAATACTTTAGGAAATTAAAAAATCCTTCTACCTTCTAAGAATTTTTTCAAAAATCCATACATGCAGCATCATAGTGATACCATGGAGAAGGAAGTCAAGTTCTTTACAACGAATTTGATCAGTAGAGACAAAAAAAGGATGTCATACTTGAATAATATCTGAATTGTTGGGGGAAGAACAATTAGTGGGTCATTTAATTGAACTTCTAAATATATTAAAATATTGTAATGAGGCCCATAAATCAAAGTTAAAACTTGTGCCAAATATCACAAGGAAAACACCTAGACGACTCTGATCCCCAAGTTGAATTGCAGATAAATGGATATGTGGTAAAAAAAGTTGTATTTTATTTTTTATTGCAATTTAGTATCCTTCCAAGGGAAACCTGGACAAATTTAGGAAGGCTAATTCTCCATAGAATGACCACCTACCTCAAACTTGCAGATTAGAGATCCGTTGAGCTAATTGAAATAATAAGACAAGTTAAAACATAAATAATGGGGATTCCAACCTTTGTCAATTTTGAAGTGATCAACTTAGTTAATGGAATACTTGCATACCCAAATTTGGTTAGAGAATGTGGGGCCAAGGAATGATGGCTATGATTTACACTAAAAAAAAATTAAAAGGGAATTGAAAAAATATCATAATACCTCTTGACCCCTATGAAGATAAATCATGGGTTGAACCCTAGGAGTATGACACAAAAATGAGGAGGTCGTGTTATATACTACATGAGGAAAAATATAATTCTCAACACAATTGTTTTGGAGAAATATTATCAACCTCTAATATCTCCATTAGTCAAAACTCAGACACTGATTTATATGAATGAAAAAACTATTGGACATTGGGTTCAACACTCCCCATGTGTTTCACGACATGGACTAACTGAATCTCATGGATCCTCACTCTCGCGATTGTAGTGGAGAATAACACCTGTGGGTTTTGTTCTAACAGAAATCATATTCCAACAAGTGGTATCACAGTGATAGGTCTTGAGTTCACAACTAAACTGACTCGCGTTGGGGGGGAGATTGTTGGACATTTGTTTCAATGCGTCGCATGTGTTTCGCGACATGGAATAACCGCCTCTCGTATATCCTATCTTAGGCGATTGTAGCAGAGACTAATGCCTGTGGGTTTTGGTCTAATGAAAATCATGATTCCAACAAAAATGAAAAATATGAATCCAAGGATAAAGTGTGTTGGTCGATTGAAGTTGTTCCAACTAATAATATTAGAAGTTGCTTTTCTCTAAAATAAATATGTATCATTCAAGAAATAAACTTAAGGAAAATCCAACATTTCTACCTTTAAAATTAAGAAAGGACTCTAGTGGCCCATTAGAGTGTAAAGAACATGATTCTCCCATGAATAATGTCGAACAAGTAACTAAATCTATCAAAGAACAAGGGAGAATGCAAAGATTAATCCTTACCTTTACTAGACAAGCATCTCAGTGGTGGTAAACTCATTCCTTTTTAAATCAAACATGAAAAACAACAAAAACGTACTTTATATAAAGTTTTTGAGGATGAAAATTGTTTCCACAAGTGAACATCCTAGTTATTAAACTTGGACAAGACCCTTCCTTACATATACAAAATAATGATCCAGAATGGTAAATAATTGAGTATAGGTATGAAGAGTGTAGTCACATACATTCCTAAACACTCTTAATGATTTTCCTACCAAGTGGTATAAACTAGGAGAGGTTCAAGTTCAGTGACTACAATGGAGCGAGTTAAAAAATAATTTTATTAAATATTTTTAATTCTGATAGGAGAGCAAGCACTAGTCAAGGTAGCTTACCAAATTAAATATTTTTTGAAAATAAAGTATTATACTTCCTATAAAGAAAAATTAGGAACAACAATCAACTCCTTGTCGACTCCTATAATTAATCATATATCATTCTTTCCAAATTAGAATTTAGCAGTCACTTCGAAATGGAAAGTATCCCTAGTATAGGTCTAAGATTCTATTGGAAAAAGGAGAATCTTGAAAGTATGAAAAAATAAAAACAATATTTAAATTTTAAAAATAGGAAAGTGAGAAACGAGATAATATAGACTTCTTGCCCGTTTATTAATAGATACAAGTTGGAAATTAGAGACCCAACAAATCGAATTACCTCAATTGGATGGATGTAAAAATAAATATCAGAGAAGTTGCTATTTTGAACAATGATCAACCAAAAGTGGCCTAACTTGGTGATTATTGGTCAAATAGAAAAACAAAAAAAATTATGAACTTGCTTAAAGAGTATCAAGATGTATTTTCTTTCAACTACAAGGATCTCAAAGGGCTTCTCAAAGAAATGGGGGAAATTAAAATTCATCTCATTCTTGGAGAAAATTCATTAAAATCTCACTCATAAAAAACAAACTAATTGTGTAAAAAGAGATAGAATGAATTCTAGTTGATGGCATCATCTATCCCATTGAAAAACTGGAATAGGAAATCTAAATCATCATGCAATCCAAAAAGCACAACCTGACTAGAATAATAATATGCATTGATTCCATGGATTGAGTAAGTTAATAAAAATCGATCAATTCCTAATATATTTTGCAAATGATATCATAAACTAAGTGGTGGGTCATGAATGCTATTATTTTATGAATGGTCTCTCAGTGTACAACCAGGTACCCACTGCAAAATAAGACCATGAATATACCATGTTTGTTAGATAACTTGGATATTTTTCATGCAGAGTTATGCATTTTGGTCTAAAGTATGCACCAACAATTTTCTCTAGGATAATAGTCAAGGAATTCCAAGACTACATTTCCAAGATGATGGAAGTTTATTTCGATAATTTGACCTTCTACATATTATTAAAATATCATACTCAATGGCTAATATTGATGTTAGAAATATTTAGACAAATGAAATTGTCTTTAAATATTAATAAATTCATATTTTCTACTCCTATATGTATATTTTTGGGGCATGCGATATCCAAGTATGGGATCAAAGAGGATACGTAAAAATTCAAAGTGATATTTTATTTGGACCACCTATTAATCAAAATCATATCAATATACTTGTGGGGCACACAGGGTATTACAAAAAATTTATTCAACAATAATCTAATATTATTGTTCTAGTCAACGACTTGTTAAAAATGAATGTTCTATACATTTGGATAAAATAATGTGATGATTCATTTCAATTGCTTAAAAGGAAATTGGTTGAAGCCCCAATATTAAAATTTCCTGGCTAGAACACGAAGTTCCATGTACATGTCGATGTGTCTAACATCACAGTCAAGGTCTTTTTTGCACAACTAGATAGTTATTCCACACACCACCCCAATGCTTATGTTAGTAAAAAAACTAAAAAAATTCGCATGAAATTATTCAAGAATGAAGAGAAAATTTCTTCCCATGATCTTCAATGTCCATAAATTCCATCACTTCTTCATTGAAAATACTTTCATTTTCTTCATAGATCATCAAGTCTTGAGGTACTTGGTCAACAAAGTAGTCCATCAGGGTTGGACTTGCCAATGGTTATTAATATTCCAAGAATTTTAATTTGAATCAATAGTCTAACCTTGTAAAAAGAGTGTTCGTCCCAACCATCTATCATGAATGGAGGTAGGGGAGGAGTCAACATATCTTTAGATGGTGTAATTTATTACCACTTATTCAAAGTAGAAGCAATCGCTATAGAGCTTGCATAAATTACTCAATTTTTACGCACAATAAAAGCACCGATGGACTGTTTGAAAAAAAATAAGAATAAATAAATAAATAAAATGCTAACAATTAAATCAACACCATTCTCATTAATAAACAACCAATTATGTAATCTAGGAATTGACGAGGTACTCAAAATGTGTGTAGTAGAATATGAAAGGGAATCTATTATTGATGAAGAGCATATAAGGGGCACTAGCCAGAATTATGAAGGAGACACAACTACAAGAAAAATTCTTCAAGCTATATTATGGTGGTCAACTCTTTTCTGAGACTAAGATGTCTGTCAACGAAAATATCATTCATTTCCAAGGAATCATATGGAATTCCACTTGATAAAACAAAATCTACCTTTTGAGATATGGGCAATCAACTTTGTCAAATCGTTTCCAAAACGAGCTATAAAAATGGGTGAAAATAGATTATAACAATAGTGGAGTACTCACAAAATGGGTAGAAACGGAGACAATCAAATCCTATATAATGGACATAGTGGCTAACTTCATTTATGAAAACATAGTAACGAGATTCGGTTATCCCCTGACTCTAATTAACGATAAGGGTACACACTTTATAAATGTTACAATACAAATAATGTTGTAAAAAAATATTATTGAGAATATAAAAACTACATCTTACCACCCAAAAGAAAACCACAAAATAGAATCATTCAAAAAAACATTTCACAAAGGACTCACTAAAATATGCAACTTAGATAGGGATGACTAGGATTACAAAATCCCAACAATCTTATGGACATATCGAACAACATTTTTATAGTTGAATGGATACACATCATTCAAAACAGTATATCGACAAGAAGCATTCATACTATTTCATTCCAGTAAAAATTTTTTGAAAGTATTGACTATGGTAAAATATATTGATAGAAAAGATGACAAATAATGATTCCATCAATTACAATGTCTAAAGGAAGATAGGTTCCACACATTACACCAACAACAAGAAATAAAAAGTAAAAATAAAAACATGGAATGATAGGAACTTGCAAACAAAGAATTTAAAAGTAGGGGGCCTAGCATTATTATATGATAGTGGCGCCAATGATAAGTCAAGGAAATTAGAAATTACATGACTTGGCCCCTTTCTTGGTTTTAGATATATATTCTTCTGGAGTTGTTTAGCTTTAAACAATTTAATTATGCATATTCAAATCACTCGTAAATGATGCTAGACTCAAAATATACATCACGTGATAGTGTTGGCATGCGACTGGTGAAGACCTCTCTGAGGTGCCACGAACATGGGCTAGCCTAAAAACCAGGTTGTGGTAGACTATCTAACCAACTAAATATATTAATTTTTCTTGAGTTTAATTTTAATTGTTATAAGTAATAAATAGGGTTATGATCAATAGTTACAAATATGGTAGAATAATAACCATTCTAGTAGATGAACATTTTTAATATAGAAGCCTCCCAATAATATGAGAAAGTGTCAAAAAGTAATGGGGCAAGGACAAGACTTAAAAAACAAATCACAGGAAAATACAAATCAACACCTAAAATATCATGAAAGAATAAAATACTGATGGATTTGATTCAAAGATTAATTTCAAAAAGAGTCCAAATAAACGAGAAGGAGATCAGAAGACTAACCACAAGTTCAAAATCAATAATTCCCAATGGCTACCTCTGATTGCAATATCAAAACCATCAGTGACATACATCCCAATTCGAAATCTTGTCATGATTTAATGTATTTAAGAAATGAATCGCCCGCCAATCCCAAAACTTAAAGTGGCCACGAGCGTCACACACACCAAGAGATATGGAAACATTGGATATTAATGATATGATACATAATCTACAATAGGCCAAATATGAAATTCATGATACATGTAGTTACTCGACTATAAATCCAGGAGAGTGACCATTCTCTCCTTATGTTTCTCCTAAATTCTCACCAAGTGCTACACTGGAATTGATACAGCTTTCATACCTCCCTAGCCTGAAAATTTCCAACTCATCATTTCTTAAGTGTCTTAGAGGACAATTATTTTAGGATTATTTCAAAAATGGTGAGGAAGAGTCCACTTCCAAGACAAGGAGATCACCATGGAATCGAGAACTAAATCTTAGTTCAACCAAACTATCATGACACAGATACAGGTTAGGTTCCACAATATCAAACATGAAGAAATGGATGATTCATCATGTGAAAAAAAATTCAAATCATTCAAGAATTCAGGAGTGGTAGAAAAAAAAAAGGACTACAAATGTCTAAATTTTGCACCAAGCTAACATTTGGTATTATCTAGGCACACCTCTAGTCATGAATTTCCAGTGCCTGAAAGAAGTAGCCACAAAATTCATAATCATTCGATATCATGATGGAACCATGTGGTTGGAAAAAACACTACATTTCACTGCGACATATAGATACAACATCATCCGACTATCACATATAAAGGATAGGATACCAAAGGCATTTGACTCAACTGCATCAATTAGAGAGTTCAAATGAGGAACAATGGCTAAGAATTCAAAAGGTATAATTATTAGCCAAGTCTAGGAATCCTAAGTAAAATGGTAATGTATCACTGTCTTTTTTTCTTACTCCACCTAGATGAGAGTTTAACTTCAAATGGAACATGTTGGAAGCTATTAGCAAGATTATAAATATGGGAAAAATATATAATTGGGAAGAATATGTTGCCAACATGGTGAAAGCTAACTTCCAAGTGTCTCAAAATTCAAGTAACATAATTTTTCCCATATATATTTATTTGGTTAGCCATGAAACATGTATCCCCATTCTACAAAGTAGTATTTACAAAAAAAAAATTCCTGCTAATGAAGAATAAAAAAAATTGCACACCGTTGGTCGAAAACCCCTGAATCTATCTCCCTGCACGAGATATTTAGAAATTGGTTGTTTAATATAAAACATGTGTCAAATAGATGGAGGGCTTCCCAAAAAATTAAATTTATGATACTAACACATCACATGCTCAACTAGGCCTCGATGTGATGAAGGTATATTATGTTAACTATAGTTATTTCGACCCTAAGGAACTTCCCTAACAACATTATATTCAACAGATATTTGACGAGTTAAGTTGAAAAATAAATGAAATCTTCCTAACTCCACTTGCTACTGAAGAACCCCAAAATGAACTCTTTTTACACTAATAGATGGGGAACAGGAAGAATAATGGCAAGAGAAAATGTACACCACACCATTCAAAGTCAACGTGTTGGGTGCATTTCCAAAATCCTTAAAGAAATCGACAAGTAAATAAGTCAAAAAATTAGTTGAAGTTGAGTGGAAAGGAGTAGGAGTCAATTGGATTTTTTTTTAATCGATATCAAGCTCAACTACCCAAAGGTACAAAAACACCTCGAATAAAATGAAAAATAGGTTTTGGATGAGACAACAATAGAAGGTAAGGTGACCGAAAGGTGAAGAAAGTTGGAACGGTTTTTGGGATCATCTCTCAGACTAGATATTTTACAATATTTGGGAGACATCGAAGATATTTTTATTGAAATAGTCAAACAGAATATGTTTCCAAACCAGTAAAAAGAATAATATCGATAATTTACACCAATGCAATGAAGTGCCAAGAAGGAAAAAACTCAACAGAAATATACCCAAGGTAATTCAAGCATAGGAAACGTCGACCTTGCAACCAACTCACCTCTCACCACTCTTACACCAGTTGCAGGGGTGAATGATCAACATGATGCGATTCATATATATCCTTAGAAAAATTTAAGCCAACCAACTTATACAAGATAATACAATGAAGATTGAACTAGTGACTACAAAAGACCCTAGACTTAGTAGCAAGTATCACCCACATAAATGATTATAGTCAACACATTCTCTCAAACGTAAGCATTAGGATCCTCAAAAGAAAAAAATACCAAACCCTATGATATTACTTATGCATATGATAAACTTTTTTTTTCTTTCTATCAATATATGATAAAATAATCTAGAGGGAGATGGAAAAATAGAGAGGTCCATGACAACAAACTAAGAAAAAGGAATCAATAAGAGGAGGAGATACAGTGAGAAAGTAGAAAAACTTAAGTTATACATTCCAACTAGGATTGATGATCCACTTGTTGTTATTCAAAAATTTGTCTACCAACTAGTAGACCATAATGTGAAAATGAAGAATAGGTCACCCAGCTTCAGAAGAAAGCAAAGGAACAATGAAACCATGAACTATTTTATATTGTTTAGAAAGAACACAAAGAATTTATGAAGGCTAAGAAAAGCATAGGAAAAACAATAGACATGGTTTCACACTTGGAATAATTCTCAAAAATTGGTTGAATTATCTATCAACCGCATGTACTTGATCGAAAATGAAACAAATTCACATTCATGATTTATCATCACAATAATATATAGTTTTGAAATGTCGAGCAAGGACTATGCTGGGAAATTAAATTTCACACGAAAAGAGGTTCTAGATAAAATTGATTCAGGAGGAAATAAAATGGCTAAGGGAAGGAAATAATGCATAGATGGAAGAAACAAATGCCACTAATTGGCTACATAGTATTCATGCATTAGAGAAAATTTGAGGTCTAAAATGGGCCTCCTAAGGAACTTTCAATCAAATTTATTTGAAATACGAGAATCATTTTTTATAGTTTTCATTTAATTCATACTTTCAATAGGAAAGATAATGAGAAGAGAAATGGAGAAATATCTTAAGGCCTTTGAACCCCGGTATAAAGGCTAGAAAATAAGAAACAAAAAACCTAAGGAAAAATATTTTAGCAAGGTTAAGGAAAAATAGTTTATGAAGGAATAAAATCCAAATTCAATATTCTATTCAAACACCACATATAATAAAATATTAAACAACTACCCAGATTAGGAAGAGATTTATGAGTACCTAGAATGTGGGAATTTTGAGGAAGGGTATGAGTTAGATGAGAAATATATAAAACATATTAAAAAAGAAAGTTTACGTAGAGTCATTTCAATGCTAACTATCATTTCATATTATGACATGCTACATTGGATCTTTACTCATATATCAAAACTTGTACTATTGTAAACCATAGCAAAAGGTAATATGATTTTTCATACTAGATGCCATCACGAGGATGTATAAATTAGATGTGATATAATTTTGTCTATATATACAAGTTCTATAGTAGTTTGAAGAAAACAAGTTGAAATAAAGGAAAATGGAATAGCATAATTAATCAAGGATTGGTGTTATGATTCAGGTTCTTCAAAAGTAAAATCAATAAGTTGTACCCAATTCAATTTTTTAATAGACCACTTATCATGTATATAACCATTCTATGTATAATTTAAAGTGAAAATAACCACCAAAAATTAAAACTAGAATGGATTCCCCTATTTAATCGAGTGGTTAAAAAGGAGAAAATTTTTAAATCGAGAGGAATATTGTGTTCCAGTATTATCCATGTAGTCAATAAGTAAATGGAATCTCTTCGATGATTTTATGTTGGCTTCTTTATATCATATTATCTCATTAATTTTATGTGTACCACAACTCACTTTACTCTTTTCAAATATAGTTGGTCACTTCAATAACGACCTATATCTAGTGATCCATAAATTGTTGTGGATATTTGACTAGGTAGTTTGTCACAATAGATATGTGAAAACAAACAAAAATATATATTATAAATTGTTAATTCATTTAGATTCCAAATTTATTATTTTTATTTTTATTTTCTATGCACGTACTAGAAAGTATACATAAAATAGAGAATAAAAACCATAATGAACACCAATATATGTTGGGGAACCCTTTGAGAAAAAACCCAACTAGCTGGTGAGGATGCTCTACTCTCCTTTTTTGTAATTCAAATAATGAAAGTAAAAAATAGAGAGATCTCTCTATGGATTTTCTTAAGACATATGTCCCATCAGCTAATATAGAATAAAAATACTCTTTGGTATGCTCTCTCTCTATCCATACCCATCTACTTTCCTCTACTAAGGAAAAGAATACAAGAAAATAGAATAGAACCCCATTTCCTCCTAGTGGCCCAATTATAATATAATTTAATAGCCAATGAGAGGTTAGGATTTAACCATTACAACCTATGATGAGTTAAAAATCAACACTTCTAGAGTTTTATTCATATTCGCCATGTGTTTCGATCCTTTTCCATGAGCATTTGGGGTCGATGTGACATTTTCTCAAATTATGGTGGTCAATCATGATACGTAACTTCGAAGAGGGACAAATTTTTCATATGAACTCTTATTATTCTAGTTCTTTCCCCATTGGAAAGATATTTGAGTGTAGAATAGTTTCACAAAGTATGAAACTTAAGTGGAAAATTTTACCCCCAAGAAATCCCATTTAAGACTGCAAGTTGGACGTGAAAGGTTTTACACCCCAATACTATGAACTGGGCCGTGTCGATAAAAATACTCATATCAGTTGATTCCTTAATTTTCATCTATAAATCAGTCAATATGGATGAGAAATTATAAAATTATACAATCTGGATCATCTACTATTAAAAAATCTCAAACAATAAACATATAAACCACTTTTATAAGTTATGTAAGTACTTCATGACCCCATTATATGTTTTATTATTTGACAAACCTGCTCCAAGGGTCAACCTAGAAATAAAAATTCTTTCAATATTGTGGGTGATTGGTATATTGATGATTTATTCTCCAAATTGAGGTTGTTTGGGTGTGGCACATGTCCTTGCTACCCAAATACATACCAGAAAAGTTAGCAATAGGGGAGATTGTTTATCAAGCAACTATTACAAGAATCACTAAACTAAACAAAAAATAAAAGAGGATATAACATACATTTTGCATTCATATTGGAATTTATTCTTTATTGGACCAAAACCATGCTAAAATTGAAGCCAAAATGATGGAATACATTTTTCTATATAGCATAAATATTTTTAGACATGATCCATAACATCCCATTTTAGTCCCTAGATTTTGTATATAGTAATTTAGATTGATAATCTTGGATGGAAAACATGGATATTTTTTCTAAACTCTATCTAATGTAAATATTTTTTTGGTTTAATTAATATATTTATAAATTCAGAGAAGAGAGAGACCGACACATATCCCAGTATTTAGGAGGGAAGCTTGACCAAGGGGAAATTTGTAAAGGGGTTTGAGAAGTTTCCTATCCACATAAATTAATCGAATCAACCTATAATGTGGCTATTGAACCACCTAAAAAAATATAATTCATGAGAATAACGGGGAGGTGGCACCCAAATACTCCAAATCATGTGATACATACCATTCTATATGATTTTTGTTGTCTCCACGACCCAAGGGGAAATCGAAAACTCTCATGTTGGGGAAATGCACGTGGGGATAAGGAGATCTATGAGAGAATATATTCGAGAGGATGTAATACAAATACAAAAAAAGAGTGAATAAAAATAGAGAAAGAAGTGTGTGAGAACCATAAAATGTATTCTAGTGAATCCATGAATTTTGTGAGTATAAATTGATCCATGCATGGGTGTTGAAGGAGCGACTTTGAATAGATGGGGGATAAATGTTGAGATTCAAAAAGATTTTTTTTTGGCACCAATTATGTTAGCCTCTCTCAAATAACAATAATAAATCCAAAATAATAAATAAAATAATTAAATATTCCAAGTTAGGAATATGTGCCTAACTCTTGGGTTGTTCCTCAAATATTGGAGTTTGTTTAGTAACTCCTATCTTGGTGGGTTTTTGGTGAGAAATTATCTCAACCAAAGGAGTCTAAGATAGCACAGACTATCTTAGACATTTTCTCTCATCTATTTAAATTGTAAACTAAATTCTTTTAATAAGAGAGAATGATGAGAATGCCATGAGGCTCAAGCCTCTTTTACGCCATTGTTTTTTCTGTTTTTTTATCTGTGTTTTTCTGTAATTTGTTTCTGAGTTAATTATTTTTTCTACATTTGGTATCAAAGCTAATATCCATTTTTGGTGAGGTTGAGAATATTTCCATTGTGTAACCTGCAAACGCAAGGGGGCGATAAATGAGATATTTAGTCCTACATTGGTAATACTGGTTGTGGTTGATATTATAAGTTTTTGTGAGTATACAACTTTATATATCTATATATATATGTTGTGTGTGTGAGCATGTGACAGTCGTGGCGTAGTATGCTGCATTTTGATTGAGGGATCGACCTCCAGCGTGGGAAAGCATCACTATCCTTGCACTTTCCAGCACCACAGTAACCACACGTATCCAAGAATGGGAATTTCATTGTGATGAGATTTGATGGGCGCAAAATTAGCATTGGAAAATGTCAGTTTTGATTCTTCATGTATCTCCAAAACTCTCTGTAGATTTGATGGGCGCAGAATTATCATTGGAAAGTGTGGTGTGCGAATTCTATAATAGTGTGTAGATGGGAGAGATATTGTTACGGTTACAGTGTTAAATGGATTTTGATAGGCTTCTTATCCTAGACTAGCAATCAGAAAGATTTTGTTAGAAAACCTCGGAGCTAGATGGGCTTGAGTTATTCCATGGTATTTTTCCATGCTTCACGGCATGTTGTTGAGACATCAAATCCTTTGATGTTGTGTATGATGTGTGAATGTTGTCATTCAGGATATCGTAAGATTAATAAGATTAATAAGTTTGAGGTCCAGTGTGGCTCAGTACAAGCGCACCTCATCCAAATTCTCATCCCAGACCAGATGCTGAAGCATGTTTGGGCTATAGTAACATCACCAAGATTCACTAATACATAAGGGTCACTAGTTATAATTTTGTGATGTTCGACACCATGCTTCGATCTCTGGAAGGGTGCCTTGCAAGTATTGAAGATTGAAGTTGACCACTGATCAAAGCTTCGCACAGACGACTCGCAATTCTGCTTACCGTGATGAAAATCTACTCTGTGCATCTTTGTCTCTGAGAAGGCCGACAAACTCAAATAGTCTCTGCCACCAGATTTCGTGTGTGCATTATTTAAGTGTTCTCTGTTTAAGAATTTTGAAAGGACTTTTTTTTCTATAATTAAATTGCAATAGCCATTTCTGATTGCCTCTACGCTGTGAGAAATCGAGGCGAGTACCTTAGTGAGCTCCATCACGTGCCAAAACAGTTGAAACATTGCACCTTCCAAGCAGTTCTTGAAGTTCCATGTTGTTTGCAGTTGCATCATCTGAGGACTAAAAATTGTTGACTCTTCTTGTAGTTGCAACACCTTGCCAAACTCTTACTCCTCCCTCTGAAGGACCTTCCTCCCAGTCCCTTGCTACTCCCTGTGAAGCACATTCATGACAGTTCCTGCTAACATCTTCTGAAGCACCACCTTTCCAATCCCTTCTTGTTTCTTCCTTATCAACTTGTGTCTCCTCATCCACTACTACCCTTGTCACTCTTTCAAGGTCTTCTGTATTTTTAGATTGGTTACTTTCTTGAGGCTCCTCTTGCGCATTGCTCTGTGTTTCTCCCAAGACATTGGACTAATCATTTCTAGAAGTACTAGAATCTCTGGAACTACTAGAGTTGATGCTTCCAGAACCATTGGAATGGTTACCAGCATGACCATGAACGATGCTCTCTAATATGAAGAAAAACCCTTCCCTTAAACAAGACACAAACCCGCATTGTCTAATCGGCTCAAACTTTTGTAGTCACAGGAGGCCCTCTTCCTCAATTCCACCCAAAGGCCTGGCAAATATACCTTCGTGTAACGACTATAAATATTTTCGGTGTGCAAGACCCGCATCGATGTTCAACAACCTCAAACTCTCCGCTCTCCTCCCAACTCGACTAAGAAATCAAGAATGACTTGCCTTCGCAATCTTAGTACTGAAGCCGGTATGCGAAACAAACAATAATAATGTTAAAGTTGGGTGGTTGTGCGTAAGAACTTTTCCACATTGATGAGATATAGTTAATGCTGTGTATCAAACCCCTAATTATGGTGGCTAATATTCTTAACGATGTGAATGATTTTTAAGGAATGAAGTGATATGTGATTATTATTATATATATATATTTGTAATGGAGAAAAGGGTGTGTTTTTTTTTTTTTTAATGAGTGAATGGGAGAGATAAAAAGTGACTCTCTTTGTAATTAAATAAATAAGGTGTGTTTCCATTTGTATTTGGAGAGATAAGGTGATTTTGGAGAGGTAAGCGTTTTGTATTTGGAGTGATCTGTGGAATTTTTTAGAGCAATTTCTTGTTGTAATTAAAATTATTGGTTTACTTTGAGAGAGATTGAGTCGATGAATATCTAGATTTTGAAGACAAATTGCTTCCAAGGGTTGTGAGCTTGGCATATTCATTACTTGAAGGTGGAGATTTATTATGTACTCAATACTTAATAAAGATATCATTTTTTGGTGATTGTGTCCTAGGTCCCCCCGAAATTGAATAAGGGGATCTTAGGTACACCATGTATGTTTGTGATGGCGCATGTTTTTTTATGGATTCATGCTATTGTTTTTTATTTGTGTCTTGTTCTGATACATCAATAATTTCATTTAATATCGCAGACATAAATTTCAATATTAGAAATCACAAAACATGTAACGAAATAGCTGCAAGATCAACACATGCATTTGCGCCACTACAACATATAATCAAAGATTGTCTACATCAACCTTCTACATCAACAAGCACTTTCACTTAGTCAAGTTAATGTATTTCAAAGAAAATTCTACATCTTGCAAATCCATTTCAGAACTTGTAATCAAATTCATTTTTTTAAGTGAATCATTAAAAATTCATTGTTAATGAATTTTTAAGAGAACAACCGAATCATTAAAATCATTGTAAGCTTTCTTGGGTGCATTTTCGACAGTGTTCGACACCCTTCCTTTACGCAAAATCAAGTGAGTGCACGAATGTCTAAAGCAAACAAGCAACAATTTTACATCTCCAAGCGAGCGTGAGTATCCATTCAAGAAATTTGCATCAATTTAGTACAAAGATAAAACCATCAAGTGAGACAGCGTGAAGTTCATTGCAACAATCATCAAAGCAACCAAACAAGTTAAAACAATCAAGCAAGTTGAGATCGACACCAAGCAAGCGTGGCTATTCATTCAAGTGAGCGTGAAGTCATCAAGTAAGTCAAGTGAGTGCTTAAACAAATGCGATCGTCATCAAGCGAGTGTGAATTCCAAAGCTTAAGCAAGAAATTTCTACAAATCTAGCAAGTGTTCTCAGAAAGTGCAATAACCAAAAAAATCAAGCGAGCGTGCCATTCAAGAAAGCCTGTCATTCAAGTGAAACAGTTCAAAGTATGACATATAAAACAAGAGAGCTTGATTTCACGTGAGCAAGTTGAGATGATGCAACATATTCAATAGTTAAACATTCTTCACAGTTTGATCATCTCCAATGATGAATACATGGTGCACGTTAGCAAAGAAACTCTTTCTAATATTTCACGGAATCTACACCAAACACATGAAACTATTGAGTTTCTTCAACTAGAGTTGCAACTTCAAAGGATTGAATTGCAAGAAAAACGTGATACTTTCAATTTTTTGAACCATCCAGATGATAATTCATTCATTCCAACAGCTTCAAATGTCGAATTTGTTCCATTTCCAATTTCTTCCAAGCCCATCATCAAGCCATGGGAAGAAATTCAACATAACAAGAATCGAAGAGGCTTATGATATGTCACTAATGACACCAACCTGCATATCCCAGATTATTCCAAGCCAATTAAGTTCTCCAGTGTAGGATTTCTTGCCCATCTCACCTTAGCAAGTTCTAAGAAAGTTGTAGAAAACTAGCAATGCACGCAACCCAAAGTTGTAGACAAACAGAATTTCATGCAACCTGAAGTTGAAGTCCAACTAAAATGTTCTCATTGTCAAAGAACCAGTCATATGGAAGATCAGTGTTTTGATCTCCATCCTTTTTGCCATTGTGGCAAGCCCAATCATTCCTCAGAAAAATGTCGCAAGCAACAAGAAACAACTAGATTGAAAATACATTATGAATGGATTGACCCTTGGGAATGGTCATCCACAGTCAAATATTGTCTCAATTCTAAAACCGAATACAATCATAGATAGTGCAGCCAACAATGAAAAAATGATGGTACTCTCATGCAGTTGAACGGGGGAGCACACCAATGTAAAACTGCTACACCTAAAGGGGGGAGTTTAGGAATACTTCCCAAGAGAAGTGTCTCTCTTTTTAGTTGACAAAGGGGTGAAAATGTTAATGAAATTGACAATGGTTGTCAGACTGAAATTCTTGACAAAACCAGCAAAATCAGCCAGTGGGCATCAACAAATTTTCCAGTGGGCAGTCGACAGCAAAGAGGCAGTGAAAAATTTTCTGCACAGCACAAGAAACAGTGAGTTGTTTTTGACGTCATCAGCCAATGGGCTTTGAAAAAATTTTGTTAGTGGACAAAGGATGTTGATTTCATGCAAAAGACAGATGGACCCTTTTGCAACTTGGCACTTGATGGAGTTGTCAAGTGAAATTCAGGGATGAATCAGATATATAGTTGACTCATGGTCTCTTCAGATTGCAGTTTTTCGGCATCCAACTTTGGCGGTTTCTCGGGCAATGTTTTTGAGGATCAACATGAGAACTTGGAAGATGGTTCCTAGTTCTTATTTTGTATTTTTCATTGAAGGGGAGAATGTTAGCCTCTCTCATATAACAATAATAAATCCGAAATAATAAATAAATTAATTAAATATTCCAAGTTAGGAATATGTGCCTAACTCTTGGGTTGTTCCTCAAATATTGGAGTTAGTGGGTTTTTGGTGAGAAATTATCTCAACCTAAGGAGTCCAAGATAGCAGGAACTATCTTATACATTTTCTCTTATCTATTTAAATTGTAAACTAAATTCTTTTAAAAAGAGAGAATGATCAGAATGCCATGAAGCTCAAGCCTCTTTTCTGCCATTGTTATGTCTGGTTTTGTATCTATGTTTTTCTGTAATCTGTTTCTGAGTTAATTATTTTTTCTACAAATGATCCTAGTGAAAATTAAGCACCTACACTACGGTGGGGCCCACAAGCTATTTTTAAGTGCATGTCTATTTTTATTATCCCTTAATTTAGATGCACATTCAACTGTAATATATTCTCAATGTGGACTTGAAATAGTAAAATGAAGTGGAAAAATGAGTTAGCTAAGTGAATTTTGAGTTACAGCTTGGTTGGTGGGACATGCAGAGTAATTCTAGTTGCAACAGAGTGATTCTAGTTGTAACAGAGTTCAAAGTGTAGTGGTGCATGAGTTTGTGCAAGTTGTAAATATTTTAACTCAGTTAAGTGAGTTAAACTCAGTTGTGCTAGTTGTAACTAAAGATACAGTAGTGAGAGATCTAGTGAATTAAATATTAATTAATTCACATGCAGTGATCTCACATGCAACTGAGGATTTACTATTATTAGTTGCATGAATGTTAGATCTAGTGGAGACCCAATTGAGTTCTACATGAAAGGGAAGTTGACTATCAGTTGTGACATTATCCGCTTGCACACATGCAAGAAAAAACACATTGGATGTGCCCATGATACTTGCATATTCAAGGGATGTAGGATTACATCAATTCAAGGATTTCATTCAACAAGAATTGTGCATTGAAGGCAAGTTGTCTAGAGGCAGAAAATTAGATAAGGGATTTCCCAATTTTTTGTATGACAGTGTCAGACAATTAGCTCATGTACTGAGGGATTTTGTGAGAATATTCTTTTATGTAATTGTTTCATTATCCATGATATAATATACAATAGAATATAGTGGGGTTTTAAGCTGTAATCTTTCCCTGAGAAATTATCTGTGTTGTGTGTGATTGATCTTTTTTCATTTTCATGTGATTGGTGATTGTCTTTTTAATTACGAAATTATTTTTCGAAGTGATTAGGTATTTAACTTTAGAAAATTGTCAGATTGGGTGAATCCAAGATATACATGAATATTGTATAATTTCTACATGCTATCGGAGCACAATAAATTGTACAATTGAAGCAGGAGTTGAGTTTGTGACTAGATAGAATTTGAATCTGCAAAAATATTTTCTTGGTGCTACAACTGATTCAAGATCTAAATGGATTTCAATGGCTTGAGGTTAGAGTATGCACTCGAGGGTGCCTCGAACTACATTTCTTGGAAGGACAGGATGGAGGCGGTACTTGAAGACAATGGCTTGAAGGAATTCATTGACAAAGATGTTCCTAAGGAAGATGTTGCAAATGAAACCAATCTTGATGCATGGAAAAACAAAGTGTAAAGGCGAGGACAATCCTTTTAGAGGGAGTACGAGACCACATTATCTTAAGCCTCCATGGGAAAGCCACGCCATATTCTATGTGGAAGCCTTTGACGTATCTATTCCAAAGTAGCAACAACCATAGGAAATTGGCGCTCAAAGATAAACTCAAGAAGATTAAGATGGAAAAGGGTAACACCATTCCGAAGTATCTCAAAATTTTTTTCCAATGTCAGGATGAGCTAGGGAGTGTGGGAATAATAGTAATTGATGATTATTTTGTGTGTTTTGCTTTCCTAATACTTCCTAAGTGTTGGCATAGGTATGAAGCTTCTATCAAAGGATGAGAAAAATTTCCAAATTAGGAACAACTATGGCTGGATTTGGTGCAGGAGGAGTTCAAATGGAACACCAGAAATGGCTCTTCATCAAGGAATTATGATGAATAGGATTATGCTTTGGCTACCAAGGTGAATAAGGGGAAGGGGAAGAAATTTCATTCTAAATCTGATTCTAAAGGCAAGAAGCAGGACATGTCCAAGGTGAAGTGTTTCCATTGTCACGAACATGGTCATTTTGCTACTAACTATCCACAAAAGAAGAAGAACAAGACGGTTGTTGGATTTGCAACTGGTGAGGCTCTTGCCTTGCAATTTGAGCTTGAATTCTCATGGATTGCATGCATGGTGTAAATTACATTGGGATGGATGTGGTATTTGGATAGTTGCGCTTCCTTTCACATGACGAGAGATAAGGAAATTTTCAGTGACTTGGAGGAGAAAGATCTCTAGATTCATATTGATATGGGATGATGGATGATACAGTGCTTCTAGAATTGGTATGATTACCTTTTAGAGGGAATGAAGTAAAAAATTTCAATTAAAATATGTAATGTATGTACCAGGTCTCAAGAAAAATTTGGTCTCAGTCGCAATGTTGGAGGAAAGAGGCTATGACATTGTTTTTTGTAATGGAAAAGATTTCCTACGACATAAAACAATGGGTATATACAAGAGGATATGGATTCAAGTTAAGAATATCTAAATGTTGTATGTAAATGGTTGCGCTTCCATGATGGACAAGGCAGAAAAAGTGGTGAGTCAAGATGAGGGCAAATTATGGCACAAGCGATTGGGCCATCTTCATCATTGAGCCTTGAAACTCATGCAACAAATATCTACTAGAATTTCAATGGGAACACGTGCTCAGTTAGATCAATGCAAGGGTTGCACAATGGGGAAGTATATAAAGTCCACCTTTCATGAGAAGGAGAATCATGCTTCAGGAATCCTTGAGAGAGTTCTCACAAACATGTGTCGACCATTCTCAGTTGCTTTAACAACAAAACATAAGTACTACGTAATATTTGTTGATGAATTTTCTCATAAATGATGGATCTTCTTCATGCAGAAGAAAGATCAAACATTCTATAAGTAATGTGATTTTAAGGCATTGGTGGAGAAAGAGTCAAGGAATCAAGTGAAGTCTCTAAGGACCGATAATGGTGGATAATACATCTCTAAAAAATTCGATAACTTCTGCAGCAAAGAAGGAATTCGAAGAGAACTCATAGTGCCTCGTAACCCACAGCAGAATGGGGTCGCAGAGAGGAATAGAAGAACATTTGTGGGTACATCACGAGCGATGTTGCATGATCAGGGCCTACCAATGCATTTTTGGGCATAAGTATGAAAACATATGGTTTATGTGCAAAATCATTGTCGTCATAGAGTAATTGGCATGAGTACACCTGAAGAAGCTTTCACTAGTAAGAAACCATATGTTTCACACTTTATGATTTTTGGTTCATTTTTTTTTGTGCACGTGACCAAGGCATGGAAAATTTTAGGGGCTAATATTCGCATTTGGGTTAATTTTCCATGGTTTTTCCAAAAGAAAGATTCACCAATTTCCATTTTTTTTATAAAAATGATTCACCCAAATTTTACAATATAAAATTATTTTACATTCAAAATCGCCAACACTATATAAACAATATATATAAAATCATAATAAATGTGAAAATTTTACAAATACATCAATAAAAATTTTATAGTTTGCATATTAGGGACCAGTGAGATTCACCAATTTTTTAAACTTCAAGATAATTTTCTATCCTTAAAATTTTTCCTGGACCAAGGACGCCAGAAAGAAGCCAGAACCGGCTGCTGAAGTTCAGATTTTTTTTGGGTACAAAGAAACACCCTATATTTATCGTGTGTATTTTCCAAACAAAATAACGACTATTGTGTGACGAGATATAAAATTTGATGGGGAGAAAGCCATGTGGTTGTTCCTTGAGAGGGATTTGGACTTGCATGTGGAGGAGGAATTGTTGGTTCCCAAAGATGGGTCTCAAGATGCTGATCAGCCACACAAGGAGGTTCATGGAGTGGAGGAAGCCACTCAAGTAGAGCCATCCATTAGAAATGGTAGAAGGCGCACCACGGAAGCCCATAGGCTGACACTTGATGATGCATAGAATGTAGGAGCCCCTACTTCATAACACAGATAGAGACAGTCTCTTGACCGATTTACTTGATACATGGCTCTCATGAGAAAAAATATTTTGATTGAACCATATTCCTTTTAGGAAGCAGTGAAAAAACCTACTTGGGATGATGCAATGGTGGAGGAGTATGACTCCATTGTCAATAAGATTGCATGGGAAATTGTCCCAAGGTCAGTTAACAAATCAGTGGTAGGTTCAAGATGGAAGTACAATGTAAAGCAAGTTGTTGATGGAACTGTAGAGAAATACAAGGCAAAATTTGTGGCATGGGGCTTCTCACAGATCGAGGGGATAGATTATGATGACACCTTTTCACCTGTCGCAAGGTACTCTTCCATAAGGACCATCCTTGCACTCTCATCTAAAATGGGCAGGTGCATTCATCAGATGGATGTGAAAACTTCATTTATGAATGGGATCATTGAGGAAGAGGTTTACATAGAGCAGCCTAAAGGTTTTGAGATCTTCAACAACGAGTCTCATGTGTGCAGGCTAAAAAGAGCATTGTATGCGCTAAAGCGAGCACCCCGTGCTTGGTACACTCGGATAGACAGCTATTTCACTGGACTAGGCTTCACCAAAAGTGAAGCATATGCAAACATGTACCAGATTGTGGTTGAGGGTAAGATATTGATCATTTTTATTTATGTTGATGATTTAATTTTGACTGGTGATGAGCAAATGATACACTCATGCAAGGAGGATCTTGCAAGGGAGTTCGAAATGAAGGATATGGGCCTCCTTCATTATTTCCTTGGATTAGAAATATGGTAGCGGGATGGTGAAATTTTTGTGTCTCAAGGAAAGTATGTAAACGAGATACTAGGTATGTTTAACATGGAGATTTGGAAACCCATGGATACTCCTCTTCCAGGAAACTGTAGGAAAGAGGATGCTACTTCTGGAGAGGTAGTGGAAGCTACTGTCTATCAACATTTAGTTGGTTCGCTAATGTATTTAGTGAGAATGAGACCAGACATTTTCTATGCGGTTAACTAGCTAAGTCAAGCTATGGTTAATCCTACCAAGCTCTTTTGGAAGGCGAGGAAGCATGTCCTGAGATACCTGATGGGCACATCAGAGTATGGTCTATGGTAGAGGTAGATGGATGGAGTGAAATTGCATGGCCTCACAGATACAAATTGGGCTGGAATTCCATCGGACAGAAAGAGCACATCAGGGGGGATCTTTAGCATTGGATCTATAGCTCTTTCTTGGTACAGAAGGAAGCAGAGATCCGTGTGGCTTAGTTCATAAGAATTGGAATACATGGAAAAAATTCAAGCTACATGTGAGGCTATCTATATGAGAAAGATCTTGGTTGGTTTTTTTGGTTCTCAGATGGATCCAATAATGATTCATTGTGATAATGAGAGTTGCATTAAAATATCGATTTATCTTTTGTTTCATGATAGGTCCAAGAATAAAGATATCTGGTACCATCATCTTAGAGATTGTGTGTAGAGGATAATCATGTTGCTTCAGTACATTCCCACTGAAAATTAGGATGTAGATATTCTAATGAAGGCGCTCACCAAGAGAAAATTCAAATACCATAGAAACAGGATCGGGGTGAAGGATAATCCCTTTCTTGTTGAGAGGGAGTGTTGAGATTTAATAAGAAAAATTTTGGCACCCATGATCCTAGTGAAAATTAATCACCTACACTAGGGTGGGGCCCACAAGCTATTTTTAGGTGCTTGTCTATTTTTATTATCCCTTAATTTAGATGGAAATTAAACTATAATCTATTCTCAAGGTGGACTTCAAATAGTTAATAAAGGTGGAAAAATCAGTTATCTAATTCAATTTGAGTTAGAGGTTGGTTGGTGGGACATGTATAGTAATTCTTGTTGTAATAGAGTGATTCTATTTGTAACAGATTTCAAAGTATAGTGGTGCATGAGTTTGTGCATGTTGTTAATAGTTTAACTCAGTTAAGTGAGTTAAACTCAGTTGCGCTTGTTGTAACTAAAGAGAAACTAGTGATAGATATAGTGAATAAAATATTATTTAATTGACATGCAGTGATCTCACATGCAACTAAGGATTTACTATTATTAGTTGCATGCATGTTAGATCCAGTGGAGGCCCAGTTGAGTTCTAGGTGAAAGGGAAGTTGACTATAATTTGTGACATTATCCGCCTGCACACATGCAAGAAAACGCACATCGGATGTTCCTATGATACTTGTGCAATCAAGGTAGGAAATATTTCATCAATTCAAGGATTGTATTCAGTAAGGATTGCACAGTTAAGGCATGTTGTTTTGAGGCAGTAAATAGGCTAAGGGATTTCCCAATTTTTGTATGACAGTGTGAGACAATTAGTTGATGTATGGAGGGATATTGTGAGAAGAGTTTTGTATGTATTTGTTTCATGATCCATGATATAATATACAATAGAGGATAGTGGGATTTTTAGCTGTAATATTTCCCTAGGAAATTATTTATGTTGTGTGTGGTTGATCTTTCTTCATGTTCATGTGATTGGAAATTGTCTTTTTAATTTTGGAAATATTTGTAGGATTGATTTAGTATTTAACTTTAGCAATTGTTAGATCGGGTGAATCCAAGATATACATGCGTATTGTATAATTTATACAATAAAATTATTTTTAGTTACAACTAACCTATTTGGGGATGAATTATTGAATAAAATAGATAATGAATCAGCAATGAAGCCTTCAACCTAAGAAATATGGACTTGTAGGAAATTCTAAAGAATTAGTTTAACTAAGGAACATAAGGCATTGAGAGAAAGAGAAATATAAAGAGATTGTTATATTATTGAAGGGGTCCCTTTTTTGTTGTGAAGCCCCTAGATGGCCACAATGTTTTATATTAATATGCCACAATTCAATAGTTGAAGAGAAAAATATTGAATCCTATGTCTGAAGGGGAGTGGCCTTCATGTCCTCTACCATGTTTTCAACCTTATGAAATCTTGAGTGATTCTTTCCCCGAGGAATTATAATTAGATTTGTGGTGGCCAAATAAAAGAAAACTATAGTGTTGATGTGCCTATGGTTAGGTGGAGAGTGGATCTCCCTTCTTCTGTTTCGAGTAAATCTAAGTGACTCACACAAGTGTATATATCTTCTTACTAACGAAATGGATTGTTACTCAATGTTATTCTATTTGTAGCTATATTGGATTACTATGTATGTTTATAATTATAACATTAAAGTATTTCTAATGGTTTATTCAGTTTGTATGTAATGAAGAGTAGAAAAAATGATTTTTCATTCTTGATTGTTACCTATCATTTCCTTATTTTTGATCTCTATACAAAAAAATAATTTTATTGAACTAAAATGTTTCCTGTGAGTTATGTTGTGAAGTGGAATTAAGATGCTAAATAAATATTATAGTTATTTATGTATCCAAATGTGTGAGTGGACTTACCAAGCTAGTGGTGCGAGAGAATAGCAAGAGACTATATCTCTATCTTGATGAGAAGACTTGAAATTTATTTTATGGTTAAAGGGATTTTTTCCCTTTATATTTAAGACAAATATTGGTTTCCCTATTTGTAATTTTTTGGAAGTGGAAGTTGAAGCTGCATTCCAAAAGGAGTGAGAGTAATCGTAGTCAATTAGAAAAAAATGTGTATCTAGCCCTTGGCCATCTCTTTGTTTTTCTTGGTGAAATGGCTTGATTGAAGGTAGTGTTTTTTATTCTCCCTAAGGTCATTGAATAATTCTAAGCCTTGAAAAAAAATTGGGTGATTCCTTTCCCTATCAAAGACAATTTCTAACTTATGAAAGAAGTTTGAGAAACTCTTCAAAATTCTCAAACCTTTAGGTTTAAAAACCTTCAGCTTAGCCACAAGTGGGCTATTAGACCTTTGGTTGTTCGAATATCAAGCCTCAGGAATCAAAATAAACATAAAAAAAACTACCACCACAAACTCATGATACTAATGGATCCTAATAATTCTATTACTGGATACATATATCATTTTCAGTTATTTATTGTGTATCAAGAATCAAGTTATCAGGCCTCAAGTTATGTGTCTTCGAAACTCGAGGTTTGAGCCCTTTTTACCTTTAATAATTATATATTCATATAGGAGTTATAAATTTTAAGAAATGGATCCTTTCGCCTCATACCCTTGTCAGATGGATGATGGGAATAGTGAACATGAGCTTGAATGAAAAGGGATATCATGCCTTCAACCATAAAGTATAGATCTTTTGGCTACTTAATTTTGATATAATGTAATATAAAATATTAATCAAAGTCCCTAATACTAACAAAACCTACATTTCTTGTTGTTTAATGGAAGGTTCACGAGTTTCTAGATAATGAGACAAGGGATTGGATTGTTGGGTATTAGGATACTATGATTTTGAAGTTTTCATATCTATATATTGATACCCAAATATCAATATTTACTCTTTATATCAATGAATAAAAATAAGGCATTGGATGTGACATGTTAGTATGGCAAGTTTGGTGATGTGGCATGTTAACATGATATTGATGTTTCATGTTGATGCAATAGGAGATGTGTCATGATGATGTGGCACAAAGAAGGCCCTTTGATGTTGTGGTATATGAATGTGGTGTTGATGTAACATGTCAATGTGGCAAGACAATGTGGTGGGATGACATGGATTAGAGTGCATAGTGGTGTTGAGGTGGAAACTAGGAAGCAAATGAGGTGGAGATGATATGGATATCAAATGTCAAGACATCGGGTTATTACTTGTTAGGAAATATTATATCCATATGAATCCATTATTCTAATGTATCCCAATAATTTTATTGGCTAATGAAAATAATCCTATTATTGGATTCCTATCAATTTGATCGGGGAAGTGGTCACAAGCATAGTTCATGTGTTTATATGGAGGGGTGGTAGTCTATTGACCTAGGATAAGGATTGTCAATTAAAGGAATATGTGGAGTCATGGTGGTAAATTAAATGTTATTCATCCTATGGGATGTCTATTATTAGGGTTACTTTCCATTTTCTTTCAAAGTGTCATCCTTTGGTATATCAAGATATCATCCTCTAGTATATGGGGATATCAGTGATTAGAAAGTTACATACTAGAGTGTAGAGTGTCATGTTATTAGTAGGTTAGGACCTATGTTATCAAAATTTTATCTAGATACCCACCAAACCTAATAAGTATCTTAACTTAGCACACCAAGTGGCAAATGAATGGTGAGATTACATCGGCGAAGGTTTCCACATGTAAAAGTGACAACAAATTCTACACTAGTGATAAGTGGGAAAGATAGTGCCACATGTCTACCACATGGTGTTAGGACCTCACAATGTACCATTTTTACCATACATTTTGACACCACTTTACTCTTTATAGCTATATTTAAAAAGGTTACATTATCATTTCCATCCATTTTATCCAAAGGTATATGAAATCCTTCTCTTTACTATATATTTAATTTTTTTACGTATAATTCCACATTACTCTTATATTTCATCATTAATCGAAGGTAGATAGTTTCTAACACAAGTCTAAAATATCACAGATAATTTATGATAAGGAACGTGTTGTTGCTGAAACAGTCAGCGGGCACATAAATTCCGTCACTACTCGTGATTTGCGATTTCGAAAGAGTATTTCAGGAACGATGGCAACAAGACGAAGAAAAGCAAGGAAAGTTGTTACACGGATTGTTTTGAAGCTAGTATTTTTGTATCTGTTGTAACAATATTCTACTATGGATGAATAGAAAGACCCTGTTTTAAGATAGAAGAACAGATTTGGATAAAAATAGGATTTCTCTGATGTAATTTTAATAGATGTCTCCTCTTTAAAAAGAGGAGACATCATCATTAGAAGGAGTGAGAGACTGTAGGAGAGACATTATTTTTTTGAGCGGAAAGGAGCAAGACTCCATTGTAATGTATCATTCCTTTTTGACAGATGAATAAAGGTTTCTTTTGAGCGCTTCAATTTAAACTCTTTCCTCTAGGGAATCTTGTGAGAAGGAAAGGGCCTGCCTTCATCACAAGATTCACCTGATTGCTCCTGTAGTTTGTTAACTTCTTTATGTTATTCGCACCTTAATTTAATCTTGTTTTCTAAAGAATCATTTATACAGTTTTGTATTTCTTATCAAGCACTATGTTTTCTTTAACACTGCATTAGCCTTACACCATTCATTCTTAAGAAGCCAAGAGATATTTTTTTCTGTTATTTTTTTGAATGTGTGATTGATATCAGGAAACAGGTGCTGAAGATTCCTGTTCATGGGAATAGGGTCTTGTTTTCCTTGGATTGATCTTATTCCCACAATGTGATTAGTGTCAGGCAACATGTGCTGAGGATTCCTGTTTGGAGGAATAGGGTCCTATTCCCTGTTATGGTTGATTGATTTCCTTTCCTGCAGGGTGATTTCCTTTCATTATCTTTTCCTAGAATTCTTTTAATGAAAGACTGCAATAGAGGAGTTGCTTCTGCTGTAACACAAGTAGGCTTCAACTTTGTTAAAGAGGGGTGTGAATAGTTGGATTTGTATGATTGATAATTGTGTGACTTCTACTACAACATTTCCATGCTTTTGGAATTGAGCATATCCAGTGCGTGATTCTCTTTGGAATAAACAGACCTTCCCGGGTTGACAATTTATGTGGTGCTTGAATTGTTAAAACAATTAAAGCGACCAACATTTTGGCGCCGTTGCCGGGGAAGGCAATTATAGATTTCAAAAGCATTGATATTTTCTTTCTAGATGTGCAGATTGTATGAGAGGACGCGGAACCCAGGAGAAAACTAACCCTACAGGTGGCAAGGGCAAAGGAAGGGGATGAAGAAAGACTTTTATTGACGAAATTGTATGAAAGGCTGAATCATCACAGAGATTAAGTTCTCAAAGACCAAAACCTTAGCACTCCCCTCAATCAGATTACAAAACAGAAGAAGTTATGAGCCCTAAAAACGTAGAGGAACCAGTAACAGATATTAAAGAACCAACAGCCAGTGCTGGAGAATCAGAAGAAAGTGCTAGCGAATCAGTAGAGCATGTTGAGGAACTAATAGAGAATATTGGACGACCAGTGGAAAACATTGAGGAGCCAGTAGAAGATTTTTAGGATCGAGAAAGTGCAGTAGGAGAACAACCAATTGAAGGAAATAATGAAGAATTCTTTGGTGGTGGACGTATAGATCCTGAAGGAGAAGGAAGGGATGAAAATTATCTCTCTACCTTAGGATTTCCTATCAGTGATCGCCCTAGAGGAACAACTCCTATGAAGAATATTCCATTGTCAGCTTTACCCAACTTCCATGGTTTATCCTCTGAAGATCCAGATGAATTTATTTTTAAATTTGATATATTATGCAGAAGTTATGATTATGTTACTAATGCTCAGAAGTTGAAAATGTTTCCAGCAACGTTAAAAGGAAATGCTTTAAGATGGTTCATGAACCTTGGAAGTCAGGTAATCACAACATGGGAACAGATGGAACATAAATTTCTGCTTAAATATCAAGACTATTATCGGACAAGAGAAAAGAGGGAGGAACTATTCAACATGGCACAAAATCCAGACGAGAATTTGGAGGACTATGTGGAAAGACTGCAGTATAATCTGTAGAGATCTGATCATCCGAATGTAAGTAAAGAAATCCGTAAAACAATATTACTTAGAGGATTAAGGGATTATTTTTTAGACATGTTAAACATGCTTGGAAAGGGAGATATATCTAAAGAATCATATGATGAGATTGTTGAACTCTATAAAAGATGTTTAAGAGGAGCTGCAAGGAACAGAGCAAGTAACAGACATCCCACCTATTCAAGAGTTCAGAAATCAACCAGTGGGGGAGAAACAAGAGCTGAAATAGGTAATTTACTTGAAGAATTTAAAACTGAGATGTTAAGTTATTTTGCTTCACAAATTGACACCTTGCAGGTTAAAAAGAAGCAGGCTGAAGTAGAAGCAGCTCTGGCTATATTTTTCCCTAAATGCAGAGATAAACATCCACTAAGGGAATGCCCATTGGACAAAATACCAATCTGCACCCTTTGTGAGAAAGATCATGAAACACAACAATGTCCCTCTCTACCAGGAATAAAGGTAGCACTGCAGCCAACGGAAGAAGAAGCTGAAGAAATTTACCTGCTGACACAAAGAATACAATGGAAACGAAAAGGAAAAGGTATGAATTCTAGTATGCCATTTAATCGTTGGAATAATTATTCTGCTTTTAGTCAAACAAATTACCCTCCCTTTAATCAAATGCAATACCCACCCTTTAATCAGATGAACTACCCGCCCATGCAACAAACAGACCCTCCCTTTTTTGATCCTGCAATGTGGATTCCTTGGCCCCCACAATAGCCATCTTCTTTTAATCCATGGAATTCAAATTGGAGAAGCCAACAACTCCCGTATCCAAATCAATTTCCTCAATTTCAACAACCACTTCCTCTACCATCAAGTGCTCCACCAAATAATCAAATGAGACCCCAGCTACCTGTGCAACCAAATCCTAACCCCAATCATAAAGTTGTGCAAGTCATTGATATTCAGAAGCAACCTACATTTTATACGATGCAATGTAATGATATTCATTTGAGATCCAGGAAAATAGTATAACCTTTCATCGATGATACAACCTCTTCTGATTCTGATAAAGAGGAAACCGAGAAACATAAAAAAGCACAACCACCCTCTAACAAGGGTATTGAAATAACAAAGCCACCATTCCTTGAGCGTTCATTTTTAACTAAAATGCCTGAAACACCTATTTTTAATATTTTAGGAGAATTGCAAAACTTGTATGCTAAAATTCCACTTTTACAGGCACTGAGAGATGTACCAATTTATGCCAGAACCATGAGGGACATTTGTGTTAAGAAACCTGGTAGGAAGACTAAAGACCCCCCTACAGTTCATGTTATGGGTGATTTATCTGCATTAATTTCCAGAAAAACCCCTCTTGTGAAATATGGTGACCCTGGCCATCCTACTGTGATAGTTCAAATTGGTAAAACGATAATTCCTCAATTTTTGGTAGATCTAGGTGCTGCAATAAACATTATGACTCTCGAAACTTCACAGTTGTTATAGCTGAATAACACAATTAGAGATACACCAACCATCCTAGAGTTAGCTGACCGTTCTACAGTTAAACCAGAAGGAGTTGTTGAAGATCTAGTTATCTCGGTTGAATTCTAGAATTACCCAGCTGATTTTGTGGTATTACAAACTAAAACAAATGCAAGGACACCTTTTAATTTCTAGAAGGTTGCTGTCAGTTGCTACCGATGCCTTTACTGTAATTTATAGCTCGTTCAATGACAATTTCTAATGGTTATGAAACTAAACAGCTTACTCTTTATCCTCATGCTACACCCATAATTAATAATGAAAATTCTGTGTGGATGGATTATGATGATAATGTTATTCAGCCCATTTTAACTATCGGACAAGCCTTAACTCTTAAAGACAATACAGAGGATGAAATAATTAATAATTTTATCTGCGAACCTTCCTCTGTAATTGCTGAAACACACAATCAATTGACTGCACTTTTTGAAACGGATACCCAGGAAAAGATTGAATCTGAAGATTTATCTCAGACATTAACCACTATCTCATCTAAAAGCATAACAGTGGAAATCGAACCTGGAAAAACATTAAATATAAATCCTGATCTAACAGTTGCTGAAACACAGTAGTTAATGAAGTTATTACTTGAAAATAAGGAAGCATTCGCATGGGATTACACGGATATGAAGGGAATCTCTCCTGAATTATGTACTCACCGAATTTATATTAAAGAAGGTTGCCGACCAGTCTGTCAACCCCAAAGACGAATGAACCCTAATTTAAGAGAGATTGTTAAAGAAGAACTTCAGAAATTGCTTAATGCAGGATTTATATACCCCATATCTGACAGTGAATGGGTTTCCCCATTGGTAATAGTCCCTAATAAAAATGGGAAATGGAGAGTGTGTGTTGATTACAGAGCCTTAAACAAAGCTACTCAAAAGGACCACTTTCCTTTACCTTTCATTGATCAGGTGTTGAATAGTCTGTCAGGAAAGAAATTCTTTTCTTTTCTAGATGGATTCAGTGGGTATAACCAAATTAGAATTGCACCCCAAGACCAAGACAAGACCACTTTTACTAGTCCTTGGGGAACTTTTGCCTATAGAGTTCTTCCATTTGGACTATGTAATGCACCAACAACTTTTCAGAGGGCTGTTATAGGAATCTTTTCTGATATGCTGAATGATTCTATGGAAATATTTATCGATGATTTTACTCCTTATGGTGTGTCTTTTGAAGATGCATTACAAAATCTTGAGAAGGTACTTAAATGTTGTATACAAGCTCACCTCTCCCCAAGTACTGAAAAATTTCATATGATGATGAGTGAAGGAGTAGTTCTTGGAAATTTTATTTCATCTCAAGGCATTTAGGTAGACCCATCCAAAATACAGGTCATTCGGAATCTTCCTATTCCTAAAACACAAACTGATGTGAGAAGTTTTCTAGGACATGCTGGATACTACAGAAGATTTATTAAAGATTTCTCTAAGATAACTTCTCCATTATTTGTGTTTCTTATGAAAAATGTTGAATTTAAGTGGACTAATATTTATCAGAAAGCCTTTGTAGAACTCAAGCATTAGTTATCTATTGCTCCTATTTTGAGAGGACCTGATTGGGCCCTCCCCTTTCATATATCTTCTGATGCTTTAGACACTGCAATTGGAGTTGTCTTGGGACAAGAGGAAAACCATATTCCTTATGCTATCTATTTTATTAGTAAGAACATGACACCTGCTGAGCTTAATTATACAGTTACTGAAAAGGAGTTTCTTGCAGTAATTTATGCCATTAATAAATTTTGAGATTACATCACTGGTTACTCTACTTTTGTCCACAATGATCACTCGGATATTAAGTATTTAATGAACAAATCTGTCACAAATGCTCGAGTTACCAGATGGTTATTGTTACTGCAAGAGTTTGATATTACAATTGTAGATCGTCCAGGTAAAGAAAATGTTGTGGCTGATTTCCTTTCGCGGTTAAAAACTGATAATAATATTCCAGTAGATGATTCCTTTCCTGATGAGTATTTATTTGCAGTCTCTGCTCACTCTCCTTGGTATGCAGACATTGCCAATTATTTGGTTGCAGGAAAATTACCATCACACCTGTCATACTGGGAAATGTGAAGAATTGTTCAACAAAGTGCCAGGTATAGCTGGATAAGTGGGTGTATTTTCTACACAGGGCTTGATCAGGAAATCCGAAGATGTATTAGGGAGGATGAAGTGTACTACATACTAAAAGCTTGTCATGATGGCCCCTGAGGAGGGAATTTTGCTGATAAAAGAACATCACACAAAATTTTGAGGATGGGTTACTATTGGCCCTCATTGTTTAAAGATGCAAAGAAATATGTGCGGGCTTGTGACAGTTTTCAGCGAATGGGTCAACTCAATCATAGAGATCAAATGCCATTAAACCCCCAGGTAGTACCCAAACCATTTGAAAGATGGGCCTTAGATTTCATAGCACCCATTAATCCTCCATCCAATCAAAAAACTTATATATTAGTCTCTACAGACTATATGACTAAATGGGTGGAGGCCAAAGCACTTATTAGAGCCAATGAAGAAGTTGTTCTAGCTTTCTTATTTGAAGAGATCTTTACTAGACTTGGAATTCCTAGAGAGCTAGTTACAGATGTAGGACCTCCATTCAATTCTCATTGTTTTATATCTATCCTTCAGAAATATCATATTCATCATAGAATGACTACACCATACCATCCTCAGGCCACTGGGAAGGTGGAAAGCACAAATAAAGTAATAGAAGCCATTCTAACTAAAACAGTGAAGGATAACCGGAAGGATTGGTCTCAAAGGCTCCCTGAAGCACTATGGGCTTACAAAACTACCTAGAGAAATACTACAGGATTTTCTCCCTATGAATTGGTTTATGGTAAAAATGTTGTTTTTCCTGTGGAATTTGAAATTAAAACTTTAAGAACTTCTTTAGCTGTTAACCTTGATTTGGCCGATGTGTAGACAGCTAGGTTGTAGTAGCTTCTTGAATTGGATGAAAAGAGATTAGATTCCATTCACAAAACAACCATGATTCAACAACAAAGAATGAAGTGGCATGATAAAATCATCAAACATAAGTAGTTCCAGAAAGGTAATTGGGCCTTATTGTACGACTCTGGGTTTGAAAACTTTCAGGGTAAGCTATGTACACGATGGCTGGGACCTTATGAAGTAGATGCTGTTTTTCCTAATGGAACAATAAGACTTTTAACAATTGATGATTCTAAAACACCTCTACTAGTAAATGGTCATAGGCTTCGTTTGTACCAGCACCCTATTTCTAAAGAAGATTTCAAGGCTACTTGCATGATTTATACACATTATCTTTTCCTAGGGGAGTCCTCTGCTCCTCACAGCATTTAATTTTCTGCACTATATTTCTAGTATTAGATTAGATTTCAAACTAATAATCCCTATCAAGGGTTGGCATGTTATAATTGTATTTTCCAGATTAAGGAAGAACTCACTCAGGAGGACAGTTTCATCACAATAAGATCTAAAGCTTCAATCACAGAAGCTTTGTTTCCCTCATTTCAACTCATTTCCTAGCAATGTCCCTTTTATCACTTATCCCTTTACTTCGTCTTTCCCTTTTTCCATTTTTCCTATTTTTACCCACTCTTGAAACACCATCTTTTAGCCATCATTTCCCATTCTCTACTGCTGAAATCATCCCTCAGCAAGTACTTCCCCAATTTTTCTTAGTGCCAAATCATTACATTCCATTTTCCTTATTTTTCCATTACTGAAACACCACTTTCAGAAACATGTCATTCATTTTTCTATTGCTGAAACACCACTTTCAGCAACCTATCATCTATTTTTTTTTCCATTGCCAAAACACCATTCCTTTCCTCTGGACATAATTTTTCCAGTACCCCACTTTTATTCTTCAGATCCCTTGGGTGAATATTATCCAGTATTGATCAGATCCTGATATGCTCCTGTTTCTACATTTCAGAGAAATTTAAAGATTCTTCCATCAGTATTAAGCCACTTTGAATAAAACACTCTATACTTCGAATTATAAAAACTAAGGTAAAAATATAAGGTATGCGGATTTTTTATGTAATTCAATTTAATAATAGTTTAAAGAGAGGATCTTTCTCATTATGATTACAATCCCCACACACTTAAACATCATTTCATCACACGTAAGGGGGGAATTTCGAAAATTAAAATCATCATTCCACAACATCCAATCCACCATCACTCTTCATATCCATTATTTCTGCTGTCATTGATACTCCATATCCTCAGTCACAATGATCAGCTTGATCAGGCCTGTGTTTCTATTCTCTGCGCATCTGCATTTGACTCAAGTTAGTAGCTATGGGAGGCTCCGCTATCAGACATGAGCCTGGCTCGACAACTCTTCTCGAATTATTTTCAGAGGCTTACCAAATTTTTCAGCAAGCAGGTTGGATTACATATTTTGAGCGGCTGGGAGAATTTGATCCTCAGCAAGTTTTAGAGTTTGCGCAAAATTTTCAGGAAGATTACTCCATAGTCCAAGGGGTTCGAATTTCGGTCACAGAGTAAGATATAGCACAAGTTTTAGGGTTGCCGGTCACAGGTGCTCGCTAGTTTAGTAGGAAACAAGTCATTTTAAATGCACAACAGGACTTCCTTCTTCCAGAGGAACGGGTTGAGATTAAAGGTCGTGGCATAAGTCTGCATTCATTACCTCACCCATGGCCAAGCATAGCTAAATTTTTCAAGCACTATTTGACTTGCGAGGGGCATTACCAGGTAGTTTATCAACACGACTTTGTTTTAATGAGTCATTTGCGGCATGGTCGATTAGTCAACATTCCTTATTATCTGCTTGGATGTATTAAAAATATGTCATATTACTGTAGACGGGTAAGATTCCCATCACTGTCCCTTACCCATCATCGCTTATGTCAATTATTAATTCACAGGGGTTTTGCTCAGTAAAACCCCCCTCTAAATAACCCACCCCTACTTCTCCAACAAGCCCCTGAAATACCCCAAGAAGTTGGAAATTCCCAAGAAACCCCCGAAAGCTCTTATGAATGGCAACTAGAAGATATTCCTGATCCTCCATTAATTTCATCTTCAGAAGCAGTTGATCCGACCCCAAGTTCATCCCATTTAGCAGAGTCATCCCATCCCACTGTCCACATCTCTAGCGATGACTCTCAAGCTGAAACACCCCCATCACCCCCTACTCATAAAAGAAAGAGACGAATTGCAACAGTCTCTGTCTCAAAAAGGAAAACAAGGGCCACATCCCAAGCTATCACCTCTTTCGATAGCCCTTCACCTAGAAAATAATCTTCTCATAAAAAGAAAAGGAAAGTCACTGATTTTTCTGCTTTCCTACCTAGGAGAAAAATGAAAACGACTGTTGAATCTGAAATCACTCCCATTTCCCCTGACCCTGCAACTATATTTTTAAAACTTCAATCCTCATCACCATTCCAAATCCCTGAATCATTACCCGTCTCATCTTGCGGCACTGCTCCACAAGAAGCAGATGCCCTGGGTAATATGACATCATTTTCTACTCAAACAGTAACTGCTCCACAAGAACCAGTTACTCACCCAGCAGCTAAAACACAAGAGCCAGCTGCTGAAGTGCAAAAATAAAACACCAAGCATGATAATATAAGGAAACTAGCTGTAGCTGAAACACAATAACTAGCTACAACTGCGGATCAGCAATCAACTCCAGCAAAAGCAACCGATACACAGGGTTCACTCACCATGGCATCTTTATTCGAGGAAAATGAATTTTTAAAGTTAGAATTAGAGGCCTACAAAAAAGAGTTGGTAATGGCAAGGGAAACCTTTGATAAAGAAATATATCTCTACATGTTGGCACATACAGCATCAGTACAAAAGAATGACCCATGTAAAGAATACATGTGCCAAGAATGTGGAAACATTTACCAACAGGCCGGATACAAAATAGTTAAAGTCCTAGTGCCTGAGGCATACACATCAGTTGCAGTCAAAGAAGAACATCCTACTGTCACACAAGAACCAGTAGGTCCCTTTAAAAGTCTGGAAAAAGAAACCAAGCCACAGATATCTTGCCCAGTGTTAGTTAACTCATCTACTTAGACTATGCCCCAACCCAGTACTTATAATGACAGGACACAAACACCACCATGGAAAGGATTGGAAATAATGAATAAGTGGAAGAAGAAGTATGCTATTGATCAAGATAAAATGTTACAACAGCATAAGTTTGCCTGGAAGAATCAGATGTATGCCAACTGGGATAACTGGGGGCAGACACTTCAGCAGCTTAAGGATTCCAAGAATCAAATCAAGGAGTTAAAAGACAAACTGGTCCTGATGTTTTCATTAGTACAAAAATTGTTAGCCACCAGGAAACCTTCTTTGAATTATTCTCTGTTTCTTTCTGAACGCCTTATTTATTTTCAGTTAAAAGAAATTAAGGATGGGAGACCTTATGAGTTGCTCACAGCGGAACAATTTGTCAAAACATTTGCTAAGGCCCCCGCCAGTGATCAATATTTGTTATGTGAAATTTATCTTCATAATGAGGCTATGCCTAACAATAGAGAGGTCAACCTGAATCCAATTGTTGGTGATATACAAATTAGGGCATTTTTCTCATTTCTTGCCAATCAAATCACATGGCAAACTGCTTTTATCGCAAGTAGGCATAATGAGGATAATCGCCTCCTTTGGATAAGACCGGAACCTTCAAATCCAGCCATTTTTGTAGTAGAATATCCTCGATTTTTGCAGAAGCCAGGAATGTGCAGGTACATACAGAAATTGCAAGCCTCAATACTCCTAAAGTGTCATCAGTTAATCAGAGTCAAAGAGACTGCTGCCTTGAAGGCCAACACCATGTTCTGGCAACAGTCCTGTAAGGAAAGACAAGATTATAATCCTTTTAGCCCTGATAATCTTCAAACTGCACTATCCAGGGTACCAAACTATATCAAATGCATTCAGCAATGTGCCGAAAATTGGATTGGTTATCATTTTCACTTCCCTGTCTTATGGATGCCGGCAGAACGATATCAGCCTCACTACAAATTGGCTAACAGGGACGAGGCAGTAGCATGGCAGAAATTGCAAAATAACCAGGGATTCAGATCTTTGAAAGAAGCTACCTTCCATAGTTATTGCTTGAGTAACTTGCATGCAAAGAGTCAGTACTCAGACTCTGATTCGGACTAAAATTTGCCTGAGGACATGCAACCCTTTCAGCTGGGGGGGATGTTAGGACCTCAGAATGTACCATTTTTACCATACATTTTGACACCACTTTACTCTTTATAGCTATATTTAAAAAGGTTACATTATCATTTCCATCCATTTTATCCAAAGGTATATGAAATCCTTCTCTTTACTATATATTTAATTTGTTTTACGTATAATTCCACATTATTTTTATATTTCATCATTAATCGAAGGTAGATAGTTGCTAACACAAATCTAAAATATCGCAGATAATTTATGATAAGGAACGTGTTGTTGCTGAAACAATTGGTCCGTTGCTGAAACAGTCGACTCTATTGCTGAAACAGTAAAATCTGTTGCTGAAACAGTCAGCGGGCACGTAAACTCCGTAACTACTCGTGATTTTCGATTTCGAAAGAGTATTTCAGGAATGATGGCAACAAGACAAAGATAAGTAAGGAAAGTTGTTACAAGGATTTTTCTGAAGCCAGTACTTTTGTATCTGTTGTAACAATATTCTGCTATGGAAGAATAGAAAGACCTTGTTTTAAGATAGAAGAACAGATTTGGATAAAAATAGGATTTCTCTGATGTAACTATAATAGATGTCTCCTTTTTAAAAAGAGGAGACATCATCATTAGAAGGAGTGAGAGACTGCAGGAGAGACATTATTTTTTTGAGCGGAAAGGAGCAAGACTCCATTGTAATGTATCATTCCTTTTTGAAAGATGAATAAAGGTTTCTTTTGAGCACTTCAATTTAAACTCTTTCCTCTGGGGAATCCTGTGAGAAGGAAAGGGCCCGCTTTCATCACAAGATTCACCCGATTGCTCCTGTAGTTTGTTAACTTATTTATTTTATTCGCACCTTAATTTAATCTTGTTTGCTAAAGAATCATTTATATAGTTCTGTATTTCTTATCAAGCACTCTGTTTTCTTTAACACTGCATTAGCCTTACACCATTCATTCTTAAGAAGCCAAGAGATATTTTTTTATGTTATTTGTTTGAATGTGTGATTTATATCAGGAAACAGGTCCTAAAGATTCCTGTTCATGGGAATAGGGTCTTGTTTTCCTTGGATTGATCTTTTTCCCATAGTGTGATTAGTGTCAGGCAACAGCTGCTGAAGATTCCTATTTGGAGGAATAGGGTCCTGTTCCCTGTTATGGTTGATTGATTTCCTTTCCTGCAGGGTGATTTCCTTTCATTATCTTTTCCTAGAATTCTTTTAATGAAAGACTGCAATAGAGGAGTTGCTTCTGTTGTAACACAAGTAGGCTTTAGCTTTGTTAAAGAGGGGTGTGAATAGTTGGATTTGTATGATTGATAATTGTGTGACTTCTACTACAACATTTCCTTAATTTTGGAATTGAGCATATCCAGTGCGTGATTGTCTTTGGAATAAACAGACCTTCCTGGGTTGACAATTTATGTGTTGCTTGAATTGTTAAAACAATTAAAGCGACCAACACATGGTAATATTATGGATGTTGACATGGCGCTCATAGGGAATATTTTACAACTAGGCAACACTTTGTGACAAATAATCATATTTGGATGAAGTTAATATCATTGGAAAGCTCTTAACATGCAAAATATGATGGTAATATTATAAATGAGCTTTGAGTTTGCTTAATGGAGAATATTTTTGATAACTCCATATCCATAAGCAAACCTTGGAATTTAGGCCTAGATACCCCATATCCTTAATAAAGTATTACAACAACAGTAGAATAAAGAATAGAGCTATGTTTAACAACAACTAAACATTAGACTAGAAGGACCGTATTTGATACTTTTTATTAAATATATATATATATATATATATATATATATATATATATATATATATATATATATATTATCAGATTAACTTGTATTTGATTTATATAACCCATGATATTTAAGTGTGATATGAAATATTTGCAAGACATTAATGTTGCTATTGTAAATAACAGAGAAATAAAAATAAATGAATGAAAAAAAAAACTTAGTATGAAAAAAAACAAAGGAGACACTAATATACATGGTTCAACTAATTCGAACTACATCTATAGAGAAATAGCTATTCCTTTCATTACATCCATCAAAATGAAGGGATTATAACTTATACCACATATACAGTATCCTTCTCTCCACATGCTCACAATCTCCTCTCTTTCAATTACAATGCTATTTTAGAAATGCACAGCCACAATACAATTCCCTCATAAATAAATGGGTTATATTTCGTGTGTGTGTTGAGGGTGGGGGAGTGGGGGAGACAACATAGAATATACCATTATATCTATGAATGGTATCTATGAATATACCATTTACAAGTCAATATTTCCTAAATTTTCCATTTGGGGCTATACCCATGAAGCCAGGCTATGATTATAGTGCATGCGGGAATCCCCCCTACACCCCCCATTAGGAACTGAGATTCAAACACAAGTTAAAAAAAAAATCTATGAATCAAGAATTTAAACAAGCTTCACAACCAACAATATCCCAGTTGGATACTAATTATAGTAACTCCATTGTTAATATACACATACTATAATATGCTTCAACTTTGTACCTATTGAAGCCTTGAAAATCATTGCAACAACATTGGGGGATAACCACCCGATACAGACCTTAATACAACTCCATTTCCATTTATGATAGTGGCTCTGACTGGTTTAACTAGGTCTAGTTACCTTTTCCCTATCGCTATTGGCTTACAATGTATCTTTAACTACCGATAGACAGGGATATCAGATCACTTCTTCTTGCTGATCGGGTAAGAGAATGACCCTTAAGCTGATTTAGGTTAAGCTAAACCACAACTAAAATTTTTCCTCTTTGAGAAGAGGACTTAAAATAATGTAGAACTTAATCTAAATGCAAACTTATTCTATAATGCAAACGAAAGAAAGTAATCTAAATCCTATCTCAATTAGGTAGATATAGGTCTAACGCAACTAAGAGCAAGATAATTAAATGATGAGAATTTAAATATGTATGACCTTTAATTAATGTCAAAATAACGAAGAAATTCAATTAGCTTACATTTTTGAATATCAAAACACATCGTATTGAGACTATTTAACTGAAATAATAAATCAACAACATTCCAGAAGAAATTCACAAAAATGATATCGATTGTCAAATCAGTCAAGCCAATAATTAAACAATAATATGTGGAAGAAAATCGAAACACATTACTATTTAATAAATCACTTATATAGGACAAATTTCTGAGTAAATAGTTACTCAGAAATCAGAGTCTAATCCATAAGAATAGAGATAAATAACAATATTGAAACAAATTATCCATATCAACAGAAATGCATAAACATGAAAAAAATGAAACACCAATTTTATTATCATAAAATTGAAACTAATATTTGATACAGAAATGCCAAAAATACCAGTTAATTCAATCCTCTTCTTTGAACCTGGTCTCTAACAGTGCTTTACATTACTTGAATTTATGTTTTCAAAACTAGATCTGTAGAAATGCAAACTCTGCTCATCATACATAATTAAAGATATAAATAAAAAACCCTCAATAATGTTCAGATCTGAAATTTTCTCTCCTCCCTTGTACAAATCTAAATTCCTATTATAGAAATGGTTTTAGAAGTCTAGAATTGCAAAGAAGAGCAACCCTGTTTAAGTTTTACAATTTGCAATTTATAATATTTCCAAAAATATTTTGAGAGAAATTTAGTTGAAGAAAAATCTACCCAATCCAATTTTAATTGCTCAAAAATTCCAATTTTTAATTGTTGGAGCCTTCTCATTGATTGATAGCTTCTTCTTCTCATCTCTTCAACTGTTTTCCTACAAAAACAAATCAAAAACAAAATTAAAATACAAAAATAAAATCAAAATGTCAAATCTAGAAATTAAAATAGATCCAATTAAAACTTAATTAAATAAATTAAAAAGGAAACGTAAGCTTTCTTTTGATTTATGTGCTGATATAATTGGCCAATGAGAATATAGACGAATGAATTTGCACTCATAAGAAGTTGTGGCAAATTAAAATGCAAAAAAATAAACTCAGAAAATTAGTTTTGTTTAAAAATTCATAGCTTGATATTTTGCTGAATTTTAGACCCAATAAATGATCAAATATGGAAATAAAAGCTCCTCAAGAATAATCTCCATCATTTTATCTTTCCAATGAGCTATCCTGGGCCTCATTTGGCCAAGTAAAACTCCATTTATGAGCCTCTAAATTTGATATATTAAAATTGCCAAAAATCTGGAATTTTTGTTGCTTGGGCTAAAAAAATCAAAATTTTAAATTAAATTCTAATCCTAAATTAGATTATGAAATTTAATTAATTAATTCTAATTAATTGAAATTATACTACTCATTTAATTTAGTTATAATCTAATTCTAAATTAAGTTTTAATTATCTATTAATTAATTATAATTAAATTAAATTAATTATTTCAAATATTAAATATTAAATCTACTATTAAATTAAAACTAACCTAACATTAAAATAATATAAAATTAAAACTAACCTAACATTAAACTAATATAAAACTAAACTAACACTAGACTTAAACTAATATAAATTAAAACTAACCTAAAACTAACCTACCACTAACACTCACTACGTATATTAAACTAACACCACATTCACTAACTTAACAATAGCCTTAACACTATACTAACATTTAAAATTAAATTAGAACAATACCTACCACTACTATAATAACACATTAACACTATATTATTCCACTAATTTAAAACTAATGAACGAATTAAAAACTTATGTAAGGCATGGTTATCGCAATCGGCAATCGCGAGGGTGAGGGCCATCGGGATTTAAAAGAAATGCACCTATCAAAAATCCCGATGCGATGAGAAATCCCAATGCAATACATTATTTTTTTTATTTTTATTTTATTTCAAATTTTAATTTAATTTAATTAATCATAATTTATATAATAATTAATTTTATTAATTTAATATTGAATATTGAATATCGATTTTTTATTTTGGTTTTATTTTAATGATGTTAATTAAATTATGAAATTATCTAAACTGATTTGCTCATCTAAACTACAACCACTTTGATAAAAATGAACTACAGCCACTTTGACATTTTGAGTTTTCGAGATTAGTAATTTATTGGAATAAATGACTGAAATCCCGATGCTTTATGATTTGGCTGTATAAGTAAAAAAAAATGAAAAATGTTAGTAATAACTAACTACGGGTTAATATTTAAACTAAATGCATTATTGAACTAATTTAATTAAAAAAAAAATTATTGTACATTTTACACATTATTAACCCAAACGACATAAATGATTAGACTTCAAAGGAGTGCCATTTACAAACCAGTTGGCCAAATGAGGTGAAACAAGCATCAATGAAAAGCTCATGAAAAATTGATTTCAATCAAGCAATCAAAACAAAAATCTAAAGAAGATGAAAAATCAATAAAATAATGAGGTAATTAACTTAATAAAAATCTTAAAAGACAGTTAGCCAAAATTTTTATAGAAAGGGTCCCCATTATTTGAAGTGAACAATTCAAAAATTGGGGGGGATGGCGAGGGGGCGGGGGGGGGGGTTGTGTTTTACCACAATAATTGGCGACACATGGGAGAAGAACCAGTTATCTCTATTTGATATGAATGAATTTTTTCTTAAATTAAAGAAAAATAAATTATTTTTTGGAATGCTTGACTAGGTTCATTAATCTGAATAAAAGCAAGAATTATATTACTGTAATTTTCTTAAAATTCCTCAGAAATTAAATATTTCAAAAATTTATATCGGTCCTCAATTAGTTCAAGAGATAACGCCGGGGTCACTTTACAACTTAGCTTTTAAAATGTACTCATTTGTCACAGGTAGAGCCACTGCTACCAGCAAACATCTATAGTCTCGATAGGGTTAAATTTTAATCATGAATGATTCAAAATCCCATGTATTTAAAAATTATTGACCTAGAGATAAATCCATTTATATATGTTTTATTTTTATTTTTTTTAGTCCTTAAAAGCCATTGTCCTGGTTTGGTAGCCATATAGTTAACAATGCCATTCACTGGTTATAATTGGACTGAACAAGTTGGCTCGTGTTGAGACCCCTTGTCATATAATTGTTTGCAATCATAAGCCATTACCCTGGTTTGTTTAGCAATGTTGGTAATGTCAGTCTATTTTTCCCCTATGATCATGGTAAGTAGGCTTGTGATGAGACCTCTTATATTTTAAGTTTAAATATATTTGTGGATTACACTGTAGAAAAAATAAAACTCTTTTAAATAGGGAGAATCATTAACTCCTTAAGAGTTCAGAATGACAATTTCAGAGTTAAATGTGCTTTGTTGTAAAGTGTCTTTACTTCGTTAAAAATAACTTTTCTTGACTGATAATATAATTTTGAAAGATCTTTTTTTTTTTTACGCAGAAAAAATCGGTAACCTTTTATTTATAAAAATGAAAAGTTACACATAGCATATGCATTGAAGAATTTTCAAAAGATGCCCATTGGGCTCATGTGATTTTGCACACAATGCGATGTAGTGAGGCTACCATGCATTCAGAAAGAATGAAAGAAAAAGAAAAATAAAATGGAAGAGAGGAAGAGACAGAAAAACTAGTTCCAGAGAGAGTAGAAGACTCACACCTCATGTTTTTCTCCCCTTCTTCTTCTCGACCTTGCACCACTCTCCCTGGGAGGGCTCAATCATTGCTAGGACTAACTGTTTTTCTGCTTTCTGCGAACCTGTATCCTTGTCTGAGTCTAAAGTATCTAAGGGGTGATGTCATTTGATCCCTCCAATACTCAAGTCCTCGCTAGTCTTCTCTGCCTGATTTGAATGGAGTTGTGAAGCCTTGTTAGCTGATATGATTTCCCTTTGGGTCTCTTTTCCTTGGGTAGGCTCTGTCTTCTCTATGGGGGTAACTTCCTCCTCTACTTCTGATTCATCATCCTCTGAGTCAGGAGGGGGGTATTGCCACCCTTTTCTCTGCTTCCCTTTCTGTTTCTTTTTACTGTTTTCTTTCTTGGCTTCTAGACATGTACTTTGCAAGTGTCCTGTCAGCCTACAAATTCTGCATCTGAAAGCAGTGTTTTCATAGTCTATTCCTTACAGTCAGTTCTATTGCTTGTATACCAACTTTATATTTTCTGGTAGTCCTTTACTTAGATCAACTTCCACGCAAATGCGTGCAAAGGTGTAGATCCTCTCCTCAATCCTCTCCAGATCTGTTTTGATGTATTTCCCTATGTTGTTACAAATTCCTTCCAAGACTCGTTCACTACAAAAGTGAAGAGGAAGGTTATATAGGCGGACCCAGACCGGCATTCTGGAGACAGTCATTGTATTTGGGTCAAAATTTGGAAACCATGGGGTCATAAAAAGACCCTTTGTTCCCCAAAACCAAGGCCCTGCACTGATGACTATATCTCTGACTTCCGTGGATACAAACTTAACAATGAAAAACCCCTTAGAGCATAGCTGTATATCACATTCCATGGTCCAACGAGTGTAGATCCAGTGAAATAGATCCATTGGCTTTGGCAAAAAATAGTTAAATCAACAGATTAGAGCCTGAGTTTCATATGACTTAATGTACTCTTCTAGTCCTGTAGAATAAATATTGAGGGCTGGGGTTTGCCCAAGCTGATCTACTATATATGGCCTAGGTGTATGTCCACCTTGGTCTGGAGGGGACCCTCCATCTCTGTTACCCTGTAAGATGTTTTTATAAGAGAGGCCTCCCTTAGGTTGTTGTTGAGATGTTGTCTTTTTCCCTTTATCTCCTCCTGTGGTGCTTGAATGTCCCTGGGGTGCAACACCCCCTCTCAGCCTAAGGTTTAGGGAAATGGTTGTTTCTGGGATGATATCATAGTTCTTCAGGGTTCTGCTATCCTGAAGGGAGCATCTACCACTAACCAAGTGTTGGATTTGAATAGGGTATCCCATCAATGCCCAGATTTGCTGTTTCAACTGTAGAATGGTGCTTTCTACATGTACCCACACTAGACTAGATTTCCCCACAGGGGATTTAATAAAAATCTGAAAGCAGGTTGATGTTACCTGTTGCCTGTGTTCTGACTATACTAGCTGCCCATGACATTGCACTGCCTCAAGATGCAAGAAAGGGGGTTGTTCCCATAGTGTACACATATGAGACCTCTTCCTTGCCTCATACCAAATCTGGAAAATCCAGGCTCGTTCTGTGGTTGTGAACAACGAGACTGTCTTCAGCCAGAGATCCTTGAAATGCTTCTTTCCTGTATGAAATTCTCCAATTCAAGCCTGGATATGAGATTCCAATGCCCACTGGACACTAGTCAGATATAGATCTCTGGCTTTGACATCTGATTCCTCCATACGACTGCCTAGAATAGTGAGACTAGGCCTCAAGGGGGACAGAAGAGTCTGCCTTCCCACATGAGGGTTGACCAGAGAAAAACCGCCGCAAACTCTAGCCTCCCCAGTCACCAACGCCACCTTGAAAATCGATTTGCATGAAGAGATAACTTCCAGGCCAGCCTGGAACTGCTTTCCCAAAACCCACTGATCGCTAGTCAGGGCTGCGATTTTTCCTATCAGAAAAAGTGAAGAAGCATTGGATTCAATCGCTGGTTTCTGGAAATGGACAGGGCGGCGTCCCAAAAGCCAAGATCTGATGCTGCAAACAGATCCATTGCCAGCGACTCTCATATTCATAAGCCCTTGTATTTTCTTGCAATTTATGATGAGCTTCCTTCCCCAAGCTGCGCTGATCTTCTTTCCCTCATTGAAAAAGCCCTGGATCCGATCATTCTCAGCCTTTTCGTCGCCATGGAGAGACATATCTGATTGGTCTGTCTGGCGATTAACCCATAGTCGGATCTCGTCCCTCTTGTTGAATACCAAATCTATATACACAGCTATTCGTTTACAAGTTTTGGCTCGAGGAGCTAAGAGCCAGAGTTCCAGGCTTGTAGCAAAATCTAGAACCGCTTCTAGGGCTGCGAGGATTCCAGGATCTCTATATACCCTTGAATCCGCGAGATTTAGTGCTGGGATCACTAAGTTTGCACTGAGCCAAGACTTCGTCGGGCCTAAAGCATTAGGAGCTATGCTCTCGACAACGACAGAGAATTGCTGAAACCTGACTGAAACCCTTACTATCGCTATGACCTCCTCGATGCCTTGGAATTTTTTATTTCCTTTCAAATTTTCATTGAAAGATCTTAATAAAATATTGAAATCTAAAAATAATTATAATTTTGATGAAAAATAAATTTCTCAGATTTCATGATACTTCGTCAACTTCTCTTGTTTTGTAATCTCTTCCTTAAGTATGTCTATCTTTATAATAAGAAGAACAAACTTTATTAAGAGATTTTAAGAAAAATATAATGGTAAACTATTAACAATTTTTCCTATGTATCCCAACCATTGTTAGGTAACAAGAAGGCCTTCCATATAAATCATGGCAAAGTCACCAAAATCAAAACTAAAAACCAAAGGAAAATAATTCTTAAGCTAAAGTGAGAAAATAAATCAACAAACCAAAATAAAAATGAAGAAATTTAAAAGTGGAAAGGAAAATCTAAATTTTGAAACACAAACTCTAACAAGAATGTTTATACCAATGTCTCAACAAAATGAAGTAAAAGAAAATAATCATGTAATCATTCCTCCTTATGTTGAGATTCATAGAACTTATACCTTGCAGGATTGTGAGCGTTTTAGGCTTTAGATAGCAGTGATGATAAAATTCAGCCACAATGAAAAATTTCTGCCTGATGTCAATTTTCTTGTTTCAAAGCATTATCTTAATCATTTTCTAATAAAAGAAATGCCTTAAAGAAGCAGATTAAAGGTTTAGAAACTTCTTAGTGTCGTTGTTTCAACAAAGACTATCACTACTTTTTGAAAATAAAATGAGGAAAAGAGCATAGGGCTTCCAAAATATGATTTGGCAGATGATTGAAAGCTTTTATGAAGAGTTGCAAAACAGATTTTTTATATCAACATAATTTAAAAAAAAAAAACTAAAACTAAAGTAATGAAATGGAAATTAATGAAAGTGGGTACATGAATCTTATCATTGGATAATTGCATTTGATCTTACCTGAAGGTATCAATTTCTCCAATACTAGCTGACTTCTTGTTTTAGCTGACATTAAAAAATATGAAGAAGGCAAAATAACCAAAATCCTATAACCCATAATCATTATTTATTTTATTTAAGCTAAAGCAAGCAGTAAAATGAAAAAATGGAATTCTTTGTGTTCAAAGGAGTTGAAATTAAAACAAATACATTAGAAATGAGATTGAGAATTTGCAGTGATGAATGTACTCAAAATATTATAAGTTTTATATAAATTCCATGATTTTTATAAATTGTTCAGAGTTAAGACAAAATTTAAGATAATGAAATTTAAAATAGAGAGGTCTTGAATTTCATATTTAATTATGGAATTATTTCAAACTGAAATATATGAGAAATCAAAATGATTCGAATATGCTGCAAATTTTTCATCAATTGCTTTAGTATCATAGCGGTTACCCAAGATTGCTTTAAGTTAACACAATGCCTTATCGAATGATTCATATTGCATGTAGAGACATGCGTTGGAGTTTATCGCATAAGGGATTGCAGTAACAAATTTCCGATATGAGATCATGCGAAAAGAATTTGTGTGATGAGATGAAGAGATCATATCATTGAAGAAATGTTATATTTAGGATCGGGGATAGTCATTTTGCAAATTTCACATCGCACACCACATCTCGTGATTTGTATTTTGTACATTGCACATTGCGCATCACAGATTTGGAATAATGGTATGTCCATGAATAAAATTGCGATGAAGGATTGTGATATCGGCAATGCGATGGATGACGTGGATTTCGGCATGAACATAAAAAATGAGATGAGTGATATCGATATTAGCATATCGGAATATTAGAAACTAGTCATGTTTGAAATGCCAATATGATACTTGCGATAGCACTGATGAGATGGATAATAATCGGTGATGAGCGAAAAGCAATAAGCGATGAGCAATCGGCAATTAATGAAAAGAGATAAGTGATTAGAAATTGGCGATGAGTTATCGCATCGCAACTTTTAAAATGAGTGCATAAGGATGTATCAAGTTTTCCTCCTGATTTGCGATTTGCGATTGGACTTATCACATCGAAGGTCTTTCAAAGTTATCCCTTGAATAATGAATTTAATAATTTGCAATTGCGATTTGAATTTGATTGCATCGGAGTTTTTTTAAATTAATATATTAGAATGTGATTTCCCCGATTTGCGATTGCCTAATTCAGTTCATCGCATCGGAACTTTCCAAATGGAAGGATTAACATTATGTTTAATGCATTTTTGCGATCTGATCTATCGCATAGGAACTTTTTCGATGAAAAACAAACTTTTGAATTCATCCGAATGCGATATGTGATTTTGCGTTTTATTGCATCGGATTTTTGAAAAAAAATGACATGTTAAAATTTTTCTTTCATATATTGTGAAATGTGATGAATGATGTGGCTCTCAACAGTCAAAAAAATTAAGTGCAAGATGTAATACAACAGGATACGCTGATAGGCGATGAAGAATGAGCTCGATAAATTTATTATGAAAGTTTAATATCGCATCGGGTCCGAGACATCGATGCTTTTAAAATTATGACCCCACCACTATTGCGATTGAATGGACATGATATTTCTTATGAACTTGATTTAAATTTAATATCGGGTCCCGAATTATGTGTATATCACAATATTGGTAAAGTTGATTATCAGAGATCAGTGAAGATAATGGAATTATATTCAATTGAAAACCTCTGAGATGCGAAATGCGGTATGGTATTTTATGAAAAACTGAATGAGGTAACACATCGGAGGTCTTGCATCAGAAATATATAAATCAAGTTGAAACATTTCGAACATGAATCTTACGATACTGTTTTAACTTTCAATTGGGTTTTCTGATGAATGAAAGTAAATTTAAAGAATGCTCAAATTCTAATGAATCAAAAAATAAAATTTCCCTGAACCTATTGCAAATTTGAAATGGGTTTGTTGCTTACTTCAAGTTTTAAAACAAATTAAAACTTGAAAATAAAACAAAAAAAGAATAAAAAATAAACTAAGGAAAAGAGAAACTATTAATAAATGAAAATGAACTTGTAAATGCGTACCTGGAAGAAAATTTACGGTAAATTTTACCTTCTTTTTTTTAAGCTTCAAGTTCTCTCAATTTTTGTATAAGTTCAACATCATTTTCTTATTTTAATCTAAAATTCTAAGTAATGATTGCATCCTTTCCAAAATTACATCAGAATTCTAGTGTAGTAAAAATGAGTTCTTAGAATTTCTTGTGAATAAAAAAAATTGTCAAGTGATAGAAAATTCTTGGAATTTCGTCATGTATGATCAATGTTATGAATTTTGAAAAAACAAGAAAGTTGAAGGCTTGACAAATAAATATGATCAAATAATTCAAGAGCTTTTCAAATGATCTAGGTTGTTTATCTATAATTGAAATGGATGCGAAAAAGAAATTGGATTCATTACTTGTTTTATTGAAAATTTGAAATAATGAAATAAATGCAAACATAAAAGAAAACTAATCCATTCCTATTTCTAACTTAATGAAAGAAACATGACTAGGTATATTCATACTTCCAATGAAGCCATGTAAGCATTGTAATTTCTGCATGTATGTACATGTCAAACATTAGTAAAAATGAAAATATAATTAAACTAAATTTGAAAGCAGAATGTATCTTTATTATTAGTAGATTATTCATCATTACCTTCTCTTTAAATGCCCTTTCCAACTAAATTTCAATTAGATCATAGAAATCTGGATGGATTTCCATTATTGAGTGGGAAAAGTTTAAAAGAGAAGATGGCAGGCTAGGTTGTAGAAATGATCATTCAGCAACAATGGCCTATGTGATTTTGTTAGTGTTATGATTAAGTGTTAAATTATTAATGATCTTCTGTGAAGAAAATATTTCCATATGTCTTTCAAACTGATCAATTAAAAATGGATGAGAGTCCGATAAATCCAACAGAAGATTACTAATTGAATTAGATTACTGGTCATATTGTAAAAATACACTCGCTTATTGGTATTGCTTTTGAGAAGAAATACGTGATTGATAAGGAATGAACATCAAATGAAATTGAAAGTTTAATAATTTTTTATGTTCACTATTATAATTTGAATCTTCATTCATCCATTGAGGCAATGCATCAATTGACTGTTCAATATTGAGCTGCTCAATATGCCAGCATAAAGTGTCTAAAATTTTAACACTAAAAACAAAAAATAAATCCAAAGTTAAAAATAAATGTTGAAATAATAAAAAAATTGAATCATAGTTTACATTAGTGTTACAATTATTGTTACAACATAATTGGGGTTGATTTAAAGCAATTTCATCTTCACAAAGATTGGGTAGAATAATGTAATTAGAATGATTGTTGATACCCATTTGTGAATTAGCGAGAAGGGTATGAATTTGAATAGGAATGTGATCTTGATCATCATATAAATCATAGATTGGAATGGTTTCTTGAATATTGAAATCATAAGTATGATTATTTATTTGAAAATAAGAACTATTTCAAAAAAATTCTAAATTATATTGTTCTTCATTTTCACATGTGATTAGACTTTGATCATGAGGATTCATTTGTAAAGAAGACACATTAATATCCTCAATGTCAAAGTAGTTATCATAAATGATCTCAAGGCATTCATTGGAATTCTTTTCGATTTTATTCAATGTATCAAAAAAAGAAGGAATATTTAGCCCATGTTCATTTATGCCAGAAGAATGATCATTAACTAATTTTCTATCATGATAAAAACTAATTGGCAATTCATTTAGATTAGCCTCTCTGTTTTCTAAAATATCTTTAATGTGAAGAGAGGTTAAATTTCTATTAGAAAAATTATCAGGATAAAGAGAAAAATATGAATTTGAAATAATGCATTTGAAAATATCTCTATTTGAGCACTCTGGAGTATTTTCTTCATTGCAATTTTCAGATTTAAGATCATTTTCTTGGCTACTTATTCTTTCTTGAAGAAGGTTGCTTTGTTGCTCTGTTTTCAGCATTTTTTCATCATGAAAAAATTAAGAAATTTTTACAGTAGTTTGCATTTTATTATTCACTTTGATTGCTGCTTGCTTGTGTTGATTTGCGATTTGATTTTCTAAATTTAATGTAGATTAATTTTTTGATTTCAAAGCAGTGTCTTCTTCAATAGTGCTGCTAATATTTTTTTGAAATTGATCAGTGAAATTAGGAGGAAATTGATCATAGTTTGAAATAATTTCACATGGGTTTTGAATGGAAGGAAGAGAGCAAATATGTTCAAACCAATATAATAATTCTTTTTTCGAAGGTTTATCTTCAGTTTTGAATTTTAAAAAATTTAAACAAAAACTAATAGTAAAATCAATTAAAGACTCACTTTCAAACCTTCGTAGATCTTCAAAATCATCACATACATGTTCATAGATATATCCATCAAATTTACAAACGAATATTGTAACAAATTGTTCCCAAGTGTGGATTGAAGCAACTGGAAGTGATTTGCAACAGTTTCTAGCTTTTTCCGTAAATGTGAGAGTAAAAATTCTACATAAAATGCCTTCATCAATTCCTTGAAAATCATAATTTGAAACATTTTGAATAAATTGAAAGACATGATTAAAAGCAGAAGAATTTTTCTTACCGTTAAACTGTACCTGAGACAAGAGTCTTACTATTTCTGGTGGAGTATTGGAAGATGCTTATCTAGAAATACAACTCCAAATTGAAAGTTTTAAAGGAGCCATTGTAATAAAAATGAAATGTTAGAATTCAAAGACTCCAAAGTAAAACAAGTCTTAGCCCTCCTTCTAGCACCAAAAATGTTGAAGCTTCAAAAATTGTTGCAACAACATTGGGGGATAACCACCCGGTCCAGACCTTAATACAGCTCCTTTTCAGCTTATGATAGTGGCTCCGACTGGTTTAACTAGGTCCAATTACCTTTTCCCTATCGCTATTGGTTTACAATGTATCTTTAACTACCAATAAATAGGGATGTTAGATTACTTATTATTGTTGATCGAGCAAGAGAATGACCCTTAAGCTGATTTGGGTTCAGCTAAACCACAACTAAGATTTTGCCTCTTTGAGAAGATGACTTAAAACAATGTAGAACTTAATCTAAATGAACATTTATTCCTGTAGAACTTAAAGTAAATGCAAACTTATTCTATAATTCAAGTAAAAGAAACTAATCTAAATCCTATCTCAATTAGGTAGATATAGGTCTAACCAAACTAAGAGCAAGATAATTAAATGATGAGAATTTAAATATGTTTCGCTTTTAATTAATGTCAAACTAATGAAGAAATTCAATTAGCTCACATTTGTGAATACCAAAACACATCCTATTGAGACCATTTAACTGAAATAATAAATCAACAACACTCTGGAAGAAATTTACAAAAATGATATCGATTGTCAAATTAGTCAAGCCAATAATTAAACAATAATATGTGCAAGAAATTCGCAACACACTACTATTTAATAAATCAGTTATATAAGACAGATTTCTGAGTAAATAGTTACTCAGAAATCAGATTTTAATCCATAAGAATAGAGATACATAACAATATTGAAATAAATTATCCATATCAACAGAAATGCATAAAAATGAATAAAATGAAACAACAATTTTATTATCATAAAATTGAAACTAGTATTCGATACAAAAATGCCAAAAATACCAGTTAATTCAATCCGCTTCTCTGATCCTAGTCTCTAATAGTACTTTACATTACTTGAATTTCTGCTTTAAAAACTAGAGCTGTAGAAATGTGAACTCTGCTCATCATACATAATTCAAGATATAAAGAAAAAAACCCTCAATACTGTTCAGATCTGAAATTCTCTCTCCTCCCTTCTACAATTCTAAATTCTTATTACAGAAATTCTTTTAGAAGTCTAGAATTGCAGAGGAGAGTAGCCCTATTTGCATTTTGCAATCTGAAATTTATAATATTTCCAAAAGTATTTTGAGAGGAATTTAGTTGAAGAAAAATCTGCCCAATCCAATTTTAATTGCTCAAAAATTTCTATTTTTAATTACCGAAGCCTTATCATTGATTGAGAGCTTCTTCTTCTCATCTCTTCAACTGTTTTCCTACAAAAACAAATTAAAAAAAAAATGCCGAAATAAAATCAAAATGTCAAATCCAGAAATTAAAATAGATCCAATTAAAACTTAAATAAATAAATAAATAAAAAACATAAGCTTTATTTTGATTTATGTGCTGATCTAATTTGCCAGTGAGAACATAGATGAATGAATTTTCACTCATAGAAAGTTGTGGCAAATTAAAATGCAAAAAATAAAACTCAGAAAAATAGTTTTGTTTAAAAATTCGTAGCTTAATATTTTGCTAAATTTTAGACTCAATAAATGATCAAATCTGGAAATAAAACCTCTTCAGGAATAATATCCATCATTTTATCTTTCCAATGAGCTATCTTGGACCTTATTTGGCCAAGTAAAACTCCATTTATGAGGCTCTAAAGTTGATATATTAAAATTGCCAAAAATCTGGAATTTTTGTTGCTTGGGCTAAAAAAATCTAAATTTTAAATTAAATTCTAATCCTAAATTAGATTATGATATTTAATTTAAAAAATTTATTCTAATTAATTGCAATTATATTATTCATCTAATTTAATTATAATCTAATTCTAAATTAAGTTTTAATTATCTATTTATTTTTATAATTACATTATTAATTGTTAATTATAAACTAATTATTTAATAAACTATTTATTAATTAATGTTAATCTAACTAATAATTATAATTGACTATTTATAAACAAATTAATCTAATTAATAATTAATTATAGTTTAATTTAATTAATTACATTCTATTAATTAATTTAATTAATTTAAAATTAATTATTTCAAATATTAAATATTAAATCTATTATTAAATTAAAACTAACCTAAAACTAGCCTACCACTAACACTCACTACGTATATTAAACTAACACTACATTCACTAACTTAACAGTAGCCTTGACGCTATACTAACATTTAGAATTATATTAAAACAATACCTACCACTACTATACTAACACACTAACATTATATTATTCCACTAATTTAAAACTAATGAACGAATTGAAAACTTATGTAAGGCATGGTTATCGCAATCAGCAATCGGGAGGGTGAGGGCCATCGAGCTTTAAAAGAAATGCACGCATGAAAAATCCTAATGCGATGAAAAATCCTAATGCAATATATTATTCTTTTTTATTTTTATTTTTATATCAAATTTTAATTTAATTAAATTAGTCATAATTTATATAATAATTAATTTAATTAATTTAAGATTTAATATTGAATATCAATTTTTATTTTGGTTTTATTTTAATGATGTTTAATTAAATTATGAAATTATCCAAAGTGATTTGCCTATCTAAACTACAGCCACTTCGATAAAAATGAACTATAGCCACTTCGACATTTTGAGTTTTCGAGATTAGTAATTTATTGGAATAAATGACTGAAATCTCGATGCTTTATGATTTGGTTGTATAAGTAAAAAAAAAATGAAAAATGTTAGTAATAACTAACTACTGGTTAATATTTAAACTAAATGCATTATTAAACTAATTTAATTAAAAAAATATATATTGTACATTTTACGCATTTTTAACCCAGACAAAATAAATTATTAGACTTCAAAGGAGTGTCATTTACAAACCAGTTGACCAAATGAGGTGAAACAAGCATGAATGAAAAGCTTATAAAAAATCGATTTCAACTAAGCAATCAAAACAAAAATCTAAAGAAGATGAAAAATCATTAAAATCATGAGGTAATTAACTTAATAAAAATCTTAAAAGGTAATTAGCCAAAAATTTTATAGAAAGGGTCCCCATTATTTGAAGTGAACAATTCAAAAATGGGGGGTTGGGGGGAGTGGGGAGGTGTTGTGTTTTACCACAATAGTACCCGACTAGTTTCTCATCTTCTTCTTCATGATTGAATACCAACTAAAACTATTAAGAAACACATTTTCTCATTTGATACTTCATTTTTTAAGAGGCTTGTATGATTCTAGCTAGTATATATATTTTCCAACTTCAATTGTCCCTCACCCAAAACTATCATACGAAATCGTACTTGAGCTGTATATGATTAGTGTCATAATAAAATTTTGAGTTATCTGCAAGATTAATGGAACTGTCACTATCATCATACGACTTGTTATTCTCTTAATTTTTTCCCAATTCCTCCATGAACCTTTGTAACAAAAAAATATCTTTACTAGCCTTTGTAGTAGCAAAATATTGTTATTTTGTTGTTAAAAGTTAATAAACCCTTTGTAATTTTGAAATACAACTTACTATTTTTCTACCTATAGTAAAAATATACCCTATGGTGCACCTCCTACTATCTATATCACCTACCTATATGAGTCAACATATCCCTATAGAACAACATTTTAACTTCCAAAGCATAATTCTTGAGTAGCAGTACCTCTCAAATACTTGAGAATCTACTTTATTATATTCCAATGCTCTTTACCTGAATTATTCATATGCATGCTCACAACTCCCACTACATGTGCAATATCCAACCTCATTCACACCATGGCATACATCAATAGTATCAGTCACTAATGAATATGGAATTTTATACATGTAGTCTATCTCCTCTTATGTCTTGGGAACATATCCTTAGTCAATTCGAAATGGCCAGCCACCGTTTTAATAATTAGTTTTTCATATTTCATTTTAAATCTATATAATACCTTTTTTATGTAATCAATATGAGACAGTATTAATTTATGATTTTTCATATATCTGTTTATTCTCATACCAAGGATTTTCCTTGTAGAACCCAAAGCCTTCATAGAAAATGAATTATTTAATTTTCTTTTGAGCTCATATATACATTGCATGTTAGAACCCACATCAATCATTCTATATACATGTAATGACAATATAATATATCCTCTATTCTCTAGTCTCTTAAAATAAACACATTGGTTATATTGACATAAAGTATAGCGTTGTTCTATCATAAACCTATCAAACTTCCAATACCACTACCTTGGAGCTTGCTTCAAACCATACAAGATATTATTCAAATTGTATACTAAATTTTTCTTCATTTTTTCTTCCCTTTCGCCTCATATCCATATGGTTGTTTCATATGAACCTCTTCCTCAAAGTCCTCCTGGAGAAAATGTATCTTTAAATCTATTTTATTAAGATGAAATTCTTCTACTACCACTATAAAATAGTTATAATTGAACTTATTTTGACACCAGGAGAAAATATTTCATCAAATTATATGCCTTTCTTCAATACAAAACCCCATACAACAAGTATGTCCTTGTACCTCTTTTTTCTTCCATATTTTTTCCTTCAAGCTATAAACCCATTTATTTTGCAATGTTATTTTACCTACAGGAAATAATAACAAGTCCCAATTGTGTTTATGTATCAAATATTCCATATATTCTTTCATGCCTTGTTCCCATTTATTTATAGGTTCTACCTACATTTATTGTTCAAATATTTAAATTTCACTAGAATCGATCAAAAATACATAATACAATGAAGGAGAGTGTCATTTATGGGTCCTACTAAACTTGGTTGATCATCAAACAAAACTCTTAGGAGTTTGAGGTACATGTTGCTATAGTTTTTGAACATTTTTATTTTTTGGCACCTTTAGAATTTTTTTTCTAGTGATTTCATCAAGCATTATATATTTTGTTTTTTCCTTTTTCTATTTCTTTCTTTGCAACTCATATTTGTACATGACATTCTAATTGAATACAACATCTCTTCTCATAATTATCTTTTTATTTTCATAATTCCACAAGAAATATCCAAAAGGATTAACTTCATATCTATTCAAACTATCGTTCATGGATTTTGTTTCAAAATTCGATCTATTTTATCTATCAATATAGAAAAATCCTTCACACCAAGAGTCTTCATAAATGAGTAGTTCACTTTTTACCTTTCCATGCCTCCTTTGAGATGCCACCATCCAAGGAACTTTATTACCCTACATTTTTTAAGTAAACATTAATATGAGATACCAAAAAGTGTAGGGGAAATATTGCATGCATTCTCATATTCTTTGAATACTCCATGAATATCCTATTCATAATTTTTGACACACCATTTTCTTGTCGTATTCCTAGAACTGTATTCTCTATATGAATCCCACATTATGAACAACAACTATCAAAATCCTTACTATAATATTCACCTCCATTATCTGATTTAAGGCACTTCAATTTATTTCCTATCTCATTCACAATCAAATATTTCCATTTCTTAAAAGTATCAAAGATGTAAAATTTGTTTCTAATGCAATAATCCCAAGTTGTCCTATTTGCATCACCAATCAAAGTAACATAATAATAATAACCACCAAGATATGATACCTGAGTTACTCTCCATACATATATATGCACAAGCTCTAACGTTTCTCTCTAATTTTCCTTTCAAACTTTGAGAAATATAACTCTTTAATATTTTCCATAAAAATAATGCTAATAGATGTCTAAATCAACCTTTTAAAAATCTTGCAATAATTTTCTTTACTATGGAATATCCACCCCTTCTCATTCATGTTTTTGAGCCTATGATTCCACAATATTGTATCCACTCGCATAGAAGCTAAAGCAATAGAAATCTCAACATTTCAAGTACATAATACAATGTACTTACCTTCTCTCCTTTTTTTCATTATCAAATATAGTCACCTTCCATGAGTCTCCTGTAAATGTAACTATACAAAATTCACTTCCCAAATACCCCATTTAAATTATATATATATTATTAAATTAGAAACATTCCTTACCTCTTTCAACAACCATTGGTTTTCGTTTTGTAATTTTATCCATACATTACACTTTCCCATAATTTTACATGGTTCATCATCACCCAAATATATTGGTCCAAAATCACCTTGAACATAATATTGAAAATATTTCCTATGTGGCATGGAATGAAATGAATCTCCCCAATATATCACCCAAGAATAAACAATTATATGTACTAAAAGGATTAAATAATGTTGTAACATATCAACTACTACATTTTCTTCCTTATTATTCTTTTATTATCCAGCACATTTATTTATTTATTTTAGATACCAATAGTATTTATGTTTGTGTCCTTTCTTCTCACAATTCCAACACTCCAACCTCCCTATAGATTTAGATCTTCCCTTCTTATAATTTCCATGATTCCCTAGGCTCTTTCCTATCTCCCTTTTTCTTCCCTTGTTATCTGTGGTGAAATAATTACTTAAAAATCACCTTTTAATTTCCATCGCATTTACTTGCGAAGGATAAGACCAACAACATCATAAAACTTTAAATTTTTTGGACTAGAAACAAAATTACTCATATGGCATGACAAATATATTCCATCTTTCTGGAAATGATCACAAAATAAATAGATCCTTAAACACCTCATCGAATTTTACTCCTACAAAGCATAATTGACTAGTGATCATGTTAAATTAATTTAAGTGATTTGAAACATGCCCACCTTCTAACATAGTCATATTAAATAAATGCTTCATACAAAATACCTTCTTGGAAATTAAGGTTTGAAAGTAAATTTTAGCTAATTCCCTCATCAAACCCTCGATTGTATTTTCTTTCGACTATATTGAAACCATCCATCTTTATAAGAATTTCCATATTGTTCCTAGTTTATTTTTTTTAAGAATCTTAGATTCTTCATCTTTCATAATCATTCAATTATTTTCCATTCCTCCCAATGATAGAAAATTAATTTTCCAATGTAGATAATATTCCATTTTCATCTTCCATAACTGGTAATTTTTTCCATTAAAATTATTAATCCTAAAATGTTTGTACACCACTACTCCCACTCGAACGAGGAACCCTCCTTTTGTTTGATTTTTATCACCCAAATGAACCTTCAATGCTGATACTAGTTGTTAGAAATAAAATAAAATGGAAATAAAATAAAAATGAATGCGTAAATCAAACATATAATGAAACAATACAAAGGAGATGCCAATACATGTGGTTCATCTGATTTGGGCTACATCCAAAGAGAATTAACCAATATTTCCTTTTATATATCTAAAACAACTAGGGATCACAACCTACAACACATCTGCTACAACCTCCTCTTTATATGTTTCCCATGAACTCCTCTCTCTCAATTACAATGTTATCTCAACAATATGTAGTTGCAAAACAATTCCATTATAAAAGCATGGTTTCCCTCTGAATTGGGAAGATAATCAAGATCAACAACCAATAGGTGTAACTAAGGAAACTAGACATGTTAAAATTTTATCATTTTTTCTTCAAACTAACATTTATGTGTTGTTTCAACACATAGGGATAATTTCCAATACCATAAAAGAAAGGAAATTTCCAACAAAATAGTGTAGTACACCTTAGAAATGACCTCACATGATAGAGAATATGAGCCAAATGAGAGAAAGGAAGTGGAGACCCCTTCTAATTGGATGAAAACTCTTAGGAATTTAAGGGATATACTTTAAATATTCAAAGTATAAAATTAAGGAATTAGTAAGCCCCAAGAAAAGTAGGATGAGGTAATGTAGTAGTGCTACAAATACTGCCATATTTTAAAAGGAAGAGATGGCATGAACCAACTAGCCATAATATGGATAGGCATGATTCAAGAAAATTTCCTAATCCATATAAAATTAAAAATAAGGACTATAAACTAGTGATGTAGAAGGAAGTAAGTCTAAGAAGAGGCATAACAATATAAAAAATGAGACAACTTGTGAGGACACCTCATTAGACACCTTTGAAGATGGAACTAACAGTTCAAACCAGCTATCTTAAACAACAACTAGATTAGGGATACATAAGGATAATATGAGGAAAATTATAAAGACATTAGTTCCTCAAGTACTCAATAAATCTAAACCTCCCACCTTTTATGGATAAGTTATATAGAATGAGAAAGCCAATGCATAGATTATGGCCTTGAAGAAGTATTTCAGAGTGCATAATTATTCAGATAACATGAAGGCATGAGTGGACATATTTAATCTAAGAGAAAAGGATGATACATGGTCGGAAGACCTCAAGAATGTTAGGGGAATTTAAGAAAAGAATCTAACATGGAGTAAATTAGAGAGATACTTCAAGGAGACTTACATATCTAAAATGCATCATAATGGAAAAATTAAGGAGTTTCAAAAGCACAAGTTGGGGCATCTCACTATGGAGGCATATTACAATGGATTTATAGAAATTTTTAGGTATATTACTTACATCAAGGATGATAAATTAAATATACAACATTTTTTTGGTGGATTTCCACAATATTATCAAGACAAAATTCAGTCTAATGAGAGAAATATGCTCAAGGTCACCATTTAAAGGGATAATTACTTTTGTGGCAAATCAAAACATAGAATCTAATCCCAAATAGAATTGATAAGGAAAGAGAGTAGCGTATTTAGGAAGAAACGTTAAAAATCCTCACACTACAAGAAGTGTAGGAAGAGCATTAATTTTAGCACAAGCTTAAAGCGAGTTTCAATGAAGTGGGTCAATGACATGGTAAGGAGTGTGTTTGATGGATAATTATCTTTTGCGAATAGAAGTGAACTCCCTAGATATAGTGGCTTTATTTTAAAACAATATGAACAAAGATACTTCTGCTTTCCTTAGAAAATTTGAAACATGGAGGAAAATACTACCTAGATCCCAATGCAAGATCTCCTCTTCTCCTTTCTTGCAAGCTTTAACTCTAACTCCAAACGCTATAAATATGACCTGCAAAAAAACTAGAATAAGAAATATCACTACAACATACAAATAACATGCATTGATATCTCTAAAAAATGAGTCAATAACTCATTGTAATACATATGCATCAATGAGGAATAAGTATAGGAAAACAAAGCAGTTTTGTATTAATGAATATAGGAGAAATTAGAACCCTTTACAAATCATGACCTTGTATATGTCTCCCAACTACCACATCATTCCCTTGTCAGAAAGCAAGAACTCCATCATGACTCAAGTTCATGTATGGATAATGGATCCTTAGGAACAAAGCAACAATATGAGGGCATAACTAAGAGTCTCCAAAATCTAACCTAGACTCCATGGAAGGAATTGAATTTATAGGGTAAATAAGGTAGTTTGGGATTTACCAATCTAAGACTTAGATCCACATATGAGTTAGGATAAGAGATAATACCCCAAGAATAATAGTTTTAGATCTCAATGAATAGTAAATGGTGAAAACTGCCTTCGAAGCTTCTGGAAAGAGAAGATTCGAAATTATTTTTATTTTTTACCAAATTCTAGAGGCCATCGCACATGTAGCGAAGGAAACATGTACCAATAAGCCTAGCTTCTCATTGTACAACTTGAAACAATGCAATTTTATCAAAGGGGAAGTGCAATGGGTCCAAAAATTAGGTTTTTAAGCTATTTAAACCATAATTCTTGGAATTTTTGGAGAGAAGATATTCTAGGCTTTACAAGTGATGAGTGAAAAGTGTCATTGGATCTTGATTGATTTGGTTTCCAGGCCATTTTATTTCATGCGACAAAATGACTTATAATAGATTCCCCCTAAATAAAAAATCAAAACCGATGGCTAAGTACTTAAGTGCTTTACCATGTGACAAGTTCAGATCAAGAAAAGATTGGTTGATATAATCATCTGTTACAATACATAATCATCTTGATATAATTTCCAAGGTAGGCATACCTGTACGCAACACATAAGCCAATTTACATGTACAATAATTAAATTCACATCCACTCATGACAGATGGTGGCCACATGTTTGGATAAATTTCTTAATTATCATAGCCATAGTACTTCATAATATTGTATGAATTCTAAAATCGTAGCCTAGATGGATAAAACTAGATCCGAGGTCTTCTACCTCATCACTCAGTTGTACGAATGTAACCATGTGAATAAATGAGATGGAGTCGAACATGGTAGACAACATCTGAGTTCCAACCAATAATGTAATTTTTTAATAGATGTACCAACCCCTAGTTGATTTTCCATGTAAAAAATATAAGACCAAGGTCATGGGACACATATTCCGAGCTGAATGTTGGGAAAAAAATCCTAGTGGGTCTCAATTTTGGTTTCTTATAGCTATGGAAATTCGAAAATACATTGGCAAAGACAAAGAGGAATTAATTGTTATGTATCTATGAAAATAAAGGAAAATAGGAGAAAGAGAAGGTGAAAGGTCACAAAATTGCATGAGGAGGAGAATTAAGGAAAATAGAGGAAAATGAAGAAATTAGAGGCCTCAATGAAAAAAAGGATTTTGAGGATTAGTTCATGGATTTTTCTTGGATTTTTGTCAGTTTTAGCTTGGATTTCTCTTATATTATTTCTCTCATACTCTTGCACACTTATAGTTTCTTGGAGAATTGTGGCATACTTGGATTTGGAGCAAGAAGGCAAAAGAAAAGCAGGAAATCACAAGGGGACATTTTTGGCATGCATGGTACATGCATGTGCTTATTTGGTTATGATATATCATTGTCGTGGAGTATTTCCTGGATCAAAAGTGGTTTTTTCTAGCCTTTCTATTTCATCAATAGCCATGGTGTTGTGGGTTTTCCATTTTTTTTTTTATTGGTGCTCATGTTCCATATGGTTGTGGGTTGAGTTACTAGTTCTTCGAGCCTTGGATAGAAAAACACTCTATAATCCCTATAACATCTTGGGTTCAGTTGCTAGTCCTGGAAGACCTTGTTGAAAAAACTATCTAGAGCCCAACGATAGTTTTGGGTTGAGTTATGAGTCCTATAAGCTACGTTGGAAAAAAATATTTGGAGCTGTGGAAAGATTTGGTAGAGATAGATTTGGTGATGGTTAGTGATGTATAAATGTGAGGGGAATCACTAGTTGAGGGTTGAGGTGGTTTGGCCTCTGGAATCCATAGTTTTTTTTTCTTTTTTATTCTATGAGATCCAACATTCATGCTTGGAATATGCCACATGGTAATTGGCTGAAATAAATATTTGGTTTAACCCAATCTATGGTCGGATGTACATGGAAGTCCCTGACTTGGTTGGCTTTTTCATGTGTTAATAAGAGCTATTTTCCCCTCATATTTCAAGAGTATTTATACTTGATATTATGTGGCTTTAATGGTTGTTATAACATTAATATTATTTTGGTTATATGCAAGTTATAAGGATGGTTTTATGACAGACATTGATTATGGATCTCATCATGTTTTGTTTAGTAAATGAAATGGTAATGAATGCATGAACTAATAGATTATATTGCAGCTATTATGAGAAGGATTTAGGCATTTTTTATGATTCTTATATAATTATGAGATCTGTATGTTCATATGTGTTTTTGTGGCCTATACATTTCATGTTCATGATGTGTTTGAAAAAATTTACGTCATGGTTAGGTTTGGTTAGATTAAGTTATTGTCTAATATTTCCATGGAAGTATTTTTCCTTGTGTCATTCATGGTTATGGAAATTCTCATTAAGTTACGGGTAGATGTTTGGATCCTAGCCTAAAAAAGTGGCTTAAATCCCGTGATCGCAATCATAGAATTAGGTGAAAAGGACTGTAGTCGCTCTCTTATAGCACTTGAGGGAAGTCATTAATGGTTTTTTCTTGTCGATTATACTTAAGGTGATATAGGAGGTTGAATCATGTCATAGTAATTATTCATCACATGTTTACCCTAGAAGGCTAGTAACTTGGGTAAATGTAGGAGGACGGTGGTTACAGAGTAGTATTAGAGCTTCCAGGTTCAACACTTGGACTAGATGGGTGGAATGTGGTTGTCATGCATGGATTGTAGGTTGTATATGTGCTTATTATGTATGAATAGTGATGGTCATTGTTACAATTGTGCTTTCATGTATAATTTGATGATGTTGATGTTGGGATGTGTTTGTCATTAATGCGTGTCAATTGTATATGAATGTTTTATCCATGTAGCTGTCTACATGTTGTTATGCATGCATTTTCATAGTTATGGTTATGCATGCATGATAGTTTAGAAATGCATTGTGCTAGTCATTATGTATTTTGTGTCATCATGATGTTTTTGGTATGTTATGATGTTGATGTGTTGGCATAGATAGAGTAGTAGATGCAAATCATCATAGCAAGGTTGCAACACTAAAACTTAAGGTGAGAGAAGACATACAAGTTTGTATTTTGAGCATGAAATTAGGTTGGTTATTGGTTTTTATAAACATTTTGGTTATGTACATGATTTTAATTCTATAACTATTGTGCTTACATGCATGATAGATGTTATTTAATCAATGCATTTATATGCACATGCGTCAGATAGTCATGCATGCTAGTAACCTATTGTTATATGCATTGTAGTCATATACATGATGATTATGGTAATTTCATTTAAGATATTGCTATTATATGTATCATGCTAATATGAAGTGTTCTGTGCATATGGTCATGGTTATGATATTTATGTATGAGTCGATATACCTGTGATATTGTGTCTTACTAATATGGACTAAATATGCAGATGTGATAGCCTCCCATGAGATACACTAAGGTATGAGTTTGATTATTTCATATATTGGGTTTATCCAACATGTCATGTTTACAGGTTTTTTGAATGTTTGATCAGTGACATGCTATGAGTATGTGTCTATAATATTTCTTCGAGAAATGATCTTGTTTTAAGATGGTTGTAATAACACAATATGCATTGAGACAACTAATATGTACTAGAGTGTAAGTGGGTGTTAGTTGTAGTAGTATGACTAATGGCTATTAGCTAGTTATGGCATGGATATTATTCTTGGTAAGGGTTGATTTCAAATTAATATATATGATTTCATGATATTTGGAACATGTGATTTACATGTGTGAATAGCTACGGGGAAACATTCTTGGTATTAGCTTGACAATGTAATAGTTGATTTTTTTATATAACTAACAACTTGTTAATGTGATAGTACATAATAAGACTCAATTGCAGCAAGGTAAAAGGTAAATGGTAAAAGAAAGGAATTGGGTGATAACTCCTTTGGTTATGTTTGGAAACCACAATTCCAAACAAATGAGTTCTTTGCATACATGAAGTCTATTTAACCTTGATTTCATCTGGCATTGTGTGGATATGTGTTATATTCATGGACATGTGTTTGGAAGGTATATTAGCTATTTTATAGTTATAGTTGGATCCCTCAAGGGAATTGGAGTCGCTTTACAGATGATATATATATGTGTTCAGTTACAAGGCAATGTGCTTGGAACATCAAGGTAAGGTAACCAATACATTGTGATGTTTACTTATGCTCTAATAGTTATGTGTTTATGGTAGTATGATGCAAGGGATTTCATGGCAAAAGAGACTGTCATGAAATTTTGAAGAATGCTCAGGTTGAGATTTCCTTGGTAACCATGGGGATTGAGTCATGGTGGTTGTTGCTAGTCTTGTGCTTTAGGTCTTTTATGTTTTTTTGCAATTGATTGAATATTTTTTCATGTCTGGTGTTTGGCCATATCACTTTGTTTGTGGTGTCATATTGTTATTTGTTTTCATGGTTTTCTTCTTGTTTGTTTCTTGTTATTTCCTTTTATATTTTGAGGTTCTTGCGATTTTTTTGGGAAAGAGGAAAGTTAAGGGAGTTTGAGGGGAGCTGAATGAAATTCAACATGTAAGGTAAGACCCAGATGAAGCTTAGTGCATGAGTAAAATGCATTTGAAGGAAATAATATGACATCCAACTGGATTGGTTGGTTCTATTGAGGTAAATGGAAAGTAGCAGGATAGTCATGATAAAGGTAGCTAGGAAAGGTAGAGTGACTAGATTTGAGGTGTCATATGCCCTGGCTAAGTTGGGAAATGTTGTTCTCAATGTTGTACATGTTGTGCACAGATAAATGGAGTTCTCTTATCCTTGACCTTGTGATATTTGTTAATTATGTTGTGATCATGATTATGTTGATCATGATCAGTTTCCACATACAACAATAACCTAGTTATTTTTTTCTCTTCAACCACGTACACATACATCCAGTGTACATCATATGCATACACCCACACATGGTATGCCACACAAAAGATACACCTACACATTACATAAAACACAACACATGCACGTACACCCAGTGTATGACACAACGAATACACCTACACCTGGTGTATAACACAAGAAATACACTCACACCCGGTGTACAAAACAATACATATACGTACACATAGTACAACATAGTGAATACACATGTCATGATACAATGACTACACAATACAAAAAACATAGCACCACATGTATACATCAAAATGTGTACGACATGTACACACTACCACATGTACACCACACCGCCAACACAAATTGTATCAATAACCACATTCATGATGTATACACAACACGACATGTATAAAATGTCACATGCACTACATGTACACAACACCCCATGTGCAACATGTGCACAACACCATATGTACATAGTACCATATGCACAATACGAATACCACATTGTATGTACAGAACACTGCATATTCAACATGCACAAAGCACCATATGTACACAACAATGCATATGCAATATGCACAAAGAACCATATGTACACAACATCGCATATATAACATGCAGACATTGCCATACATACACAAAATTGTAAGAAAAACATGTACACAGTACCATCTATACAAAAGATACACAAGAGTAGTACTGTACATCCATCTAGAGACCACAGACTGACTCTACCAAGAAACCTTGCTTCTAGTTTCTTTCCACCATCCATGCTTGTCCCAACCTGTCATAGATCGTACTTCTTTCATTCTGTTGATGTATCCCTAAACATTAAATGTCCATAACGTAAGCATATACAAAGTACATACACATAATATCAATTCATATCCACATTATACTGACCTCATATATTTTTCAGGGCTACTCTGCCCAGTTGATTCCTCATAAGACCAATAACTTCTTCATGTCATTCTCCCACATAAGCAATCATTCCTCCATAAGGATGATTCCTAATGACCCTTCCAGACAATGAAATACATACACACACACACAAATATATATATATATATATATATATATATATATATAGATATATATACTGTGTGAGAAGTGTTATGTACATGTGGTAGTGTGTACATGTCTTACACATTGTGATGTATACATGTGGTGCTATGTTATTTGTATTTTGTAGTCATTGTATCATGACATGTGTATTCACTATGTTGTACTATGTGTACGTATATGTATTGTTTTGTACATCGGGTGTGAGTGTATCTCTTGTGTTATACACCAGGTGTAGGTGTATTCATTGTGTCGTACACTAGGTGTACGTGCATCTGTTGTGTTGTATGTCATGTGTAGGTGTATCTTTTGTGTGGCATACCGTGTGTGGGTGTATGCGTATGATGTACACTAGATTTATGTGTACATGGTTGAAGAGAAAAAAAGAACTAGGTTATTGTTGGATGTGGAAACTAATCATGTGTGTGTATGGAAAGGACAAGGACAAAGGTAGAAGCAAAGCACCGATTGAAGGATAACTATTGGTATTTTATTTCATTTTTATTATGCATGTGATTTATGACTTTGATTTATGATGTTTGCATGTGATATATGATTTTCATTATGATGGTTGGGTTTTGAGCTAACCAGATGTCATATGTTTATACATGATGATTTTAGCAAACAACTCGTTTGACTTCTTGTGATAGGAAGTAAACATAATAGCAAGTGTAGCTTATTGACGGGCCACTGATGAGGTATGATGTGAATTTATTTCAATTTGTTTTAAAAATAATGTCATTTATGTGCTTGGTACAAGAATGCATGAAAAAATCTCAGTTGGGTGGTTGGAAATGACTGCAAAAATTAGTAGCAATAGTGAAAGGAGTTGGAACAGACAAAAATACATTGGTAGAGCAATGAGGAACAGGTCTATTGCGGGACACAAATAAAAAATAGCGAGAATTGACTTCCATGATCACACTATGACTGGTATCATGGTTTTTATGCATGGATATGCCTTATTTTCTTGGACCTTCTGATGCGACGAAACCTAGACAAGGGAGGGGTCGCCGGAGGTACTATGTAGAAGAAAAGGGGGTGCCTGCAAAACTTGGAACGTGTGTGACTACATGGAAGGGGGTGATCAGATTTCCCGAGAGACTATGTAGCAGAGAAGGGAAGTCCAGTGATTTTTTTTTTTTTTGTCATTATCATTTCTAGATGGAATCAAAAGCACATTGGAGGTGTGCCCTGGACCAGTGAGTTGGTAACTATTCACTAAGAGGAGAAGTGGTGCAAGATCGTAGCACTGGATATTTCATGTATACTTTGACATTGGCAATGGAATCTAAACTTCCTGGGAAGTAGGTGAATATTGGTACAATTAGAGGGTGGAGGTGTGAGCCTCTCAATTCCCTTGTTACAGATGTAGGAATCGTATCCTTTTATTTTCCTTTTAGAGAAAATGTGCATGTGTATATCTATATTTTATTGTAAATATTGTAACTATTTGGGTTATAAAGCTCCATAGACAATATGATTATTTTTTGGTTGAACCAAATGTGCATGAGTATATATGTGGTTGTTATTTTAAATATCGTAATGAGATGTGTTATAAAGCTCCATTAAATGGTATGTTTGTTATGTTTTCAGCAGTGGTCATTGTAAATGCTACAACAAGTTATGTTATAAAGCTCCATGGCCAGCATGTTTTTTTCTCTATATTTTGTTGGTCATAAGTGTCATAGAACACCAAGGACTATGTTCCCCCAAGGGGGAGGGTTATATAACAACCATTGGTTGATTTTCCGTGTAAACAAGATAAGGCCATGACATGGGGAATGCATTCCAAGCTGAATCTTGGGAAAAAAATCATAGTGGGTGTGATTTTAGGTTTATTATGGTTGTAGAAATTATAAAATGAATTGGAAAAGTAAAAGAGGCATTAATTAGTATTTTTTAATGAAAATAAAGGAAAATAAGAGAAAAGGAATGTGAAATGTCACAAAATTTCAAGAGGAAAATGAAGGAAAATAGATAAAATTGAAGAAACTATAGGCCTAAATGATAAAAAGGCTTAAGAGGATCAATTCACGAGTTTGTCTTGGATTTTTGTCAATTTTAGCTTGGATCTCTCTTTTATTCTCTCTCTCATACCCTTGAAAATTTAGAGCATCTTATAACATCATGACATACTTTGGATTTGGAGCAAGAATGCAAAAGGAAAGAAGGAAAGTGCAAGGGGATAGCAGGATCCACAAATAAAATTGGATTTCTTTGTAGGTATCGAGTTCCATGTATGGTTTCCTTGTTATTTTTTGCATGTATTGTACATGCATCAGGTTATTTGGTAATGATATGTCATTGGAATGGAATATTTCCTAGATTGAAAATGGTTCTTCCTAGCCTTGCCATTTCCTGGATAGCCATGGTGTTGTGGGTTTTCCATTTTTTTTCTGATTGGTGCTCATGCTTCGTATGGTTATGGTTTGAGTTACTAGTTTTTTGGGCCTTGGTTGGACAAGCTCTCTGGAATCCCTTTAACAAATTGGGTTGAGTTATTAGTCGTAGAAAAATTGGTTGGACATATGCTTTGGATCCCAATGGCAGCTACGGGTTGAGTTACTAGTCCTAGAATCCGGGTTGGAAAGAATGCTTTGGATCCCTTAACATCATTGGTACATACTGATCTGGTGATGGTTAGTGATGTCCGGCCGTGAGGTGGAATCACTAGTCAAGGGTTGAGGTGGTTTGGCCTCTGAAATCCCCGATTTCGTTTTTCTTGGTTTATTCCATGAGTTCCCAAATGCATACTTCAAATATGGCAGGAGAATGATTGGTTGAAAGAAATATATGGTTCAACCCAATCTATGGTCAGGTGGTATGTGGAAATCCCTAACTTGGTTGGATTTTTCATATGTTAATAAAAGTTATTTTCCCCTTGTATTTCATGAGTACTTATACTTGATATTGTGTGGTTTTAATGGTTGTTTTATCTTTGCTATTATTTTGGTTATATGTTGGTTATAACCATGATTTTATGATAGGATTTTGTTATGGATATCATTGTGTTTTGTTTAGTAAATGAAATAGTAATGAGTTCATTGCATAATATATGATATTTCAACTATTATGAGAGGGAATTAGACCTTCTTAACGATTCTTACATAAGTATGAGATCTCTATGTTGAGATGTGTATTTTTGACCTGCACATTTCATGTTCATGATGTGTTTGGCGAAATTTCTGTCATGGTTAGGCCTGGTTAGTTCAAGTTCTTATCTAATATTTTTGTGGAAGACTTTGTCCTTATGTCATTCATGGTTTTGGAAAATCTCATTAATTTTGGCGAAGAGGTCTGCGTCCTAGCCTGAAAAATTGGCTTAAATCTTGTGGTCACACAAACAGAAGTGGGTGAAAAATATTTGAGTTGCTACCATGTAGGAATCATGCATGCAATTGGAGGGTTTTAGTAGAAATCATGTAGTGTTGTGCCAACGTCTGGGAGATCAGGGCACTGAAACAAAGTTTTATCTCAAGGATTGGGCATCTAGAAGGGTGGTTTATCCATTAGGGGTCCTATAACACTTGGTGGAAGTCATTAATGGTTTTCTCTTGTCGATTCCACTTCCTTAAGGTGAGCTAGGAGATTGAATCATATCACAGTAACTCGTCGTCACATGTTTACCCTAGAAGGTTGGTAAATTGGGTAAATGTGCACTAGTACAAAATGGCTAATTAGTTACTAAAAAAATTACTAAAATTTGCATATAAATGACTATTTTTTGGTCGATGACCAATAGTAGCTAATTTACAATATCTTATAACGCGACCAACTTTTGGTCATTTTTAGCTTAGTCATTAATTGGTTATCTCAATTTTGTTGTCTAGTTTTATATTTGGTAATTAATTTGGTCATTAATTTAGTCACTGATTTAGCCATTAATTTAGTTATTGATTTAGTCAATGATTTGATAATTAATTTAGTCATTGATTTAATCTTTGATTTGGTCTTTAATTGTCACAATTAATGACCAAATATACAACAAAATATATTACTAGATGATCACCCAATAAAACCAATTAATGACCAAGAAATATGACCAAAATTTGGTCATGTTATAAGATACTGTAAATTAACTACTAATAGTCATATATATGCAAAATTTAGTTGTCATTTGTAGTCATAAATTTATCATTTGCAGTAGCCATTTATTCATTATATAAATGACTAATTTAGTAGTTTATATTCATTTCATTTACTTTCATTAATAATCATTATAAAAAACAAATTTAGTGGTATATTCATTTTATTTGTGTTCATCATTAATCAATGCAAACTATTGATTTAGTAGTTTTAAATTGATTTTGTGTTAATTATTAATCAGCATAAATTAATTTGTATGATTTAAAAAATGTCATACAATATGCATGTTCATCTAATAGGAAAACACAAAGTCACATATTTTAATTACAATACTAAACAATATCAAATGCAACTATATAATTTCAACCACATAAATTATATTATATGAAATGTTAAACTATTACAATATGATTTTCCAACTTAATATTGGTTGTACTACAATTTACACATGAAATGGTATTTCATCACTTCAAAACATTATCGTTGTGTTTTCAAGGCATTGCAGGTGAATTCACCAACTCTGAAGACTTGACCATTAGTCTTTATATGTCTATCTTCTGTGAGATATTGGCTCTAAGAGTATCACCAGACCAGTTATCCTCTCCCTCTTTTTTCATTTGTTGCTCCAATGTTATTGCTCCCATCTTTTTTTAATTCATGCTTTTTACCATCAATACTGAGTTCATTTTCTGAAAACAAAAGAAGATACAATGAGTTTAAAACATGAAAAACAATGAACACTAGAATATAAACTAAATTAGACTATAAATAGTTTATACGACATATACCTCAACATCAGCAAAGTCAAAGCCATTTTTCCCCATACAAGTAATAAAGTCGAACAAATTTTCTTCATTGGGGTGATAACTGTCACTATAACATGGCTAGATAACCTGTATAAACAAAGAAAATAAAATATCACGATATATAGAAAACAACACCTTTGTAACTTAGTATTCAACTTTCAAGGAAAGCTTAAGAACAATCATGTCAACTAAGTTATATGCTAAAAAGCTCGAGTTGTATATAACTTGTGAAAACAAATAATTTGAGGTGTGATGTTTAATCCTTGTTTTTTTATTCACAAAAACATTTCATTTTCTAACGCATGAAATTAGTCAAGTATATAAACAACATGTACTCAAATAACAATATGAAAGTAAATTTTTCGGATACTCATGAAAAAACTCCAATCAATATAGTGTAATACTAATTTCATCTTCAAACTTTGGTTGTTGTTTAATGGAAATGGTACTAAGTATTTTCAATTTCATAGTTAAAATACAAAAAAAAATCAAAAGAAACATCCAAAATACAATCAAACAATAAAGAGAGGATGTCATGGAATGGAAATTGCAATTATAAAAAATTTGTTGACTTGTCCACCAATGTCATGTGTCACATTCCTAGGATATTTGCTTGCCCAAAATAACCATGAGATGAAATAATCAGAACATTGAAAACCATATTAATTCCCACTAGAAACATTTCCAAAGTCGGTGGCTTAGGTGTCTAAGTGATCTCTAACAAAAAATGAACCATATCCAAGATGTGATATGCATCATCTCCCTGTCATTTTTCCAATCACATTTCCTCTAACCTACCCACAACGGAGTCAAGTAACAATCAAACAAAAACATTGACATTTGTTTTTATCTTTTATATCTATAAAATTTGAATCTGATTTGTTTCATGAGCATATTAATTCATATTTAAAGTCTTCCTGACATATGAGAAAGTATCAATCAAATAGGACATCAAAAAAATTGACCTCAATGAGGTCCTAAAACAATTTCTACAATATCAATATTTTTCTTATTGTGATATCTTGGGTAGAAAAATTTACATATCTACAATAGAAAAATGAATATATTACCTATGGTCAAACTTTATATATGGTGTATACTTAAGAAATTTTTTAAGATGTTCCTCTGCCTTTACCAAAGTGAATTGTAGTTTGGTTAAACTATGTATCCTTTCATTCAGCATCAACTTCTGCAAGATAAATGTCACACATTATCCTTTCCCATTTCTCAACATGCTACATATGATAAATTGAAAGTCGCATAAAACCAAGAGAAAACCCTTTTCTAACCAAAACAAACAAACAAATAGTGTCTCTAATAAAACTTCATTATAATATTAGAAAATGAAAAGGAAGTGGACCATTTTTGTTGTTTGACTTTGCATATTTTGTTATAAAAGTGCTCAAGCTTCAAGAACCAAAAAAATCTGAGGGAAGTCGTAAATGTGAAAAAAATTATGTTGACCTAATTTGTAGACTTCTTCAAAATGATGTGCATGATGCCATTTTCAGATGTGGTAAATCTCATAATAAGAAATGGCATGTATTCTAATAAATTACTTTGCAATAACTACCATGGGCCTCCACGAGTTATAGGTCCTTAGTATGTTAATCTTGATGATGAAAGAGAGATGGCAACGATAAGTATGGGTGGTCCTAGTTTGTATGGTGGATATCTTCAAACCAAGGTCGCCATCTCAATGAAACCAGATTCTGACATGGCAAACTTGGATCTGGTCTTCACCCAATTTCATTCCATCATACTTTGTCAAGACTCAAGAGGACATAACGGTCCTTCAGCTTATAATAGGGTTGCTTTTGAGGTTATAAATAAAGCTTATCTAAATCAAATGGATTTTTGGGCTCCCAGAGATATGGGTAATTTAAATGATAACAATTATATGTTTTTTTCCCAGGATTCAAATGTAGGGATACATTTTGTGGATTTTACTAATAAATAGAATGAGAAAAATAATCCATGCGGAGAATCTATTGGTCATTGTGATTAGTGAAATACTCGGAGATAATAAGACTATTTAGGTTCAAATCAAAGATGGTGTTGGTTCTTGTAGCTCCTCAGTTGTTGGTAGTTTTTAAGGTAGGAACTTTAGTTCTTCAAGGGTGGGGTCATTTAACATAATCGCACCTACCTTGGTCATATCACCCAAAAGAAAAACATAATCAACAATGAGTAAATATGCCAAGTTTAGGGAAAATCCTATTTGTATAGTTTCCAAGCTTATAGTTCTTTTTTACTCTGTTATAACTCTGTTGAGACCACCTACTCTAAAGTAAAAAAATGGCACAGGAGCCATTAGTCATACCTACCCATGGTCTCTTGTAGACATCATATAAGCATAGGTTGAGCTATTAATTATAATTTCACATATATTGAGGAAAGACAGTTCATTATCTAGTTAACCAATTGCACATTGAACCCTATATGGATGAGTAGCCTAAATAAAGCTAGTTTTCTCTATCATATGCGTTGGAAAGACAAACTAAAATTGCTTGTAATTTTTTGGTTTCATGTTATAAGTTCCTTCTTGGGTAACTCCTATTCTGTAATGGATTTGTTTCCCAGGAAGGATGAAAAGTTTTTCTAATGACATGGAATCAGCTTAGTGGATTTTGACCCTACATGACCAAGGAACTCAAGAGCCTTTGGGTGCATCAATGGTAGCATCCTCCAATGAAAATAGTACAATCTCCAACTTAGAAACATCAAAATTATATATAGTTATAATTCATAATAAAAAATGACCATAGATTGTAGAAGTCCTTAAATAAATTCAAACTTGAATAAGAACAAACATAAATTTTCACATTACCCTTCAGTAAGATGTCCTTGATTTAGAAAGAATGGCTCAAACTTGCATAAATGTATTAGATTCCCCATAAGATAAATTTCAACATATTTCCTAAAAAAAATGATCTAATATCCAAAGAAAAACCATAGTTGAATGGAAAAATGGTGCTTTAAGGTCATCTACACAAAAATTTACCTCCTTCAAATCTCTCACACTGGATGGTATGTCATGAAAAATTAAGAAAAAGTCAGGGAAACTTGTCAACTTCTCTAAAAGACATAATGAAAATGCATGGAAGCTTTTTAAAGGAATCCACTAGTCCAACTTGTGGAAGTGGTGCTTGTATATAAGGCCCTCCGGGAAGGATGAAATTCATACTCATTTTTGTTGCATAGGTATTTCTTGCAAAGCCAGTATTATAAAATTGGCCAATTTGAAACACAACAGAGGAACAACTAAGATCCTCATCCATCCACATATCACAACCATTACTAAGAGCATCCATAGGCTTGGCCCATCTATCATCATCAAAATTGGTGATATTTCTCCCATGACGTTCAAGTAGATAATTCCCACTCAGTTTCTTGTCAAGTCCTCTTGCAATGCTTGCTAATGCATCAGCCTCTCCTGTATTACTTGCAAGTGCTTGGGAATTTCCAAGTAATTCAATAATTTCTACACAAACTTCAAAATGATTTGGTAGATCTTTGCACTGATCCTTGATTGACAAAAAAAAACCACTGGATTACTTTCTGTCTCCTGAACATTCAGTAACCAAAATAGCTACTTGATTCATAGGAGTTGAAAGCTCGACTGCATCTTCCCAGTCATCCACTTCTTTCGGGACTTGCTTCTCAGGCTCTTTTGAAGAATTCTTACCCTTGGCAACACCGATTATTATTTTGGATGGTTTTGGAAGGTTCACATCTTCCTCTTATTGGTCAAGGTTGTCATTGATGTCAATATGACATTAACCGAGATGTCAATATTCTTGAGATGTTTGGTTCAAGATGATGATGTCACGCCATCAATGAAGATGTAAAATCATGAAGAAGTCAAACCACTAATGAAATATGCCCTAATAAGTCCTTGATCTAATGTTTCATGCACTTGATGATCTAGATCTCAACCCTTGAAGTTATTTGATGATTTCATACACTTTGATACTTGATGATGACATGTGATGATCATGGTTGGAGATCATTTTAGGGTTGGAAAACTATTTTGGATTTCTCCTAATAATGTTGCACTATAACATATCATTGCACCATTATGTGATGACATCGGTGATGCACTCATTGCTGGACATTATCATGATAACGTGGATGTCCTACATGTTCCTATGATGATAAAGAAGCCAAATAATGGAGAAGACAAACAAAGAAGCCATACTTTCCTAATCATTTTCTGCACTAAATAATTCAAGGGAAGTCACAAAGAAAAATGGTTTTCACCACCTTAGAGGAAACCTTTCAAAATGGATGCTATACCATATTGTAGAGTATATTTTTCCCTTTATAACGAGCCCTTACTTACCCCAAAACACCAAATATTTTGGGAGATATTGATTTTTTAAGTTAAGGAAATTAACTCTAACATTGAGCCGACCTAAGCCAACTTGTATAGCCTTGACATGTCCTCCGAGAGACCTGTCCCTTCGTTAAATTTCAAACTAGTATAAATAGAAATCTACACTCTTCATTTTATCCATTGTTTTTGTTCAAGATTTTAGAGAAGAATCACAGAAGGTGAACTAAGGCCGAGGAGGACAATTAAGGATATATTTGGGAAAATATATTTATACATTTTTCAAACTTGGAATTGCTGATTTAGAATTGCAATAATGTATGTGAAAGCTCAAAACCTTGAGGATAGTAGTCAACCGGAACTCGGATTATCTATGCTACAAAAAACTATGGAGAAAAAAAGAAGACATCCTTCAGATCTCTGGTTTTGGGCATATCTATTGTTGTCAAATATGTGTAAGCCACAAGAAGAGCCACACTAGGCCTATGTAGGCTGCAGGAAGGGATGTAGTATAAGCTTTTGTAAGGACGCAATTAAAGGCATTTTCAGACCTGTTTGAGACAATGTTTAAAGGACTATTTTGAGCCTTATTTAGGAACAAAAAAAATCAGATCTGTAGGAGAGCTTCAGAACTGAGTCCTGTGGAAAATAATATAATCTGTTATGACAAACTTGTTATGGCATATTTGAGCACATTTCAGGTCTAATTTTTTTGGAGCAGGTTGCAACATTTTTGGGAGCAGTCCTAAAGCACACACAGTTACATATTTTTGGAAGCCTTTTTGAAGTAGTCTTTGAGATTGGAGAATAATCATTAACCCTTATTGAAGGAGTCTTAACGAAGATTTTCCATGTTTATATAGGTCGTTTACTAAGGAATACCTCCTTGTGGTATTGTTGAATATTTATTGAAGACTTGAAGCAGCAAATGTTGTAGGCATTCTTGGAGACCGGATGTATTACTAAAGCCGTCATGGAGTAACAGTCCCATGCTCAGGATTGAGAACATTTCCAAGATGTTGCTTCTCTCCAATTATAGAATTAACAAAATTATTGTTGTAGCTTTGTCTAGCATTATCGCATGTTGATTCAAATTTTTTATTCATCACATTTCTAAGTTTTGAATAGCTATACCACGTTCACCTCCAAAAATTCCCTTTAGGGGTTATAGAAACTAAATATAAGGAAAATTATTGTGTCAAAACTCTTTTAGCATCCAAGTACAATGAATTTATAATAGTAGCAAAGATGGTGATCTAACCATCTATTGAAGAAACATTGACGTTATTTTCATGGAAACTATACTCCCCTAGTGAACCCAACCACACCCTAACTTCAGATTGGGTGGAGAATGGCGATAAATTAAGCCTACTCATAATAAAAACCTAGAAGAAAGAGGTAAAGATACAATGCAATTCCATCTTTCCTAGCATACGCTAAATTTATTGAATGATTTGGATGATTGATAGTGTGAGAAAAGGTCCTGAATGCAGAGGAGGAAGATCAGCAAGAGGGTAGGAAAAAAATTTCTACCACTCTTCCAATCACCCTAGAAGACTTAGCACATGATGACATGGGTATCATGCCATGCCTTTTTTCTATATTGGAAAATGGAAATTCAACCAACATATGACAAAATCCTGAGCGCAGATGGAGATAATGGACCAGACTGTAGTTATAGTTTTCCTGAGAATGAGAGTAATAAGACACTCATAAATGAAGGGAAATCCTGAAGATCCCTTAGGGTTCAATATACCAACACTCCTATTTGTGATTTTAAATATGGTAAAAACTTTAGCACACATAATTATGTGCATCTCCAATCAACATTGCCTATTAAATTTGAACAAAACAGTGCACGATCTGATATTTTTCCTTTGACAGTCATCATACATATGACATGGAATCTGATGAGGAATAAAATAAGGTTGATCATATCATCAAGTTGTTTTGTGAACCATATGAGATAAAGGCAAAAAGGTCCATTCCATTTGTTGAAGGAATCCTTAATTAAGATGAATATTCTTGTCATAACTCAAATATAATACCTTATGTATTGAAAGATATAGAGGTAAACCCAACTATGCTAATGCACCTGATTAAGCAAGAACAACAGAGATTGTTAGCACAGGCTACACAAAAGCCTGATCAATGTCAACAGACAAATCCTCCTTCAAGTCTTGGTAGAGAATTTTTTATCTCATCTAGGAAAGTAATCACATCTGACCCAAGCACACTAAAGAATTCTAATGTACAACATAAAACGACATTACAAGCACTAGAAATTGCTTCCAAACCTACCACTCAAGGAACTTCCACGGTAATACATGCTGCTGATTCAACAGAATTTGAGTTGTATCCTATGGGTAATGAGTGTTTGAGAGATGTAACAATTGAAAATATTTTTTTCTTTCGTTTTGTGTTAATTTCATTCCCTATATTTCGATTGAAGAAATCGTCCTAAGGAATATGGCTTTGATGATTTGTCATCGATTAACTGGTAGTATTTGAAAATATGAGTTTGGATCATTGTTTCTATGTTGCAAGAGACACCTGTGCCGTTAATTCTAAGAATTTCAAATGTAACTTATTTCTTTATTTAACCGTTTCTTCTATTGTTTTCCAATGTTCCTTTGGATGGCTTATTAATGTTATTTGTTGATTGGGAAGGCTGGAAAATCTGGGAAGCCTCGAATGAAACCTCGTGATCCCCGCTGTATTATTCACATGAATTTGGGTAATGATAATGTGAACTTGAGTGGGACAGATAAACATTTTCTCCCAATGAGCAGGCAGATACGTATGGCTTCAGGACCAGCAATTACAGATTCAGGTCCAACTTTGCAAAAATCTCCTTGTTTACCTAATATTGAACAGAATTTCACGCAAAAGCTTGCAAAAATTGCTGAAATGCTAAAAAATTCTAACATGAAAAAATTACAAATTATATCATCACAGATGCCTGTTGGACAATCAATTAGAGAAACTAACCCTGTTGACTTGGAGTAGGAATTCACTGAATCTTCTAAATCTCGAGAAGAAAATATTAAACAAGACATATCACTTCCAAAGGATTTAAGCATGGCTATGCCCCTCTCACAATGTTTTCCAAATGAAAATAACGCAATCACACAAGATCATATGAATCCGTATGGTCATGTGAATCATCTCTTGGAAGAGCTAAGTGAAGAATAATGAATTGCAATCCAACAGGAACAAGCACGAAAATTGATGAACAAAATAAGATGTTTAGCACCAAGAAACTTTGCCTTATTTTGTACCTTGATCACACACTTCTAAATGTAGCTAAGGTGTCATAAAAATAAAAAACCTCTTGTTCTACTTCTGGTGATTCCTAGACAAAGAGGGATGTGAAGTAAATGAACTGATTATAATATGATTATATAAATGTTGCTAATTCATGATGTTTTTTTTCCAACAGTTTACTGAAATAGATCATGTACATGAGAAAATGTTAAGGAAGAAGGAGGAGCAAGACCAAGGGAAACATCATCATCAGCTTTTTCACTTTCCTCATATGGGAATGTGGACTAAATTATGGCCTGGCATTTTGAATTTTTTGGACAAGGTTAGTAAAATTTGGATTGAAATATTATTATCTTTGAAAACTGTAGTTTCTTACTGGGAACATTTGATTTACAATGTGGAATTGACAACTTACTTGTATGCCAATAGATGGATTTGTTCTTATTTTCATATAATTCATTCTGTGATGGTTTATGCTGCAGGCAAGAAAGTTGTATGAACTACATGTTTATACAGTGGGCAACAAAGTTTATGCCATAGAGATGGCCAAAGTACTTGATCCCATAGGAACTTTATTTGTAGGACGTGTTATTTCAAAGGGTGATGAGACCGACCTGTATGGAGATGATAGGCTACCTAAAATTAAAGATCTAGACGGTGTTTTGGGAATGGAATCTTCGGTAGTAATTATCGATGATTCTACAATGGTTTGGCCTCATCATAGACATAATTTAATTGTGGTGGAAAGTTAATTTCATTTCAATTATTTTCTAGTGTCCAATCAAGACCTACAACTGTTAATTTCTGCCTTTAAAAATCGGTAGTTAAATATATATGTGACTGTTCCTAAGAACTTTGAGACTTCCATGTACAAATACATGTACTTTCCGTGTAGTAGGCGCTAATTTGGATTGTTGAGGTCATCACTGTTAGAAGCAAACGTTGATGAAAGGCCAGAAGATGGAACATTGGCATATTCTTTAGTGGTGAGATGCTAAAATTAATCTATAACAAACATTGTTTTGTAAATTTTCACAATTTAGAGATATTTCCTGAGTTCATCATATCGTATCATTTCTAACACATATACCCTGCAATTCAAAAACAGGTGATTGAGAATATTCACCATAATTTTTTCTCAAACAAACAATTGCATGAAGTGGATGTCCGGGAATTTCTTGCAGTTGAACAAAAAAATATTTTAAAAAATTGTAAGGTGGTTTTCAGTAGGGTTTTTGCAGTTGGAGAAACGCAGCCGCATCTTCACCCTTTGCGGCATATGGCTGAACAATTTGGTGTAGTATGCACAACATAAATTGACGACGAAGTGACTCTTGTTGTATCCCTTGCCCCTGGGATTGATAAGGTATGCATTTTACCTTTTGTCAAGTCCAATGCTGGAAACTCACAAAATATTTGGCAGTAGTTCCAACATTCCAAGTTAATAATGTCAAACACTATTCCCAACCCTTGGTCAACTCATGCAATTAGTTTCCCAAACTATGCCATTATAACTTAGTCAAGTCAAATTGTTCCCAGTTCATATACATTGAACCCATCAACCAATCTAAATAGAGAAGATGTGCTTCAACAAAAACACATGAATGTAGAAGGTGTAATACACATGGTAAATGCAACCAAGAAAGAAAATCAACTTACAACTCAAGAACAAGCAGAACATAGAAAGCTTAAGTCTTTCATTTGCAATATTGATGCTAATCGACTTCTAGACAAGTCCCTCAATCTTGTCACACATATATCTATTATTTTCTACTCTTTAATCAACAATGGTAGTTCTCTCTTAAGAGTCTTTTCCAGAGTCAATAAATGTAAATAAGCGAACAAGAGAATGTGGATCTCAATCATTTTTCTTGATTCTTCCAACAACAAATAATAATTGTAGAGAATGTTGCCACTATTGTAACACTCGGAAAGGGAATTGTCATACAAATATTAAGGAAATAAAATTGAAAATTTTCTATTAAGGATACTTTGATAAATTTTCAGCAAAGATAAACGGTCATAGGGCATTGCTTCAAGTTTCAACAGACCTTGGATATTCCTCACATGGAACTTTAGGAATATATTATCAAGGAGGAGTGGATATTTGGAGGCCATGTCTTGATTGGTCAATTGAAGACCCTAACAGACTCTTGAAAGAAAATGAATTTTTACTTTTGAAGACCAACCACACCATTACTCGGTTCTTGTAATCACCCAATTCTTCTTATAAAGATACAAGGCGATTCCATCTTTCCTAGCATATGCTAAATTTATTGAATGATTTGGATGATTGACAGTGTGAGAAAAGGTCCTGAATATAGAGGACGAATATCAGCAGGAGGGTAGGAAACAAATTTCTAAATTTATTGAATGATTTTGATGATTTATAGTGTGAGAAAAGGTCCTAAATGCAGAGGAGGAATATCAGCAGGAGGGTAGGAAACAACTTTCTACCACTCTTGCAATCACTCTAGAGGACTTAGCACATGATGACATGGGCATCATGCCATGTGTATATTCTACACTGGAAAATGGAAATTCAACCAAGATATGAAAAAATCCTGAGCGCAGATGGAGATAATGGACCAGACTATAGTTCTATTTTTCCTGAGAATGAAGTAATAAGATACTCATAAATGAACAGAAATCCTAAGGATCCCTTAAGGTTCAAGATACCAACACTCCTATCTGTGATTTTGAATATGGTAGAAACTTTGGCACACTTAATTATGTGCATCTCCAATCAACATTTCCTATTAAATTTGAACAGAGAAGTGCCAGATCTGGTATTTTTCCATTAACAGTCATCCTACATATGACATGGACTCTGATGAGGAATAAAAGAAGGTTGATCATATCATCAAGTTGTTTTGTGAACCATATGAGACAAAGGAAGAAAAGTCCATTCCATTTGTTGAAGGAATCCTTATTGAAGATGAATAGTCTTGTCATAAATCAAATATAATACCTTCTGTATTGAAATATATAGTGGTAAACCCAACTATGCTAATGCACCTGATTAAGTAATAACGATAGAGATTTTCAGCACAGGCTGCACAAAATCCTGATCAATGTTAGGATACAAATCCTCCTTCAGGTCCTAGTAGAGCATTTGTTACCACATCAGGGAAAGTAATCATATCTGACCCAAGAACACTAAAGAATTCTAATGTACAACATAAAAAGGCATTACAAGCACTAGCAACTACTTCCAAACCTGCCATTCAAGGAACTTCCACGGTAAGACATGTTGTTGATTCAGTAGAGTTTGAGTTGTATCCTGTGGGTAATGAGTGTTTGGGAGATGCAATAGTTGAAAAATTATTTGTCTTTCATTTTTTTTTCATTTCATTCCCCATATGTCAGTTGAAGCAATTGTCCTTAGGAATCTGGCTTTGGTGATTTGTCTTGGATTAACTGGTCGTCTTTGAAAATATGACTTTGGATTATTATTTCTATGTTGGAAGAGACACCTGTGTCGTTAATTCTAAGCATTTCAAATGTAAAGTATTGCTTTGTTTAATTTTTTCTTCTATTGTTTTCCAATGTTCCTTTGGATTAATTATTCATGTTATCTGTTGGTTGGGTAGGCTGGCGACTCTGGGAAGCCTCAAATGAAAACTCGTGATCCCCATTGTATTATTCACATGAATTTGGGTAATGATATTGTGAAATTGAGTGGGACAGATAAACAATTTGTCCCAATGAGAAGGAAGATATGTATGGCTTCAAGACCAGCAACTACGGAGTCGGGTCCAAATTTGCAACAAGCTCCTTGTTTGCCTAATATTGAACAAAATTTCACAGAAAAGCTTGCAAAAATTGCTGAAATGATAAAACATTATAACATTAAAAAATTACGAGTTCTATCATCATAGATGCCTATTGGCCAATCAATTATAGAAACTAACCCCGTTGACTTGGAGCAAGAATTCACTGAATCTTCTAAATCTGCAGAAGAAGATATTAAACAAGACAGCACTTCCAAAGGATTAAAGCATGGTTATGCCCCTATCATAGAGTTTTCCAATTGAAATTACCACAATCACACAAAATCATATGAATCCTTGAGGAGATGAGAATCATCTCTTGGAAGGGCTAAGTGAATAACAACAAATTGCAATCCAACAGGAACGAACATGAATAATTGATGAAAAAAATAAGATTTTTAGTTCCAAGAAACTTTTCCTTGTTTTGGACTTTGATCACACACTTCTAAATTCAACTAAGGTGTCATAAAAATAAAAATTGTCTTGTTCTACTTCTGGTGATTCCTAGGCAAAGAGGGATGTGAAGTAAATGAACTAATGATAATATGATTATAAAAATGTTGCTAATTCATGATGTTGTTTGTCCAACAGTTTACTGAAATAGATCATGTGCACGAGGAAATGCTAAGGAAGAAGGAGGAGCAAGATCGAGAGAAACCTTGGCGTCATCTTTTTCTCTTTCCTCATCTGGGAATGTGGACTAAATTGTGGCCTGGCATCCAGAATTTTTTGGACAGGGTTAATTAAATTTTGATTGAAATATTATTATCTTTGCAAAATGTAGTTTCTTACAAGGAACATTTGATTTAGAATGTGGAACTGACAACTTCCTTGTATGCCAATAGATGGATCTGTTCTTATTTTCATCTAATTCATTCTGTGATGGTTTACGTTGCAGACAAGAAAGTTGTACGAACTACATGTTTACAAAATGGACAACAGATTTTATGCCATAGATATGGCCAAAGTACTTGATCCCATAGGAAATTTAATTGCAGGACGTATTATTTCAAAGGGTGATTAGGCCGACCTAGATGGAGATGATAGGATACCTAAAAGTAAAGATCTAGATGGTGTTTTGGGAATGGAATTTGCAGTAGTAATTATCGATGATTCTGCAAGGGTTTGGCCTCATGATAGACATAATTTAATTGTGATGGAAAGGTAAGTTCATTTCAATTCTTTTCCAGTGTCCAATCAAGACCTTACAACTATTAATTTCTGTCTTTAAAAATTGGTAGTTAAAGATATATGTGACTGTTCCTAAGAACTTGGAGACTGCCATGTATAGATACATGTATTTTCCTTGTAGTAGGCACCAACTTAGATTGATGGGAACGTCATTGCTAGAATCAGACGTTGATGAGAGGCCAGAATATGGAACACTGGCATCTTATTTAGTAGTGAGATGCTAAAATTAATCTATAACAAACATTTCTTTTGTGACTTCTCACAATTTAGAAATATTTCCTGAGTTCATTGTATGGTCGCATTTCTAACACATCTACCCTGCAATTCAAACACATGTGATTGAGAAAACTCACCATAATTTTTTGTCAAAAAAGCAGTCGTATGAAGTGGATGTCTGGGAATTTCTTGCAGCTGAACAACAAAAGATTTTAAGAGATTGTAAAGTTGTTTTCAGTAGGGTTTTTGCAGCTAGAGAAGCGCAGCCGCATATTCACCCTTTTTGGCAGATGGCTGAACAATTTGGTGTAGTATGCACGACACAAATTGATGACGAAGTGACTCATGTTGTAGCCCTTGCCCCTGGGACTGACAAGGTATGCATTTTACCTTTTGTCAAGTCCAATCTTGGAAACTCACAGAATATTTCGCAGTAGTTCCAACATTCCAAGTCAATAATGTCAAAAATTATTCCCAACCCTTGGTCAAATCATGCAATTAGTTTCCCAAACCATGCCATTATAACTTAGTCAAGTCAAATTGTTCCCAGTTCATATACATTGAACCCATCAACCAATCTAGATACAGAAGATGTGCTTCAACAAAAACACATGAATGTAGAAGGTGGAATACACATGGTAAATGAAACCCAGAAATAAAATCAACTTATAGCTCAAGAACAGGAAAAACCTAGAAATCTTAAGTCTTCCATTTGCAATATTGAAGCTAATTCACTTCTAGACAAGTCCCTCAATCCTGTCACACAAATCTCTATTATTTTGGACTCTTTAATCAACAACGGTAGTTGTATCTTAAGAATATTTGCCAGAGTCAATAAATATAAAGAAGTGAACAACAGAATGTGGATCTCAGTCATTTTGCTTCATTTTTCCAACAATAGATAATAATTGCAGAGAATGTTGCCACTGTTGTAACACTCGGCAATGGAATTTTCATACAGAGATTAAGGAACTAAAATTGAAAAATATCTATTAAGGATAATTTGATAAATTTTCACCAAATATAAATGGTCATAGGGCATTGCTTCAAGTTTCAACAGACCTTGGATATTCCTCACATGGAACTTTAGGACTATATTATCAAGGAGGAGTGGATCTTAAGGATATTATCAAGGAGGAGTGGATCTTTGGATCTTATCAAGGAGGAGTGGATCTTTGGATCTTGGTCAATTGAAACCCTAACAGACTCTTGAAATAAAATGAATTTTTACTTTTGAATACCAACCACACCATTACTCGTATCATGTAATCACCCAATTATTCTGATAAAGATACAAGGAAATTCCATCTTTCCTAGCATACACTAAATTTATTGAATGAATTAGATGATTGATAGTGTGAGAAAAGGTCCTGAATGCAGAGGAGGAATATCAGCAGGAGGGTAGGAAACAACTTTCTACCACTCTTGTAATCACCCTAGAAGACTTAGCACGTGCTGACATGGGTATCATGCCATGCATTTTTTATACACTCGAAAATGGAAATTCAACCAACATATGGAAAAATCCTGAGCGCAGATGGAGATAATGCACTAGATTGTAGTTTTATTGTTCCTGAGAATGATAGTAATAGGACACTCATAAATGAAGGTAAATCCTAAATATCCCTTAAGTTTCAAGATACCAACACTCCTATCTATGATTTTGAATATGGAAAAAAATTTGGCACACTTAATTATGTGCATCTCCAATCAACATTGCCCATTAAATTTGAAAATAGCAGTGCAAGATTTGATATTTTTCCTTTCATAGTTGTTAGTATGAATCTTTCGTTGTAAAAGATCACTTTAGCTATGTATAACAAATAGCCCCAACATCGATTATGGCTGCCAAACATCTTTAAGTTTGCAATAAGATGATCCAAATAATATTGCACAAATCCAGATCTAAGCATAAAAGATATTAAGCAGATAAAGTAAAATATGGCTCCATGCATCCAATAGACAAGGAAAGAACAATGTATTTGAAATAATTTTTATATTATATTAAAAAGAGGGCACCTGAGAGGAAAACAAGAAAGGTTTCTTCCGGTTCTCCTCAATGGGATGGGTTCTTGAAATTCCTCAGCATTTCAGATCTAAAATTCCTCTCTCTTATTGGTGTAGAAAACCCAGACAAACATAGAACTCAATGGAAGCTCACAAGGTAAAAATGGAAAATGGTGACCAAAGGTGATCGAAGTGATCTAATGAAATGGAGGTGACTAATGAATGGGGGAAAACCTTCTATTTATAACAAAATATTAGGCGGTCTTTGGTCTAGAACTCAGTGCATGAATAAAATATTATTAATCGAATTCTAGAACCACCCTTTAGGAATATTTTATTATATTTGTTGGAGGGAAAAGGATTTTTGACTTGGGTCAATTCCTTTATTTATAAATAATAAATAAATAAATGAATTATTTATCATTGATGGGAATAATGGTTTATTTAATTATTTATGGATGATTTAGTCAAATTTAACTAAGAATATTATTTAAATAATGATTTAAATAACTTATTCTTAGGAAATAATTAAATAAATAAGGATTTATTTAATTAATTTCCTTATTTTGTGTTAAATATGACCGGGAAATATAAACAAATAAGTTATTTCACATGGTGAAAGCAATTTTACTTAGGGTAAAATTGGTCTTACATGGTGTACTTGGTTTCATCTAATAATAATAGGTTAGATGACCAAAAAAATGGTATAACAATAGTCATCCTACATATGACATGGACTTTGATGAGGAATAAAAGAAGGTTGATCATATCAACAAGCTGTTTTGTGAACCATATGACACAAAGGTAGAAAGGTTCATTCCATTTGTTGAAGGAATCCTTATTGAAGATGAATAGTCTTGTCATATTGAAAGAACAAACCAATATCTAGGAAAACAAGAGGACTCATGCAAACCCATAATTGGCTAACTACACAGTGAGAAAAGTCATTTCCAAGTTTGTCTCTTATTGTTCATAGGTATGATAATTTATCTCCAAAGGAGTTCCTTCTCCTAACTATAAATTATATTCGGGTAGCTTTAATTTCTCATATAAAATAGCTCCTCGTCTGCAACACTAATTTTCATGGCCATCATAAAATTGTTCCTATGTTTGATCCAGAAACGTTGGAACTTATGAACTTGAGGATAAGAATAGATCTCTAGCATGAAGAAGTCAAGTATTAGCTCCGCTCAGATTTCCTTGAATATTGTCTGCCACAAGATGATGTTATATTTATCAATACCCTGGCTGTCTAAGAGTATTCCCATCTTGAATATGGGATCCTAAAGCTCACTAAAAAGATACCAGCAAAATTCCCTGATCTAAGCCTAATTTATCTGAATGTTTCATTCATGAATATGGGATCACAACAAAGTTGCTAAGAGAAAGACCTGCAACAAATTTATGGATGATTTATCAGCAGGCACAGGGTTGAGAAATGGAAGGTCATTATTCATAAAAAATCACCCAAATCCATACTATAGTGATGAAGTTCATAATTTAGTGAAGACAAGATTGTATCAGAGCTTGAGCATACCACAAATTCCAGCACTTCAGGGACAAATGAATGAATCCAACAAACTATTTCTTGCAAGGCTTCAAAATTCAAGGTAATATCCTTTAGCTCCAAGACACAGAGTACATAGACTAAAATGGTTACCAAAAATTAGTATCCCTGGGAAAAGAAGATAGTAGTAACTCCAAAGGGTTATAAATTAGCTCAATTAAAAAGAAGCTTCTCAAATAGGAAGCTATTCGTGTTACAAGTTACCTTACACGTTCTAGAAGGGGTCTTATAGTTATAATGGGGATAAGGCAACATATTCACCCAATTTGAATGAGTTTTCCTGTCATACTAGTATGTCACTCAACCCCTTTGATTGTTATTTCCAAATAAATAAGCTCAAAGACTCCCCTCATACATTAGGATGTTATAATTATTAATTCCAAGAAAAATGAAGAAAGCTCTAATTCATTTCCTAAAAAAATGAATGACAAGGAAGAAGGACATACCAAGCCTTAAAAATTGACCCTGGCTAAAGCGATGAGTTGCCCTAGAAGCACCATATTGTTGACCTGACTAAGTTTGGGTCAGTCGAGTCCAATGTTGGAAACTCATGGAATCTTTGGCAGTAGTTCCAGTATTCCAAGTAAATAGAGCCAAACACTATTCCCAACCCTTGGTCAACTCACGCAATTAGTTTCCCAAACCATGTCATTATAGCTTAGTCAATTCAAATTTTTCCCGGTTCACATAAATTGAACCCATCAACCAATCTAGATAGAGAATATGTGCTTCAACAAAAAAAAAATGAATGTAGAAGGTGGAATACACATGGTAGATGTTACCCAGGAAGAAAATAAACTTATAGCTCAAGAACATGCAGAACCTAGAAAGCTTAAGTCTTCCATTTGCAATACTGACACTAATTCACTTCTAGACAAGTCCCTCAATCCTGTCATGCAAATTTCTATTATCTTGGATTCTTTAATCAACAATGGTAGCTGTCTTTTAAGAGTATTTTCCAAATTCAATAAATGTAAATAAGCGAACAAGAGAATGTGGATCTCAGTCATTTTTCTTCATTCTTCCAACAACAAATAATAATTGCAGAGAATGTTGCCACTGTTGTAATACTCGACAAGGGAATTGTCATACAGAGATTAAGGAAATAAAATTGAAAAATGTCTATTAAGGATACTTTGATAAATTTTCAACAAATATAAATGGTCAGAGGGTATTGCTTCAAGTTCCAACAGACCTTGGATATTCCTCACATGGAACTTTAGGAATATATTATCGAGGAGCAGTGGATCTTTGGAGGCCATGTCTTGCTTGGTCAATTGAAGACCCAAACAAACTCTTGAAAGAAAATGAATTTTTAATTTTGAATACCAACCACACCATTACTCGGTCCCTTTAATAACCCAATTATTCTTATAAACATACAAGGAAATTCCATCTTTCCTAGCATATGCTAAATTTATTGAATGATCAAGAAATTTTTAACTTCTGAATCTTAACATTCCAATAATAATGGATTAGTTTACCTGGATTTTAGGAAATCGTAAAATATTAATATTTGGAAGAATAAAATCATGGGTCACCAACTGCTTGACTCTGAAGGGTCTCACTCCTTTAAAGATATGATTGGATAGCAAGGAGAAAATTCCCTCTTTGAGATTTCTTCATGGGACAAAGCTTTGGGATTATTGAGAGGATCATATTTTGGGGCTCCACCTTCACACTTGTTCCATTTGGTGGCCTCAATGGAACAAAAATTGCATGGTTGTGCCCTTAAGAACCTAGAGAAATCAGAATGTAGTGGGTGGGGTTTAGCTGAGTATCCAGTTAAGCAGAGTTATGCCCAACAACTTTCTCATTGTTCACTTCCCCACAAAGCCTCAATCTGGAGAAAAATATGGCATTCAGATGCCTTTCCAAAGATTAATATTTTCTATTAGACCGTATCTTATGACAATATATTAACCTCAGAAAATATGAAAAGGAGAGGGATCTAGGGTCCCTCCTAGTATGTTCTTTGCCTTTAGTTTGGAATCTTCTCATTGCCTGTTTTTGGATTCCATTTCACTATGGCAGCTTGGTTAGTGGTGGTAAATGGCCTTAAGAGTTGTTTCAAGTAGTCAATTCATGAAGCAAGTATTTTTGACATGTCGTAATCATTACTTAAGTTCCTTTCATTTCAAGACTCTTTTGAAAGGGTCTAGTTTGCATTGTCTAAATTTGCATGTTGGAAATCTGGCTAGCAAAAAATCGTGCCATCTTCCAAATAGATTATGAGTGAAATGGAGATGGTGGAAATTAAAGCTAAAGCACTGCTATCTAAACATCTTATTTCAAAAGGGATTAAATTCACTCCAGATCAAGATCTAGACAATTAAGAACTTCAATTGCTAGATCAATTTAATTTTAAATATTTTTTTTCTTCTTCCCAACCCAATGACCTAGGAAAGTATGTCCACAATCTTGTTGGCAGCTTCGTATAACTCCACAAGAATTTCATCAGTGGATTCAGACTCAAAAAGCCTTCATTTTTTGTTTTTATGGTGCCTTCAAACAAAACCATGAACTAGCAGGAGTCGATGGGGTTCTGATTAGTCAAAGAGGGAAGATAGCATGTCCCTATGGTGTTGTAAATATCGACATTAAGATATAGGAAACTTAGTTCTCCTCAAGACAAGAGAATTCCCTATTTTATGTAATAGTTCTCACAATTAATATATAAATGAATTATATCAAAGCTAATCATCTCAATATACTTGATGGACTTCTTATGTGTAAGGGGTTGTACATATTCCCTCCTCCATTTAAATTTGGCCACCGGTTCCTTTTAAATCTGTTTCCAATGTCTTTGTGGTCAAAAACCCCCATGTCGCGCTCATCGCCACCTTCTCCGCCCCGAAATACATTGTCTAAAAGTTTAAAATCCGCTATTTAAATTATATTGGACCTAAGCCCCAAGGCCTTAGCCCTCTTACTGTTGACGTCACATGACTTAAGGCCGGAGACCGCAAGCTAAAACAAAAGGGGCTTATTGTTTTAATATTCAGGCGTAATGGTGGTCGTCTGATCAAAGTTCAAATCAACGGTGCGGCAATCAACCAGTGTGGAGGGCCCCGCGCGCATGAAACCGGTGGTATTACGCCGCACCGCTTCCACTGGGCAAGTTGTTTTGGGCCCAAGGCCAGCGATGCCATAACCGCTGTCTCGCATTTGGCTAAACCGTTTTTCTCGCACGTTAAAGTCTATGCGAAGGTTGGGATAGCTGAATTGGCCCGCCTCCAGAGGATCTCGCGATCTTTATGCAATCTGCAGATATGTGCTGACATGCCACCTTTTTAACCCATGTCCGCTATGTTCCATGGCCCGCCATCGTGTCGCTCTCACTCACTTCCACCCGTTGACTCCACCACGTCGTCCTCCCACTTGTCCTCCGTACGCCCACGTGTTCGCCCCCGTACGTCTAAGACATTTTCCCCCGTTATATATATATATATTTGTGTTCGTCTATGTGTTTTTATTCGCATTTGTCGTTATTCATTCCATCCAGACCGTGTTACGTAGAAAACCCACAGCCCGTCTATTTATCAAAACCTCCATGATTTTCCTTCCGCCACCCTGCCTGTTTCCGTCTCCTGTCCATGTCCACGACGTCGTCTCCATCTCCACCTTCACACCTCACACCTCTGAGTCCGGTTTTTCTAATTTGTTCATGGGTTTTGCAGGTTTCAAGATAACAGGAAGATGTTTTAATTCGCTGCCGCTGTTGCAAAGGTTTAAAGCCCATAAAAGGACACATTTTGCTGGTGAAATTTAAAGAAGAAGCTGAGGGTAGGTGCGAGAAATGACCACCATTAAAGAAGACAAAGATATGAACCTACAGAACCCTCCAGAGAAATTCACCCCGCATTAAAGATCCAGAATTCAAATCCAAAGCTAAGAGCCGAGAGTACAGTACAGAATTGCAGATTACCTCAGGGCTCTTACGGCAGCAGATTTTCCCCCAGCTAAAGGCAACACATTGTATATATTTTATTATTTCTATCTTGTATATAAGGAGATTTTTATCTCCCAGCATTTATTTCCATAGACAGATTGCTAAGTACAGTCATTTATAGTTAGTCATTCATAGAGTGGGCGCGAATGCTTTCCGCCATTTTATTCAAATTGAGTCATTAATTGTGCTTCATCTTCCTCCTCCTCTAGAATTCTCCATCTTTCCTATAAAGGCCCGAAAAGAAGACATTGTAAGGGTTCCAGATTTCTATCAGCAGACGGTGCAGTGAAAAGGCTCTCGTATACATCTTGTAATATTTTCTGTATGAAGGTTTAGAGCCCGTAGGGTCTCAGTGAGGAGGGGTTATAACTGTAATGAGGATTCTGGTCTCTGGTATCTCACAGTATGTAATTTCTCTTATGTGTTAATACAATATCTCTTCATGCTATTTATCTTCTTGTATCATGTTCTAGAATGCGAGTGGCTCACTAGTTTGCAGTAAGGATTCATCCTTGTTGATGCCCTTTCTGGAATTAGTCAAGCGCTTTAAATAGGCCTAGTCATGGTATACTGTTTCATGTTCACTTCATCCATATTTTCTGCTATATTAGTTGCTTGAGGGGGGTGATTTTAAAACGCCATTGTCATATAAGGATTCATAAATTGGTATGCCCTTATATGGTTCTGTTGTGTATCTGGGTATCAATCTCATGTCAGCTAATATCTTCTTTATGTTTCTTCACTGCACTCATCATCTGATATTTGATTTCTGTGATATATTATCTGAACTAGCCCTCTTTACAGTAAGCGGTCTCTTAATTGTCTGATGCATTTGTATTGGAGTTTTACTTGATGCCCCTACATTGTTCTTGTCTTTGTACCAGCTTCTGAGAGAGATTGGTCCCATTCAAAACTAATTTCCTTGTTCAAACAAGAGATAGTAAGTTAGTTCTTAGACTGACAACCCAAACTATAAAGGGCTCCTTGCTATATTAAGATGTCCTAGGCACTGGTCTATGGCAACTCTAGACTGTCTCTAGGAGGGTGACAAAATCATCCACAACATCTTTCTGGCGCCGTTGCCGGGGAGCGAATTCAAGAATATCATTTTCCCTGGGTCTCGAAAAATCGTTTTCACTCTCTAATCAGGTGAGCACAGAGAGTTGAAGAGTTGCACATCTCTCACCTTGGTGACTCCACTGGTCTTTGTTTGATAAATTTTATTGGTAGTCCTGGCTCCTCGTAAGCCGCATTTGAGGTCAAATACATCTCAGCTGAAAACACCTTACGTGTCTGACCCAGAGAAGATCATTCATAAAAGAGTCTGGAAGGAGAGGAAGTCAGCCCGTGCTGAAAACCCTGAATATTCCATTGAAGATTATCCGCCCTCTTTTTCTCAAGAAGATAGAACAGAAAATCCCGAGTTTTACTCGGAGACTCCACCTAGGTGAAGTACTTGGATTGAAGAAGATTCTCATCCTACGTTCGAGGCTGAAGAAATTAAAGAGGTCACAGAAGTAGCTGCTGTTAACCGTGAGCTTTTCCCATCCACACCTCAGGCTTCTGTGCAATGTATTCCCATTGTTATTCATACTCCACTTCCTCCTACTCCTCTCCCTTCATTTGTTACTCAGACTGTTGTGCAACCCCCACCTCCTCCAATGGCCAATGTTCCTGCTTTTCTATTAAACAAATATGCTCCCCTGTCATTACCCCAAGTACTGAATGATATGCCATAGGATTATTTGAAGCTTCTGCCGAGATTCAATGGAGAAAATGAAATTGATGCTCAGAAGCACCTCGAGACCTTCTGCTCTTTTGCAGAGAACTTAAATGTTGAACATCTGGATGTGGTCTTGAGACTATTTGTGCAATCTTTGGAAGGGGAAGCCAGAAAATGGTTTAAAACATTGGGAAATCGTTCTGTGGCCACCTGGGATGTCATGGAGAATGTTTTTCTCAGGAAGTGGGGAGAGAAGAAAGACCACGGTCAGTGTCTCACTGAATTTAATACCATGAAGAAGAAATAGAATGAGGGAGTAGCATAATTCATCAAAAGATTCAACAAGTTATATCTGAGCCTGCCTCTCGAGATGAAGCCCCATGAAGCTGCAGCCAAGATAATTTTCATAGCAGCCTTTGAGTTTGATTTTGGCTTCGCATTGAGAGAAAGAAAACCTGCCACTTTGGATGATGCACAGTAAGATGCTCTGGAATTGGAAGCAAACTTTGCCTCCACTGGGAAATTAAAAGGAAAAGTTGAACAGGATAATAAGAGGAGAGGCAAAGAAGAGGTCTCCACCTCTAATCAAGAAAAAGACACAGATAAAATGGATGAAATAAGAAAAATGATAAAGAAGATGGTCAAGCTGGAACTGGAAGCTAAGAATGCAGCTCCCAAAAACTATTACAATGCTCCAAACAGAGGATACAATCCTCAGTATAGAAGACCCCCATTGCAGATATTGTCGAGAGAAGCAAAGGAACAACAAGACCAGGTACCTCATCCCTTGTACCTGGAAGGACCAGCAGATGACTCCACTGGAGATGCAGCTTATGGATTGGACGATTCAAATCTGGCTTTTTCAAATAATGACGATATGGAATGCCCGTTTCAAGATGAAGATGAAGAAGCAGAGATTGATCATTATTGCAAGCAGTTTGCTTATTTCATGCAAGCACAGTTCAATGTCAAATATGATCTCAGATCTTCAAGGAAGAGGACCAGATCTCAAAACCAAGAAGAAGAGCCACCTCAGAAAGAAGCATCTATTCAGAAAGAATCATCAACAAATAAGAACGCAGAAAAAGGTAAGAATCCTTTAAACATTCCCTTGCAGTCTAATGATCAGGTTCCTTCTTCTTCAAAAATAGTCAGTCCTCCTAATGTTGAGCCAGTATCAAAAGAAATTAAGTCTTCAGCTGAGAATAAGGAGTCAAAAGAAGTAATGATAGAAAAGCCCCCTTCTGCTTTCAATTTGCAAAAAGAACTTGAGAAGATTAAGATTCATGTCCCTCTGACTGAGTTATTAAAACAGCCTATATATCAGTCTCAAGTTACCTCTTTCATACTTCCTCCTGAACTACCAATTGCACCTGATAGTCTAAACCTTCAAGAAGAAAGACCCATGGTAGTCTTTGGCCCACATGTCGAGGAGATAGACCCTTCTACTCCTCCCTTTTATGTGTCCCTAGTCATTCATGACCCGTTGTTACATAATTGTATGTTAGATTCTGGGGCTTCCCATAATCTTATGCCCCTGTCTGTCATGGAACAACTAGGACTGCAAATTACAAGACCATACAAAGACCTATATTCGTTTGATTCTAAAAGGGTTAAATGCTTGGGAATGATTAAAGATTTAGTGGTCAGTTTGGCCCAAATTCCAGCAAAGAGTGTGGTCATGGACATTGTGGTCGCTGATATCCCAGCTCGCTTTGGCATGCTGCTGTCAAGGTCCTGGGGTACAAAGATTGGGGGGTCAATAAAACTGGATTTAACATATGCTACTGTCCCAGTCTTTGGAGGACATGAAAGGAGGTTGTACAGAGAGACTAGATTTGTTAAAATGGTAACTAAGGCTGACTGCTCAGAAAATTCTCCAGTCTATAACAAAGAGGGAGACTTCTCATGCTTGATGTTAGAAGAAAATCAAAATTATGCTCATGAGCCCCTTTCTGGTCAAATTCAAGCTGAACAGCCTAAAGGAGATCAGGAATCAGGAATATGGACTTTGCATTTTGATGGGGCAAACTCAAGGGAAGGTAATGGAGCTGGGGTATTATTAATTTCTCCTACAGGAAAATGGGTGCCACTATCTTTTAAATTGGAGTATGAGGCTACAAACAATGTAGCTGAATATGAGGCATTATTATTGGGACTGCAAACAGCTAGAAACATGGGCATCCAATGTTTAAAAGTCTTGGGAGACTCTGAGCTGGTAGTAAGGCAAATAAAAAATGAATGTCAAACTAAACACCCTCGGCTCAGAGCATATAGAAATGAAGTTTGGGACATGATAGAAAACTTCTTCTCAACATTTAATATACAGTTCATGCCCCGGGAGCAAAACAGAATAGCAGATTCTCTTGGTGTAGCTACCAGTACATTCTGTCCTCCTCAGAACCCGCTTTTAAGATATGAAGTGGAGGTGCGTTATAGACCATCCATTCCAGATAATGTAAAGCATTGGCAGGTGTTTGAAGATGATGAACAAATGAAGAGATTCATGGAGACGGTGGGAGAATTCACAAATATAGAAATTGATGATAATGAGGAGGAAGAAGTTGAAAATATTGCAGAAAGTAAATGGGAAGAAAAGATAGCAGGAAATAGAGTGCTGCAGCTGAAAGGAAATGTTATACCTAGAGGGTTGGTGCCTCTAGAAAGGTTATTCAACAAAGATGATATTCCTTTGCAGCCTAGTAAAGTGACAAAAGAAGATCAAGTAGGAGATTTGAATCTGGGTACCTATGCAGATCCTAAAATTATCAAATTATCTAAGAAAGTCCCAGAAGATTATAAAGAAAAATATTTAAAGTTATTTCAGTCTTATAAAGATGTTTTTGCTTGGTCCTATCAGGACCTAAAAATTTTTGATGTAAATATAATACAGCATAAGATTCCACTGAGGGAAGATGCAAAGCCATATAAGCAGAAGCTCAGACAGATCAATCCTCTGCTGCTTCCCTCCATTGAAAAAGAAATTAAGAAATTACTGAAAGCCAAGATAATTGTGCCATTAAGGTACTCAGAATGGATAGAAAATCTTGTTCCTGTGCGAAAGAAGAATGGAGAAATAAGGCTCTGTTTAGATTTCAGGAATTTGAATAGAGCATCTCTCAAAGATAATTATCCACTGCCTAAGATGGACCACATCCTGCAGAAAGTGGTGGGAGCATCCAGAATGTCAATGATGGATGGATTTTCTGGTTATAATCAGGTAGCTGTATGCCCAGAAGACCAGAAGAAAACTACATTTACTACACCATGGGGAACCTTTATGTATGCCAGGATGCCATTCGGATTAATTAATGCAGGAGCTACTTTTCAGAGGGCAATGGACATAGCCTTTGTGGGAGAGCAGGACAAGTTTTTGGTAGTTTATCTTGATGATATCACTGTGTTTTCAAAGAATGATGATGAACATATTGAGCATTTAAGAAGAACTTTTGAAAAATGCAGAAGGTATGGCCTATCCCTCAACCCTCAAAAGTCCTTATTTGCATTAGATGAGGGAAAACTCTTAGGGAACATTGTAACAAAAGATGGTGTGAAAATAGACCCTAAGAGAGTGGAAGTAATAAACATCATTCCTCTGCCCAGGAATAAGAAGGAAGTACAGGTATTTTTAGGCCGAATCAATTTTCTAAGAAGGTTTATTCCTAACTATGCCGAGATAGTTAGGCATATAACTAATATGTTGAAAAAGGAGAATGAAGTAAAGTGGTTCCAGGAGTCTAGAGATGCATTCACAAGGATAAAACAGGCATTCGCTGAAGCTCCTGTGCTAGCTGGACCCGATTACAAAAAGCCATTTATGATATTCTCATTTGCTTCACCCCATACAATTGCCAGAGTATTATTGTAGAAAAATGGGGAGGGATATGAACAACCTATAGCTTTCTTCAGTCAAGTGCTTTATGATGCTGAATTAAAATATAATATATTGGAGAAACAGGCATATGCCCTGGTAAAGTCCCTTAAAGCCTTTAGAGTATATGTTTTGCAATCTCATATTACTGCATATGTCCCCACAGCTGCTGTCAAAGACATTCTGGTCCAGGGAGACAGCGAAGCAGAAGAGGAAGATGGATTGCAAAAATCCAGGAGTATGATTTGGATATAAGGCCTACTAAGTTGATCAAAGGACAGGGACTTGCCAAGATGTTATCTGAATCAAATCATCAAGCTTTGGGTATTAATTTAACGTATGATATAAAGCAGAATTGGAAAGAAGAGGAGTTAATAGACTGAGATGCACACCAAAGGCAAGTGGAAATACCCAACTGGGGTCCTTGGTATAAAGAAATAGTTGAATATCTTTTAACAATTAGCTATCCTCCAAATTGTGATAAGATAAAATACAGAGCCGTAAGAATGAAATCACAGAAATATGTAATTGCCAATGGATAGCTCTATTGGAGAGACCCTTCAGGTATATTATTGTTATGCCTCACAGAAAATGAAGTGCAGAAAGTACTGACAGAATTTCATGAAGGAATATGTGGAGGACATTACAAAATGGAGTGGAAATAGCTCACAAAATCCCGAAGGCTAGTTTTACCGTCTAAATTGGTATATAGACACTTTGGCGAGTATGATATGCCAAAGATTTGCAGAAAGATAGAAATTAGCAGCTATGCCCTTGATTCCCATCCATGTAAATGAACCATTTCAGAAATGGGGATTAGATTTTATAGGAGAAATACATCCCCCATCAAGTGGCCAATATAAATGGATACTGACAGCCACAGATTACTTTACGAAATGGGTGGAATCCATAATTACAAGAAATGCTAAGGTATGCCGTGATAATGAAATTTATAGAGGAAAACATTACATCTAGGTTTATCATTCACAAGAATTGTAACTACATACAATCACAATCTGGTCAGATTTAGAAAAGGTATTTCCAAAGGTACACACGTTTTCACATTCTGACAGAATATCTGCAGTAAAATGTCTGTAGAGTTTTGAATACAACTCTGTGGTGAGCCTCAAGAAAGAATCATGGAAAACTGTAAAATCGGACTCTCAATTGAAGTTTGCTCTATGGGAAAATAGGATAACCAGCAAAAGAGCAACAGGGAAGTCACCCTATGAGTCAGTATATGGGAGAGTCATCTGTCTCTCAGGCACTGGCTTTACTGTGGCACGCCAGAAAAAGAGAATCAATCAAAAGAGGAACCACAGATAAGGATCAGGAGGATTAATCAAGCTAGTGAAACTGAAGAAACACTAACTGTGAATCAGACCTGCAGAATATCAGGAGAAAATGAAGAATGTCTTTGATCAAGACTCACAAAGAGAATTTCTGGTGAGGAGACCTGTTCCTGTGGATGCTCCCAGCAGAGGCAAAGGCATGCAAACATTGACCTGGGACAATGCAATTCCAGGAAGAGCGGTTGTGGGGGAAGAGCAATGACTTTTTTTGAAAATTCACTGTGGTGATTTGTTGATGTGCCCGGTGAATGGCCAATTCTGCAAACCATATTTCAATCTTCACCCACCGGAATGCTTGATCAGACATCAGATATAAGTTGTTTTGCTTTACCATTTAATGAGCACTACTTTATAATTACTCCATACAGCTGCAGGGAAATCTAAATGGCAGAGGAACTGTTTGAGTGGTCTCAGGTAAGCTCACATGCCCGAGACTATCCGATGCATCCTGGTGAGCTTTATGCTGTTGTATATATTCCTCCTCCATTTAGTTTTTGCTTATTACTATTTAACTGGTTTAATGTCTTTCAGGGTCAAACACCTCACGGCTCATCGCCACCTTCTCCGCCCCGAAATACATTGTCCAAAGGTTAAAAATCCGCTATTTAAATTATATTGGACCGAAGCCCCAAGGTCTTAGCCCTCTTACTGTTGACGCCACATGACTTAAGGCCGGAGACCGCAAGCTAAAACAAAAGGGGCTTATTGTTTTAATATTCGAGCGTAATGTTGGCCGTCCGATCTGGCTCAAATCAACGGAGCGGTGATCGTCTCATTTGGAGGGCCCCGCGCGCACAGCAAACCAGCGGTATTACCCCGCACCACTTCCACCAGGTCAGCAGTTTTAAGCCCAAAGCCAGCGATGCCATAAATCCTACGCTGCGTGTCCTCAGTACGGGTGGGAAACCGCTTTTCTCCCGCACGTTAAAGTCTATGCGAAGGTTGGATAGCGGAATCCATCAGCTCCGTAGGATCTGCCGATCTTCATCCAACGGTAGATATGTGCCAGAGCCGCTCGCCTTTTAACCCATGTCCGCTATGTTCCATGGCCCGCCATCGTGTCGCTCTCACTCACTTCCACCCGTTGACTCTGCCACGTTGTCCTCCCACTTGTCCTCCATACGCCCACGTGTTCACCCCCGTACGTCTAAGATATTTTCCCCCGATATATATATATATATATTTGTGTTCGTCTATGTATTTTTATTCGCATTGGTCGTTATTCATTCCATCCAGACCGTGTTACGTAGAAAACCCACAGCTCGTTTATTTATCAAAGCCTCCATGATTTTCCTTCCGCCACCCTGCCTGTTTCCATCTCCTGTCCATGTCCACGAGGTCGTCTCCATCTCCACCTTCACACCTCACACCTCTGAGTCTAGTTTTTCTAATATGTTCATGGGTTTTGCAAGTTTCAAGATAACAGGAGGGCGTTTTAATTCACCACCGTTGTTGCAAATATTTAGAGCCCATGAAAGGCGGTTTTCTGTGGGTGAAATTTAATGAAGAAGCTGAGGGTTGGTGTGAGAAATGACCGCCATTAAAGAAGACAAAGATATGAACCTACAGAACTCTCCAGAGAAACTCGCCCCGCATTAAAGATCCAGAATTCAGATCCAAAGCTAAAGGCCGAGAGTACAATACAGAAATGCAGATTATTTCAAGTCTCTTACGGCAGCAGATTTTCCCTCAGCTAGAGGCATCACACTGTATATATTTTATTATTTGTGTCTTGTATATAAGGAGATTTTTATCTCCCAGCATTTATTTCCATAGACAGATTGCTAAGTACAGTCATTTATAGTTAGTCATTCATAGAGTGGGCGCGAATGCTTTCCGCCATTTTATTCAAATTGAGTCATTAATTGTGTTTCATCTACCTCCTCCTCTAGAATCCTCTATCTTTCCTATAAAGGCCCGAAAAGAAGACATTGTAGAGGTTCCAGATTTCTATCAGCAAGCTGTGCAGCGAAAAGGCTTTTGCATACATTCTGTAATATTTCTGTATGAAGGTTCAGAGCCCGTAGGGTCTCAGTGAGGAGGAGTTATAACTGTAATGAGGATTCGAATTCTCTAGTATCTCACAGTATGTAATTTCTCTTATGTGTTAATACAATATCTCTTTCATGCTATTTGTCCTTCTTGTATGTTTTCTAGAATACGAGTGGCTCACTAGTTTGCGGTCGAGTTGTCCCCTTGTTGATGCCTTTAAGATTGGTGGCGCTTTCAGCAAGCCTAGTCATGGTATACTATTTCATGTTCACTTCATCCATATTTTCTGCTATATTAGTTGTTTGAGGGGGGTTCTTTTAAAACGCCGTTGTCATATAAGGATTCATAGAATGGTATGCCCTTATATGGTTCTGTGGTGTATCTGGGTATCAATCTCATGTCAGCTAATATCTTCTTTATGTTTCTTCACTGCGCTCATCATCTGATATTTGATTTATGTGATATATTATCTGAACTGGCCCTCTTTACAGTAAGCGGTCTCTTAACTATCTGATGCCTTTGTATTGGAGTTTTACTTGATGTCTCTACATTGTTCTTGTCTTTGTACCAGCTTCTGAGAGAGATTGGTCCCATTCAAAACTAATTTCCTTGTTGAGCAAAAGATAGCCAAATGAAGTTCTTGGTATGTTAAACTATAAAGGCTCCTTGCTATATTAAGATGTCTAGAGCCTTTTTAGTCTATGGCACCTCTGCGTGTCTCTAGGAGGGTGACAAAATCATCACAACGGTTCTCACAATTAATACTACAAAATAGTTATATCGCTAATCATCTCAATACTTGATGGCTGCTACCTGTACCTTCATGAAATCTGATCCTAGTTGAACCTTAAATTCATTAAACTATTAATACACAATATTATTACACCAAATTCTACAACATAGCTTATCTATAATTTGGTAGACAAAAGACACAAGAATGATGCATACAACCCTTGATTATAGCATTGGTGTTTATAATGAGGCATTTCAGCTCAAAAATCTCCTTTCCCATCCTCGACTAAACTCTTTTCACATGCAGATGTCATTATTGGCAGCCTGAGAGAAGGGAATTTTGACCAAACTAGGTTACGCAGCATTACAGGTAATTTCCCTACAATCAATACCATTTTATTTAGATGGAGTTCGAGATGCTCGACATTTGCACTCTTGCATATGCCTGTCAAAAAGCTACGTTAGCAAAGGCTACAAACAATTGGAGGAAGATTAATAACGTTGTTGCCACTAATTCTAATTAAGGAAAGGTGACCATTGCAAAAGATGGTAGGACCATCAATCCATTCAAAAAAAAATTGTAGCAGAAGACCAACACCACATTAAGGAAGACAAATTTTCCCTTTTATCACTATTGATAAGTGCAATGGACATTCCAAATATGGATGTTGGTCACTAAATTATAGAGAAGCATTAAATTTCGATCATGATAGAGTAAGGAGTGAAATAGATATCGATATCTAACAGTGTGATTGATTGCATCTCTATGATGTCAATTGTACATCCTAGTTACACAAAGAGTTGGAAACTATTCTCCTTTAATATCCAACTCGGGAAGGATCTTGTCACTTTAGTGTTTAACACTAGAAACCAATGAGACATCATCTCAAAAGCAGTGATAAAGAAGCATAATTTATGTCCAGTCATGCATACTTAACCCTATCCCTTGGTTTTTCTTAGCAAGAACAAGTACTTTCTGAATGCGCATGTAAGAGTGGAGTAAGTTCCCCATATCGATAGATATTGTAGATGAGGTGGAGTTTAATTTTGTTTCATTCGATGTCTATGATATGATATTCAACTATTCATATCTCTGGGATTGAGATAGTGTATCTTCAATGCCTAAACAAAGCCTAGTCAAAAAAGGCCAAAAATACTTAGTGACCACACAAAAAATATCCAACTCCCTTGGTGTCAATTCAACCACTAAAGGCTAGAGGCTAATAAAAATATTCAATACAGCTTTCTTTAATAGCCTTGTGAGCATAGGATAGTGCCACTCTCTAGTGGTCAACCAACAACAATAGCCCAAGGCCTTGTTGCATGCATATCCAGCACGTATGAGAAGTTAGAAGAACAAAATAAGTTGGACAAGTTATTTTAGCACTATTTCAAGTTGTTATGAGAACTACACAAGATGCCTCCAAGCCATGCAGTCTAACACATCAATGAGTTGCAACAAGTTTTTTTGCTATTGAATGAGTCACTGTGCAAGGATTTGTCGTTGGAAAACTAGGAGATCAAGAGGTAGATACAAGACTTAATAAATAATGGCCAAAAATGAACCAACTCATTGCTTTGTGCATATTTTTTGTTTCCAAAGAAGGATGACACATGGAGAATGTATTATTCTCTATTGAATAGAAATACCATCAAGAAATGGTATTCATTTTCATGCACCAATAACCTAATTGATTACATTCATGAAGGTAATTATATTAGTAAGCTTAACCTAAAGTTTGAGTACAATTAAATCTATTTCAAGCTCAAAGATATATGAAAGAAAAAATTTTAGACACGACAAGGATTTTTTCAATGGTTGGTGAAGTCGTTCAATATAATTTGTGCCCCTATGACATTCACAAGGATATTGAACAAAGTGCTCACATTGTATCTTAAGTATTTTGTGATTGTGTACTTGAATAACATACTAGTTTTTAGTAAAACTTGGGAGTACCATTTGAAACACTTGGATCAAATATTATCAGTATTATGAATAGAAATGGAATTAATCAATACAAAGAAACATACATTCAAGCATACAAAACTAGTGCATATTATATTTTGCAAGAACCAATATTGATTCAACATTGCTCTAAAAAATATTTTAGTATTGCCAATTGACCACTACTAAAGAAAATTCACAACCTACAAAGCTTCATGGAAATGGAAAATTATTTAAAGATATTTCTTGTGTAGTTTTCCAATGTCACGCACCCTCTTAATGCACTAAAATGACGAATTCAATTTTAGCTAGGGAAATTCACAGCAAATATTGTTCAAAGAGATCAAGAGTCAAATTGTGACTACTACTATTCTTTCCTTACCTTACATTCAACAAGCCCTTGATATTAACATGGATTTTTGGAAAAATTCCATGGGTACGTAATTGATGCAACATGAAGATTATTTGCACACCACTCCAATACTTTTTCAAGAATTATTTATTACAAAATATATGACCAAGAGATGTACACATTGGTTCAAACAACACATCATTGTAGACATTTTTTGAGTCGAAAAGAGATTTCCATTCATAAAAATCACAAGTCTCACCAAACCTTTGAACATTGAGCAAGATCAAGAATGCACACCACATTAAGTGGTCCAGTTATTTGCATTTCAATTAAGTGTTGAAAAGGAAGAACAAGTAAGCTAGCGCATTACCTTCCATGACCACTAGCAATTGGATTTATAATGTTGATAATAAATTCATAAGAAGTTGTTCCCTTCATATAATTTCAAAACCAAAAAAATAGAAATTGGGAAAGTATACTCTACTTCAAATCCTAAGTAGACAATGAAAGTCAATTTCAAAGGATTTCCTTTAGGTTTGTTGACAACTTGTATGGGAAATGACTATCTGATGCTAGTTGTGGATGGCTCAATAAAATGAGACATCCTCCCATCTATAAAGGCACACAAAGGGTTTGAACCTTCAACGAAGATCCCAATCAAATCAAAAATCACGCACTGAATTGCAAGTAGGTAACATGTACTTGAACCAAGATCCCAATCAAATAATCAATCCCTATGAGAGCAGATCCTTCAACACTAGTGCTTAAAGGACTAAGTTAGCATCCAAACAGTTACATACCTATAACATTAAGCACTAGGCATACCAGCTCTCAAAGCACCAGATGTAGCAGCTCTCATCCAGTGGCTCTACTGCTTGGACTCTCCTGCTTGCGTTGCTCTCTCTTCTTTGGATAAGAAAAAATATATCATTGCTTCTTGATTTTTCTTTGCGTAGATTACACAGATTGATGATCGGTACTGAATGAGCTTTGAATTCAACTAGTTCATGCCTAAACCTGTAGCTTTTTCTCAGGAAACTAGGTCGGTTATGAGTAAATAGATTAAAGGTAAATAAATCGATCTGTAACTGGAAGGATGCAACAACACTTTATGAATACTTTTTTTTGAATCAGGATGGAATACAGGATCAGAACTACTCACTTACATTAGTGGACAAGAAGTTTCCCTCCCTTTCTGAGAGCTATATTTAGAATACTACATACTAAATAATAACTACTCCTCCAACCCACAAGGCTCCCCCAACCAAGTAATTGATAATTTCCAATTAATAGAAAAAAATGGCCCTCCCGAATCTCCTAATCTCCTACCAAAGAACCAAATCGGATATTCCCGCCTATGGCAAAACCAAAATTCTGAAGTGAGTACAAATGCGTGCGAATGTCATATATCCAAATCTTTACATTTCTAATGCATGAAACTATTTATATATTATAAACTATCATATATAGTGTAATAAATCAATGGTATATAAACTATTATATATAGTGTAATAAATCAATGGTACGATCGTATTTATATATATTATAAACTATTATATATAGTGTAATAAATCAATGGTATGAGAAGAAGGATTAGTATAAAAGTATAAATTATATACAGTGTAATAAACCAATAATATAAGGTATGAGAAGAAGGATTAGTATAAAATTATTATATAGTTTGAGGTGGTCTAATGGTTAAGAGTGTGTATTTCTTTTCAAGAGGTCATGTCTATAAAACTGGAGGGGTAATGTATGTATGTCTTCATAGACTTAGTAGTCAAATGTTGCCTGAAGGTGGGTCCCTTATTCCACAAACAAGGGGTCTCATACACCAATTTGGAGTCAATATTTATATCAATTAACCATGTATAAATTAACATACTTTGAATTCAAATTAATGAAATCATTCTCTATAAATCTAGTGCAATAATCAATCACGATATGTAACAATGCCACAAAAAACCCATAACAAATAGTGTGTCCACAATTAAAAATTACTAACATAAATGACTAATTCACATACTTGTTGTACTTGGTATTTACTCATAGTTTTATTCTTGGACTATAATATTCATTTACATTAATAATTATTAATTTATTTATTTATTATCTAGTCATATATTTTAATCCTAGAATAAATTAGTCATTTAAGTTTGTCCTTTTTAGTTTAGTCACTTATTATCTAGTCGTATATTTTATTCATAGACTAAATTAGTCATTTAAGTTAGTAATTTTTAATTTAGTTACTTATTATCTAGTCATATATTTTATTCCTAGACTAAATTAGTCATTTAAGTTAGTCATTTTTAGTTCCATCACTTAAAATTGCTCAAATTTAGTAGTATTTCACTTGAAATGATTGCAGTGACTAACATTTTTAGTCACCTAGTCACTAATTTCATCATTTTTTACTAGTGGTGGGAGGAGGGTGGTTACAAAAAATGTGAGAGGAACCATTAATAATGATAATTTTTATCAAGGTACTACACTACAATCTATGTGGTGTGAATAAATGAGTTGAAGTAAAACACCATAGAATCTTTCGATCGAAGGCTAATGATGAGAAATTGTTGCTAAAATCAAGGAAAATTTCCATTGAGGTATGCAAGCTCGAAGGAATTGAAGAGAGTTTTTAAGTTTATTTTTAGGATAACGTGTTGATGTCGATTGGAAGAGACCCATCATAGGAGGGCCTTGATGTATCCCCCATCAATGATACAAAACAAATATCAAGGTTTGAGATATAATGTAATGACGCAAAGTTGGTTCAAGAGCAGCGAACATGAAGTAAGGCTTAATGATATTGTAGTAGATGTCATATGAGGGTGGAATTTCTCGTGAACATAACAACGAAACTGATATGGAGTTGGAAACATTGAATCAAATAACCATCATGAATTCTTTCGTTAAGGTGTAATTAGTAGTGAGGCAAGAAAATTCCCCAGCCCAAAGAATTCATGGAAATAGAGAGAATGAGTGTCATTTTCAAGAGAGACTTGCTACCATTAATAGGTATAATTCCATGATTTCCCAATTTACCAACCATTTCTGGCTAGTAATTCTTTATTTTTGACAATATTAAGGAGGATAGCATATGCTTGATATATAAGTTCACCCTTTGGATGAATCCTTATGAGTATTTTTAATGAACCCTTGGAAGGAGTGGTTCAATTTGTCAGGCTCTATGATTCCAATGTTGTTTAGTAGTTTTAATAGTCCAAAAAAGTTATAACTCAACTTACTTTTCATGTTTAGAGAGTTTGAAAAATATGCAAAAAATAAGACTCCAAGATGTTCCTTTTCGTAAATTTGTGTCTTGGCCCCGAAAAGGCGTAAAACAATACCCATGAGAAGATTTTAGCCATGTGCAACTAAAGTGTTCATTTTTCATAAATATACTATCCAGTCCATAAAAGGGTTAAAATTATACTAGGCATATGTCTTTTCATTTACTTTAACGAGTTATAAAATACAAGTTCTCGATGATATTTCATGTTTTGGGAGTCTGAAAAGAGCTAAAAGAGGACTCCTCCTGGAGGAATGAGTGGTATAAAGGGTGGAAACTAGTTTTGGTCATGATGGAACTATTCAAAACATGTCAAGGTCAAGAGGCTAGCTAATAAGACCGCTCATTGCAATGGTTCCTCAATAAAGGATAAAACACCAAGTCAAAGTAAATGATCAACCAAGAAAATGGTGGTGATGGAATGAGAAAACCAAGGCTCATCATGCAGAAATAGGCTTATTAAAAATGGATATCACAAGAGGTAAAGTATGGGATAGGTCTCATTTTTATACAAGATCAAAACAAAGAAAAACTATTCTTGATAATATTTGAATATGGTTTCATTTTTACACAAATTTGAAACATGTTGAAACTATCAGTGGGATTGGTTTATTTCCCCCAACATAAGCATAGAGGCATGCCCCTCTCGCTTCGTTTCATCGAAAAAATATTTTCATTGATCCCAAATAGACAATTGGATACTAATTGAAATGTGTTCATGAGGAAGGAAGGAATAGGATTATGGGTATATGAAATGAATTTAGCATCTATGAGATAGAAATCAAGATCATATTCAAAGAGACAAATCAATAGGAGAGGATTGGTTTTATTTTTTAACGAGCTTCACATAGTAAAAGAACTATGTTTTGGGAAGCTTGTTTCATTTTTTAACAAGATTGACACAAGAAAAGGAACTATGCTAAGGGAGCATTATTTCATTTTTTTAGCGAGATTGACACAAAAAAATGAACTCTTCTGATGGAACCTTTTTCATGACCTCTAGGAGGCAATGGTTTCCAAGAGGTTCTCATAATATGGGAGAAAAATGGTCTAGAAGGGACACATATAAAGGGATCCAATGGAAATATCAAACTCCAATTCCCCTTTTAAATTATTCACCATATCACCTACTCTATCGAGGTCAAAGGAAGTTGAGGAAACAATTAAAGGCTCATCTTTGATCCCAGTGGAGTTGCCAATTTTTTTGACAGATAATTATCTTCTACGGACAAAAGTGAACTCCCTAGATCTAGTGGCTTGATCTAGAAACAACAAAAACAAAAATACTTTTGTTTTCCTTAGATGAATTATAACATGGAGGAAAAGTGTACCTAGATTCTAACACAATTTCTCATCTTCTCCTTGCTTGCATGCATTAACTCCAACTCCAAATGCTATAAATAGGACCTGGAAAACAACTTGAATAAGCAAGAGAAATATAACACACAAATTGCATGTACTAATATCTCTAAAAAATTAGCACAAAAGGCATTGTAATACATATGCATCAATGAGAAATAAGTATAAGAAAACAAATCACTCTTTGTATTAATGAATATAGGAGAAATTACAACCATTTACAGATATTGACCTGGAAGGCATCTCCCAAATATCATGTCTTTCCCTTGATGCAAAGAAATCTTTCAATCACAATTCAAGTGCATGGATGGATAATGGATCCTTGTGCACAAAGAAAAAACATGAGGAAATAACTAAGTGTCTCCAAAACCTAACCCAGATTCCATGGGAGAAATTTAATTTATAGGGTAAATAGGGTAGTTTGGGATTTACCAACTTAGGATTAGATTGGCATATGAGGGAGGATAAGCTCTAGGTATAAAAGATAATACCCCAATCATAGGAGTTCGATATCTTAATCAATAGTAAATGGTTAAAACCAGCTTAGAGTATTTTAGAAAGAGAATATTTGAAATTACTTTTTATTACCGAATTCTATAGGCCATCACACTTGCATCAAAGGCAAGATGTGTTAGTTAGTGAAGTTGCTCAGTGTAAAAATGCAATAGTGCATGTTTCTCAAAAGGGAAGTGTGATGGGTTCAAAAATTAGGTTTTGAACTTGTTAAACCCATAATTCTTATAATTTTTGGAGAGAAGATGTTCTAGAATTTGAAGGGGATGAGTGAAAAGTGTAATTGGATTTTTATTGATCTGATTTCTATGCCACTTGATTGGATGTGACAAAATGACCTATAATAGAGTGTAACCGAATTTATGCAGTTGTGGGGAATAAAAAAGAAAACCACCAAGCCCCAATGGTGGAGATAGAAGGAGTACTTTCAAACCATCCTATTTTAATTCTAATTGAGCCTAGCTCTAACCTCATTTATATTGGACCACAAATTGTTAAGGGATTTGTTTTACATAGGAAGCCACATACATTGTCACATTTACTTCATATATTTCGAAATGAGTGGGTTTCTTACACAAGCCATCTTGAACATATTACCTTTGGTATTGTATAACATTCTAATTAGCATGTACTATGATAATTAGGACTATACTTATCATATGTTAAGTTTATGCTATAGCCCTTGCATTACATTTCCAATTATGACAGGCTCCTTATATTATCCATGTTCCTTAACATATTTCGTATCATTTCCTATATATGTTAATGTCACCATTAACATTATCACAGATCATTACTTTATCACTAAATTTAGGTTTAATACATGATTAATTAGATATCATATTTTTTTTTTCTGAATAAGACTAATTCTATTAAGAGTAGAAACATATAGTACAATCAAGCTTGCATGCAATCGAAGCAGAAAAGCAAGGGAGCCGGCGGTGATGGGCTAACAACCTCGCTCCTGTAAGACAGCCAAGGAAAGAGTAGAAAGACAGACATGGAACTACAGAGAAGCTAGATTTGAACAGAAAAATCTACCCAGAGTGGGTGGAAACTGCTATACGACATTTTTTCCCTTTTTTCTTACTTACATTATCCCAGTCAGTGGAATTTGGCTAAGCCATGACTAGTTGTAGATAGTTCGGTCCTAGGGGCGGAAAATCCTTATCCGAGTCAGAGGACGAAGACACATGAGAGCGTTTTTGAGAGATCAGCAAGGTAGAGGGGTTCGCAGGACTAGCAGAGGGGGCGTCCGGCAAAGACTCATCATTCATCCCATCTTCTATTGTTTCCTCCTCATCCGAGTTGGAGGAGTCAGAATCATCCATGGTTGGAGGAACACAAGGATTCTAGCTCTTGGGCTTGGGTTTGCGCAAGAAATTATTCTTTTTGTCGAGGATCTGGGAACAGGAATTTTGGAGGTGCCCGGTTTGATGACAATGGCAGCAACGAAAGGCTGTATTTTCGTAATCCAAAGTTTGAGTCCAGTGGAAATCCCCAATATTGAGGTTGATCTGATCTAGTAGTCCTTTGCTGATATCTATTTCCGCACATATTCTGTCGTAGGTGTAGAGTCCATTTTCCCTTCTCGAGGTATCTGAAGCTAGGAAGCACCCTAAGGTGTCTCCAATGGCGATGAAAACAGAAATATGCCATAGATGCACTAGAAGGTTCGGAAGCCTGACCCAAATGGCAAGTTTGGTGATGACAGCTATAGAAGGGTTGAAGTCTGGAAACCATGGGGAGAGGAAAAGCCCTGCTGTGCCCTAGAACCAAGGGCCTCCCGTTAGGGCTTTTTGGTAATCTTCGTTTGATTCAAAAGATACAATGAAGAAGCCTTTCAAGCATAAATAGATCTTGCTTTTTTTAGTCCAGTTGGTATGGATCCATTGGTATAAATCTGCAGTGCGAGGCCATAGACCATTAAATCTGCATATGATTGTGGATTCTGCAAAATACTGGTGGAGTTGTTCAATCCCAGTATCAGAGAATTCTATAGAAGGAATTTCCTCCAATTTATCCACCAAAAATGGCTTGGGAGCCATAGTTGGTTGAGCTGCTTTCGAAGAAGACTGAGGATGGGGGATCTGTGAATGGACAACATCTTTGTAGGAGAAGGAGGGTGCTGAAGACGACTGTCCAACAACACCTCCTCTTAAACAAAGGGTTAAAACAATAGAATCATTTCTTTTAATGCAGTAAACAGATAGGGGAAGGAGGTCCTCAAGTTGTTTACCTTGAAATGGGAGTCCCTGATGGACCGAAGGTATCCCAATCCTTTGTTCTAGGTTGAACTTAAGATTCTGCACCAAGTTCGACGAACTGACCCATTGCAAAATGGTGTTGCCTAAAATAGATGAAATCTGGATCTGAAATGGGGCAAAGTAATCTTTGGATTCCTTCTCATTAGAACAAATCTGAGAAGAGAAGGAGTTAGATCGCATTGAACCCAACTTCGCCTGGCCCTGCCGAAGTTTGAAGGAAGAAGCAAGAAATTTATCGCAATACTGAAACCCTATGGCATACCCAACTAGCCGACCTGAGGGTTGCCGCTGCCACAGGGAGCAATCGAAGATAGAGGCAGATCATTTGATGAAGCCTGATGAATCTGCCCTTTGAAGAACTGCAAAAAGACCTCGATGCAAAGAAAAGCCTGTGTAATCCAGGGAAGCAACCGCCGACAGCAAAGGAATGGCGTGGTGCTTCTATGCTTCGATGAAGTCTGCAACAACCCAGGACACAGTAGATCGAGTGCCCTTTGAGTGAACAGCAACAGAAAGAAATGAGGCATTCAGGTCATTCAGAATCAGCACTTGGCATGGGGCCGCAACGCGAGCATTTCCAGACGGCGTTCTAGCGGCAAGGCTAAGACCAGGATCTGAAGCCCGCGCAGCTGCGTCGGCGAGGGCGGAAGCAGAGAAAAAAAAAACCCTAATGCCGTCCATTCTGGATTCCCTGAGTGTCACAGGTTTCCTAGTATAATTAGATATCATATTATTAATGTAGCAAGGATACATATAAATAAAATGTAATATAAGAAGTATTAATTATATAAAATATGATGTATTTATTACTATTATACTATTATAATATAAAATAATATGACTATAATATAATACAATATAATTACTACTATTGCATTATTTTATAACTATCACTTATTACTCCTTATTTATTTGTATCCATGTTATGTATTTCTAGGTTTTTCTCCCATTGATTTTTGTCTCCTAGCTTACTTCTTCTAGGATTCTCCCTTTCTACTCTACACACACACACACACATACTAACCTCATTTTTAGCTTTTCCCTCATTAATTGATCGTGAGGATGAATCTTGGTGTATATTTGAAATTTAAATCCAAAAATTGATGGAAAATATGGGTGGTAATTCGGTTCATAATTCTAATAGCATGAACTAGCTAGTAGAATATAGAGCTAAATTGGTCTGCTACAATAAAAACTTGAAATGTGTAGATGAAAAATGAAATAGAGGTATACTTAAAGAAGTGTGAAATCATATCTATAAGAATAATTTTATATTTTCAATTGAATAAATGTTGTAAAGAAGGATTTCCATTATATGCTATACATGTGACAAATTCAGCTAAATATAACAAGATGAAGGTCGAAGACCAGTTGATACTATCAGAGTACAGAGATGTACTTCCTGCAGAGATACCCTAACTACCTCCCAAGAAAGAGTTCAATATTTCAATAGAACTCACACCTAGAGTAATATATATGTCTAGGGCATCATTAGAATGAGCACACGTAAATTGTTGGAATTGAATATATAGTTGGAAGAAATACTGGACAAGGGGTACATCAGACCCAATGTATCTCCATGGTGAGCACCAAAATTATTTGGTAAGAAGAAATATAGCACCCTTAGATTTTGTATCAACTACAAACAACTAAAAAATATTACCATCGAGATCAAGTGTCCATTACCAAGAATTGATGATCACTTTAATTAGTTGAGAGGAGCCATAGTGTTCACAAAATAAACCTAAGGTCTAGATATCACCAAGTTTGTATCAAGGATGAGGATATCCATAAAGCTACATTCCAGACCAATTATGGACACCATAAGTTTGTGGTGGTTCCATTTGGACTAAAAAGTGCACAATCTGCCTTTATGTTCCTAATAAACAAAATTTTCAACAAGTATTTAGATATGTTTATGTTGGCTTTAATTTATGACATCTTAGTTTATTAAAAGACTAGGGAAAAACATGAACAACACCTCAAGATGGTATTGCAAGTGCTAAAGGAGCACCAACTCTATAAAAATATTAGTACATGCCATTATTTCAAACAAAATTACATTATTTGTGTCATGTCATTTTAGAAGAACTATTGGTAATAGATATTGAGAAGATCAAGGAAATTGATGACTTTCCTATCCCTCAAAATGTAGTAGAAGTAAGATATTTTATGGGATTTGTAGGGTACTATAGGATGATTATTCTAGGATTTTCTAGGATTCGACATATAATCACATCTTAAAAAAAGAAAGGAGTAAAATTAAATAATACATCAGAGTGTGCAATTAGTTTTGAACAACTAAATCACATTCTATCAAATTCCCCCATCTTAAATATTCTAGATCAGGTTAAGTACTTCTTATGCTATAGAGATGCTTGCAAGGAAGGACTTGGTATATTTATAATGTAGGAAGGACATATAATCAACTATGAGGCAAAGAAATTAAACCAGAATGAAACAAACTATGTAACAGCTGATTTAAATCCAATAGTCATTGTAAATTCTTAAACAATGTGGAGGCACGATTTTCTTGGTAGAAATTTCACACTAATGATATATCACTATGGGTTGAAGTACTTTTTTTATCTTCTTTGATTGAACTATAGGTAAGGTAGGAGGGTTGTTCTTATTACTTAATTTTACTTTGATATCTGAAGATTGGGACATTAAAAGCAAGGAAAAATGAATAGTATATGCAATTATGATGTAGGAGCATCGACCCATTCTTCAAAAAATAAGAAAGAATAAGTTATAGAAGGCACAAATATATAAAATTTAGCATAATATCTATTCTTTAAAGGATTGAAAGATTGAAAAATCACATATGTAACAAATATTAAGAATATTTTGAGAGCTTTGTGGGGAAATCATGTAGAGTGATTTTTTGGAGAAGATCATGTAGAGAGCCTTGCGGAGAGGATCATGTTGAGATATTTATGGAGAATACCATGGATCTTGAAATAATCCATGATATTGTAATTTTCTAATATCAATTGTAAAATTGTGTGTGTCATAATTTCAACCATTAGAATGAATATATGGGCAGTCGAGGTGCCATGCAATAGTTTAGTGATTAATGTAATGAAATTAGATTCTTACATGAAGTAAATGTGTGCACATATTGTATATCTGCATGTTTTTTTATCATATGTAAATCCTATTTTCATGACTTGATTAATGTGTTCTATGAGAAAAGGAGAATATTATATGTGTTTCATGGGTCATAATCACTTTACAGGTGAAAGCATGAGCAAAGAAATAGGTTAAAAGATCTGGAAATTAATGATGCGAGTAGATCGATGTGAGAATATACATACAATTTTGCATGATGGATTATTTGTAAGTTTGTGAAAGAGTTCGTGGGCCATAAACCACTAGACCCAGGATTGAGACCAATAAAAATATTGAAAATGACATAACCCCATAGATCAATTTCATTAAGTGGTTTCAAAGCACAAAATATTCCTACGTGTAATTAGAGGAGAAGCAATGAAAGAAGGTACAAGTTTATTAAGTTTATGGTAAGGGATTTGTTTTCTATGTGCATGTGACCGTAGAGAAAGGTGAGAATATTTTCAATAGCCTAGAGCAAGGAGTGCTCGTATGGTTCTATAGAAGAGAACTATGAATATGCCAAAATCTCAAACTTAGTAGAAAATATGTTGGGGTATAGTGTAGCAATGTGGAGACTTGTTACTACAAAGGCATTTTGTAGCTCATGAGTTGAAGCTGTTATAAGAAGACTCTAAAGAATATGACCAAGAGGTCATGATTTTTTCTACCTTGGGAGTCTAATGTAGGAACATCAACCCATCCTCCAAAAAATAAGAAAGAATGAGTTATATAAGGGGCAACTATAAAAAATGCAGCATAATATCTATTTTCTAAAGGATTAAAACCTTGAAAACTGCATATGTAAGAAATATTTGGAATTCATTGATATCTTTGTGGGGAATATCATGTAGAGAGATTTTTGGGTAAGATCATGTCGAGAGATTTGTGGAGAGGATCATGTTGAGAGGTTAATGGAGAATATCAGGGACCTTGAAATAATCCATGATATTGTAATTTTCTAATATAAATCATAAACTTATGTGTGTATTGAGGACGATCAATAGAATGAAAATTTGCCTCATTGAGGTGGCATAAAATAGCCTAGCGTTTAGTGTATGAAATTAGATTCCTACATGATGTAAATGTGTGCACATATTTCATCTCTGCATGTGTTTTCTTATTATATATAAATCATGTTTGTGTGACCTAGTTAGTGTGTTTTCCGAGAGCACAAGAATTGCATGTGTTTCAGGGGTCATAGTCACTTTACATGTGAAATTATGACCAAAGCCACAAGTTAAGATATCTAGAAATTAAAACTACAAGTAGACCGATGTGAAACTATACATACATTTGAACATTATGGAGGATTTCAATTTTGTCAGCCATAAACCATAGGTCCTATAAGGATCAAAACCATTAAAAAGGATTGAAAATGATAGGCCCCGATAAATGTTTATCATATACTTAGCAAGAGCATGCAAACAATACATATTGTAGCAATGAATATATGTAATTTAGACATAAAATAAAGAATTAGAGAAGCACTACAAGGTCATGAATGCCTCCAGTATAAAAGTGGGTGCTTGAATAAATAACCCAAGGGGCTAATGGGAGAAAAATATCAGTTAATAGAATATGGATTACTGACATAAAAAGGTAGAATGTAAATACCAAATACAATAGAATTAAAGAGGAACATAATGGATTGATTCAATAGGAGGCCATAACTTGGTTTCCTAAGTTATCAAAAGATGATAATAGCTACCAAAAAGCTGCACTATTTGCCTAGAACGAAGAAGGAAATTATTGCACATATTGCTAAATGTTTAGAATGTCACTAGGTTAATGTTAAACATAAGAATCTGGCAGGGTTGTTGAAACCAATACAAATTATATAAGGGAAGTGGGAAGTCATAAATATAGAATTTGTCACTATTCTACCAAAGAAACTAAAGCAACATGTTCTAGTCATGGTGGTAGTGGATAAATTGAGAAATGCAACTCACTTTATCCATGTGCATTCTACAAAAATAAATTGATATCACCAAAATTTATATGAAGCATATTTTCATTTTGTATGGCATGCCCAAGAAAGCCTTACCTAATCAGGGTGTCAATTTTACTTCAAACCTTTGGATTTCTTTTTTTGTAGGCATTGGGACACAATTCAAATTTACTGCGGCCTACTATCCTAAAAAAAATATAAAAATGGAAAGGATGAATTCATGTTTTGGGGCATAGTGTGTTTTTCGAGAGCACAAGAATTGCATGTGTTTCAGGGGTCACAGTCACTTTACAGGTGAAAGTATGACCAAAGCCACAAGTTAAGAGATCTAGAAATTAACACTACAAGTAGACTGATGTTAAACTATACATACATTTGAACATTATGGAGGATTTTAAATATTACGAGAAATATTTTCAGCAATAAACCACAGGTCCTATAAGGATCAAGACCATTAAAAAGATTGAAAATGATAGACCCCCATAAATGGCTATCTTATACTTAGCAAGAGCATGCAAACGATACATATGGTAGCAATGGATATATGTAATTTAGACATAAAATAAATAATTATAGAAGCACTACAAGGTCATGAATGCCTAAAGTATACAAGTAGGTGCCTGAATAAATAACCCAAGGGGCTAATGGGAGAAAAATATCATTTAATAGAATATGGATTATTGACATACAAAGGTAGAATGTAGATTCCAAATACAATAGAATTAAAGAGGCACATAATGGATTGATTCAATAGGAGGCCATATCTTGGTTTCCTAAGTTATCAAAAGATGATAATAGCTACCAAAAAGCTGCACTATTTTCCTAGAATGAAGAAGGAAATTATTGCACATATTGTTAAATGTTTAGAATGTCACTAGGTTAATGTTAAACATGAGAATCTAGCAAGGTTGTTGAAACCAATAGAAATTATATAATGGAAGTGGGAAGTCATAAGTATAGAATTCGTCACTAATCTACCAAAGAAACTAAAGCAACATGTTCCAGTCATGGTGGTAGTGGATAAATTGAGAACTGCAACTCACTTTATCCATCTTCATTCTGCACAAATAAATTGATATCGCCAAAATTTATATGAAGCATATTTTCAGGTTGTATGGCATGCCCAAGAAAGCCTTAACTAATCAGGGTTTCAATTTTACTTCAAACCTTTGGATTTCTTTTTTTGTAGGCATTGGGACACAATTAAAATTTAGTGCAGCCTACTATCTTAAAAAAAATATTAAAATGGAAAGGGTGAATTCATGTTTTGGGGCATAGGATGTTTTCCAAGAGCACAAGAATTGCATGTGTTTCAGGGGTCGCAGTCACTTTACAGGTGAAAGTATGACCAAAGCCACAAGTTAAGAGATCTATAAATTAACACTACGAGTAGACCGATGTGAAACTATACATACATTTGAACATTATGGAGGATTTTAAATATTGCGAGCAATTTTTTCAGCCATAAACCATGGGTACTATAAGGATCAAGACCATTAAAAATATTGAAAATGATAGACCCCCATAAATGGTTATCATCTACTTAGCAAGAGCATGCAAACGATATATATGGTAGCAATAAATATATGTAATTTAGACATAAAATAAATAATTATAGAAGCACTACAAGGTCATGAATACCTCCAGTATACAAGTGGGTGCCTGAAGAAATAACCCAAGGGGCTAATGGGAGAAAAATATCAGTTAATAGAATATGGATTATTGACATACAAAGGTAGAATGTAGATACCAAATACAATAGAATTAAAGAGGCACATAATGGATTGATTCAATAGGAGGCCATATCTTGGTTTCCTAAGTTATCAAAAGATGATAATAGCTACCAAAAAGCTGCACTATTTTTCTAGAATGAAGAAGGAAATTATTTCACATATTGCTAAAATTTTAGAATGTCACTAGGTTAATGTTAAAGATAAGAATCTAGCAGGGTTGTTGAAACTAAATAAAAATTATATAATGGAAGTGGGAAGTCATAAATATAGAATTCATCACTAGTCTACCAAAGAAACTAAAGAAACATGTTCCAGTCATGGTGGTAGTGGATAAATTGAGAAATGCAACTCACTTTATCCATGTGCATTCTACACATAAAGAAATTGATATCACCGAAATTTATATGAAACATATTTTTAGGTTGTTTGGCATGCCCAAGAAAGACTTACCTAATCATGGTGTCAATTTTACTTCAAACCTTTGGATTTATTTTTTTTTAGGCATTGGGACACAATTCAAATTTAGTGCAGCCTACTATCCTAAAAAAAATAGAAAAATGGAAAGGGTGAATTCATGTTTTGGGGCTTAGTGTGTTTTCCGAGAGCACAAGAATTGCATGTGTTTCAGGGATCGCAGTCACTTTATAGGTGAAAGTATGACCAAATCCACAAGTTAAGAGATCTAGAAATTAACACTATGAGTAGACTGATGTGAAACTATACATACATTTGAAGATTATGGAGGATTTGAAATATTGCGAGAATTTTTGTCAGCCATAAACCATAGGTCCTATAAAGATCAAGACCATTAAAAAGATTGAAAATGATAGACCCCCATAAATGGTTATCATCTACTTGGCAAGAGCATGCAAACGATACATATGGTAGCAATGAGTATATGTAATTTAGACATAAAATAAAGAATTAGAGAAGCACTACAAGGTCATGAATGCCTCCAGTATACAATTGGGTGCTTGAAGAAATAACCCAAGGGGCTAATGGGAGAAAAATATCAGTTAATAGAATATGGATTATTGACATACAAAGGTAGAATGTAGATACCAAATACAATATAATTAAAGAGGAACATAATGGATTAATTCAATAGGAGGCCATATCTTGGTTTCCTAAGTTATCAAAAGATGATAATGGCTACCAAAAAGCTACACTATTTGCCTAGAATGAAGAAGGAAATTATTTCACAGATTGATAAATGTTTAGAATGTCACTAGGTTAATGTTAAACATAAGAATCTAGCAGGGTTGTTGAAACCAATACAAATTATATAATGGAAGTGGGAAGTCAGAAATATAGAAATCATCACTAGTCTACCAAAGAAACTAAAGCAACATGTTCCACTCATGGTGGTAGTGGATAAACTGAGAAATACAACTCACTTTATCCATGTGAATTCTACACATAAAGAAATTGATATCGCTGAAATTTATATGAAGCATATTTTCAGGTTGTATGGCATGCCCAAGAAAGGCTTACCTAATCAGGGTGTCAATTTTACTTCAAACCTTTGGATTTATTTTTTTGTAGGCATTGGGACACAATTAAAATTTAGTTCAACCTACTATCCTAAAAAAAACAGAAAAATGGAAAGGGTGAATTCATGTTTTGGGGCATATGTTAAGGATGTATGTTATGCATCACCATAAGAAGTATGAACATTACTTTCCTCTAGTGGATTTTTCCAACAACAATGGCTATAGGAAATCACTAAGTATGACTCCCTCCAAAGCCTTATATGAGATAAAATAAAATATTTAAATGATTTGGGATAATATATAAGTTTGAATTACATCTAGGCCAGCCATGTTAAAATAAATGGAGAATGTATGAAAAATAAATAAATTTCAAAGTGGAACAAGATCGATAAAAAATATATACATATCAGAACAAAGCTCACAAGGAATTTCAATTTAGAGAAAATGTCTACCTTTAAATCACACTTTATAGAATTTCCATGAAAGTGGGGTCATGTGCCAAGTTGGAAACTCATTATTGTGGACCTATTGAGATATTAGAGAGAGTGGAGCAAGTAGCATACATCAAAACCCTATGGCCTCTTATCAAAGAATAATATATATTTCATCTATATTTTCTTAAGAAATATGTACATTATGTCAATATTATTAACAATTGAGTTTTTATGCAGGTGGAACCTAAAGGATAGTTTAAACTAGAACCCCAATGAAAACTTGATAGGAGGGAGACCTTGCCCTATATTTGAACCATCATGGAGGTCAAGGTGGAGTGGAAGCACTTTCGAATAGATGAGGAAAAAGTGGAGCTACAAGATTCCATGAAATTTGAATACCCATTTTTTTCCTATATAGAATCAAATATATTATTAGTAGAACATTGAGGATGGTGTTCCTTTAAGGGGGAAAAAATTATAAAATCCCTTTTTAGTCCCTAGATTTTGTATTATGTAATTCAGATTGAAAATGTTGGATGGATAGAAAGGATTTATTTTATATAATCTATTTTATGCTAATATCCTTTTTATTTAATTTATATATTAATAAAGATGGAGTAGAGGGTAGCTGACATGGATCTCAATTCCCAAGAGTGAAGCTTGATTGAGGGAAAAGATGTAGGTAATTTTGGGAAGTTTCCTATCCACCTGAGTTAACTCAGTAGACCTATAATGTGGCTATTGAATTACCTAAAATACCAATAGTTATGATATGAATGGAGGAGGTGGTACCCAACTATTCCAGATAATGGACTATGTACTATTCTAGAGCCTTTTGGTTTACCCACAACTTTAGGAGGGACCCTAAACACTCATGTTTGGAAGTTCACGTGAGGTTGAGAAGAGAAATTTTAGAGGAGAACAAGGAGGAAAGACTATAGAGAATAAAATGAAAAAGAGTGAACACAAATAGAGAAACAGTTGTGTGAGAACTAGAGAATGTAGGTTAATTAATATTTCTTTTTTTAGAAAAAATTAATATATGTATGGGTGCTAAAAGAGTGACTCTTAATATAGGGGGTTCTAATTCACATAAACCCCTTGTGTGACTTAAATAATTATAATTGGACAATGAATCATAGAGGAAGCCTTGAACCTAAGAAAGAAGGGCCTAGAGCTAGAAATCTTGAATATTTTGTTTGAATAAGGAACATAAGGCACTAAGAAAAGGATAAGTATTGAGGGACTACTAGATCACTGAAGTGGATCCATTTTGTGCCATGTAGGCCTTGGATGGCCATTTTTTTTTATCTTAATATGCCCTGGCTCAATATTTTGAAGATAAAAATCCTAAATCTTATGTATGAAGGAGAGTGACGTTAATGCCCTCTACCCTATTTCGAACCTTGTGAAACATTGAGTGAAAATTTATATAAGGCATTAAATCTAGCTTAGGGGTGGCTAGCTATACAAAATAGACAATGTAGCTATGTATATGGTTTGGTGGAGAGTGGCTCTCCCTTCTTTAGTTTCCAGTAAATACAAGTGACTTCAATAAGAGTATCTATGTTTTGATAATGAAATGAAGTGTTACTAAGTGCTCTATGATTTTTAGATACACTAGATTATTTTGTATGCATATAATTATAAGTTGAAATTTGTTATGATGGTTTATTGAGTTTGTATGTAATGAAGATTAGTAACAATGTCTGATTATGCTTGATTGGTAGCTATCATATCCTTATGAATTATTTCTGTAATAGTCTAGCCTATGATTGGCTTTATTTTTCGATGTAATTTAATTTTAAAAATAAAAAATGGGTGAGGGAGAGACAAGGATTTTGAGGGACTGAGGGAGCTCAATTTCTTGGGTATTCAACTTACTTGTTGAAAGAAGAAACTGGACATTTTAGGAAAACCATTGAATTTTGGTTGTTGAGCCTTAAGAGCATTGGATGGCATGTTAAATGAAACTATTTTTGAAAAATTATGAACTAAAAACAAGTGACAAAACCCATGATGGCTTGGGAAACACAATAAACAACAAAAGGAAAAAAAAATGAGTTAATATGAGGAAGAAGGGGTGCAGTTGGAAAAAAAAAACACTGGAAGGAGGGACATAGGGAAGAGACTCATGAACAGACACCCAGGGATAATGATATGAATAGAAGGGAGAAGAGAGTGTAAGAGAATACATGTATATATAGAAAGATAAGGAGAGAAAGGAAGTTATCATTTTTCCCCAGAAACAGAAGACAAAACCTAAGGGCAGAGGAAGAAATTCATGGAGAATAGGATCATGTTGGCACCCATCAACCAGCGAGATTACGACTCAGCAGATAGGAGGACACAAGGTAGCGGCCAATGCTTAAAAAGGAGGAGAAACATGTGTCTGAGACTAACAAGAATATTGTGATATTTACATATACAGTTGGAGACATTGTTTTCTTCCACCACTCTCAAAAATCTAACACACATTTAGTTGAGAATTAAGATTATTGTAGGAATTCTTCCTCAAGTGAGGGTAGATATCGAGATACCTCAAGGAGATGGAGGGTGGATATGGAATTCTATAGAGTCCATTGATAGCATGGGGCAGAGGTTTAGCCATTGGATTCCTAGTAAAGGAAATTATGGTGTCTTTGTTTCTTGTTATTTGACTTGGAAGTGGATTTGGATTCCCTTCATTAGGTGGAACCACTATGTGGCAGTGGGTTTTGGATTCCCCTAATTGGGTGGAACCACTATGCTTCATGCTGCTAGGGTGGATGTGAAGCTTCTGGACTCCTTGGAGTATGTGTATGTGTGTTATTAGATAGCTAGAGGGTGGAGGTAACAAGCCTCCAAATTCCTTTTGTATAATTTGGCTACTACTTGATAGCGGGAGGGTGGAGGAATAAATCTTCTATATTCCTTGTGTGTTTTTTAGCTATTAATGAATATCTAGAGGGTGGAGGGATAAATAATTTGGATTCCCTATGTAATTTTTTTCTATTATTAAATAGTTTGAGGGTGGAGGCAATGAGCCTCTAGATTCCCTATGTCCAATTATTCGATACCATTGGATAGCTTGAGGGTGGAGGCAAATGGTATTTGGATTCCCTAAATGGTGGTTAACTATAGAGTAGTGGGTGGATGGAGGAAGGAGGAATTTTGGTGTCCTTGTTTCAGCTGGAAGTTGGTGTTCTTTTATTCCCTTGAGAAAGACCACCTTAATCCCTGGAATTTTTCTCAGGGGTGACAACTCCAAGTAGCTTGGCTGCAACTTGTCTATGGTTAGGTGGAGCTAAATTATCAAAACTCAGTTTCTCACCTTCAATAAGAACCAAATATAAGTTTCCTTGTACATAATCTTGTATGGATTTCATGTTAAAGTGTGAATGAATGGTATGTTATCGGTTGCATGAGAAGTCTTGGTTTAATTTTCTTATACATTGAAGGACTAGTTATGATCCACATGAGGGTGTATGGCTAAATATGAACGTTTCATAGGATTATTTTATTTACGCTAATACGTTGTTGCAGTAATTGTTCACTCATGATAGCATTGGGATTTCACTAGTGAAATAGTTAAGCAGTGAAGTTAATTGTCTCTACAGAATGACTATCATTTTGTGATGTTTAAATTTTAAGGGTTGAGAAATCCTTTCCATGGGTTTTTGTGTAATTTTTTTCAATAACGCTTGTATTTTCATCCTTTTTACTTGAACATGAGTATTTTCAAGGGAATTTGAGATATTTCTCATCTAGAATTCAACTACTAAGATTGATAGAGTTAAGGAAGGTAAAATATCTGTTTTTGAATACTTGTTTTCCTCTTTGTGTCCATAGGAATAGGTTATCTTAGAATTGGTTATGTTTTAGAGACACCCCTTGAGGGTATGTTCATTAGTTATCCTTAATATTTTCCCTGTATTTTCGTCATTCAGGGGTGTTTTGGATGGTGCGTGAAATACCTAAGAAAAAAATAGAAAAATATCAAAGGGTAGTGGCCTTAGGAACTCTATAAAATACTAGAAAATGTCTGAGAACATAAATTTCTGGAAACAAGTGTCAGGGTTCAGGAGGTCAGATAGGCTGGTTAAATTGCAGCAAGCCTCTGCCTGACCTCAATCAAGCCGATAGAGAGATTTCCAGATGTCAGGGTGTGCAAACAGATCAGAAAATTATGGTTCAAGCCCTGCTCTAACAAATTTATAGGCCAAGGAGGAGGACTGACCTCGACTAGGTCATAGGTCAGGGTTTTTTCCTTGAAAAGGAGAAAAGACACACTAGTGAGTAGGGGTGACTGTAGCTAGCCTTTGAACTGACTACCACATGGTCTGTCCATGATGGTGATGCCTCCAGAAACTGAAAAAAGAGCCATTTTTTAGTTGCCCCATTGAGGGCAGAGTGATGTGGAAAGGTGAGGATGCCTGACTTAAAAATGACATATCTCCCAATCTATAAGTCAAATTGAGGAAAAGGTTTATATCATTGGAATTGTCTCTAAAATATGATCATCATGATGATGTCGAGATGGGTTTTTAAGAAAGTCAAGAAAAGTAAAAAAATTTAGGTCTCTTTCCCATAACGATATTGTTTGGTAAATTAATTGTTCTTAATTTACTTCATTAATTTTCAACCAAGATTCGTAGACTTATCAAATGTATGTGCACTATCTATGCTAGGATTCTTTGTATGAATTGATTTATTCTAGAAATGAGACTAATTCTAAGTATGGACAAACATAGTTTGGAGGATAATTATGCACATTTTCTTTCAATATAAATTTATATTAGATTCCAATTAATTGAATTGAAATTCAATGCCTTGCATAAATTTAAAATATATCTAAATTGCATAGCTTAAATTTTCTCCTAATTGCATGAAAGAAAAATTCTTAAAAATAAAATTTCAAGAAAGAAACAATCTAGTTCTATTTTGCAGAATTGAAATAATTATACACTAATCTTGTAGAAAGAAACATTAATGCTAAATTTCAATAATGAAATTCCATATTAATTTCATGGAAAATAATTCGCACTGAAAAGGATCTAATTCCTACTTGCAAGAAATGGAATTAACCAAATTACAACTTGAGAATGATTACTTATCTACATATTTAACTTCTAAAGAGTATTTCATCATCAATTAATAAAATGAATTAAGATTTGAGGAAATAAGTGTTGGAAATAAGATGAATTCAATAATCAAATATTTTTAGTGTTTCTCTATTTATGAGCACTCTACAAAAAAATGAAAATGATCATAAATGAATCTATGATTAAAAAAAATTCTAAAAAAAAAAATTATAGTGTTAAAAAAAGTAATGCAAAAGAAAAATTATGAAAAAACCTCACTTCTCAACATGGGACCCTCTCGTGAGTGTAAGTCAGCTATCAATCACAAGATCTTCATGCATGCATTCAAAACAAGCTAACTTATATTAAATTGGAACAAAAGATCATCGATATTCACAATGAAATGATTATAAGCTTAATGATAAAAATCTTATGTCTCAGGTATCGGGTTACAACATTTATACAAATTTCATAAAATGATTTTAAAGAGTTTCAAGCCAACATGACATGCGCTATCTTGACATATATGAGATATAATATGTTTTAAATTCAATATCTTTATGAATTTATACTAAAGGAGCAAGTCATATGATATTTTTATTGATCCAAATCTAACAATTGATTAGGTCTTTTGTCTCACTTGCTTTATGTTGTTCTATCCCTCGGTTTTCTTCATTTGATCGCTACGCTTCATCTACAAGTTTTCACTCTAAATTTTACTTCTATATTTCTCAACCATTGTAGCCTGCCAAGTTATGTTAGTAAGGGGTTATCCATGTGGTAGAAATTTTTCACCTCTTGGTAGTCTTGATCCTTTTATTGGAGTGTTGCCACATGTCTAACAATGGATTAGTTGCAGAATGCTAACAATTTTGTCACAGTAAGAGTGTTTTTGTTATAATTCATTAGGAAACAAATATTCTAACTATGGATTATGAATACCTTTTTAAGATTTTATCTTGACCTTGAACATGCTGAGATTATTGTAAAATGGTGACAAAAAGGTGAAATGAGATGTAAAATAGGATAGTAAAAAGGGAACAATTCTAGGATTCAACATTATACCATGCCAAAGTTTTTTTATGTCCTCATACACCAAAAATTTCAAAAATCTTTCTTTTTTTCTCCTTTAGTGAATGATTTATAAATTTTGTGCAAGCACATTCAGGATAGTGCTTCTTATCTTCTTGTTAATGCTGAAACTGGTCCTCGATTTCTTCATCAGAATTATTCCTTGTAACCCTTTCTATTTTTGAGAAAAAAATTTTGAACTTTAAGTTTACTATTATTATTATACCAATGACAAAGGTGTAGGAGTATATTATCATTTTGGGTTCTAAGTATCTCATTATGAATTTTTGTTGGCTGTATTTCCCATGTTAGGTCTTTCTTAAGCACCTCTAGCACATACATACCTTCTTTTAGAGCTTCCTCAATTTTGTTTTCCTGCTCTGAAGATTTTTTTTTTTGCTAAAGTTTCCCCCATTTCATATTGAGAAAATATTTCCTTTTTTTTGTGCCCTTTTCTCTATAGATTCTCATAATCATAATTCTCTTGTTGGACTGGATAAATTTCAAGAGTTTGTCTTGTTGAACTAGATAAATAAGGAGGTGTATTATACCCTTCTTCCTCCATATCAATAATTTATGGTGATTATGTGCTTGAAGGTTTTGAAATTCTTTTTCTTCTTCTCAATTTTACTTGTAATATTCCAGTGCCTTATCTTTTTGTTTTATTATCCTATGTTTTCTTCTTTTCCTCGAATAATTTCTGACTTGAGCTATCTTTCCTTATTCTAAGGTCCTTTTTGTCATTTTTTTTTTGAATTTATCAAGATACTAGGATAGTGGGGTTATCGTATTCAAATGGATCCTCTGGTGTTTTAGTCACATTCTACTCTCAGAGTTTTTCTTCAATTTTCTCTTTTCCAGTGCTAGGGTTTGACTTTCTTTGAATTATTTTGACCCTAATGTTTGTATCTTCCTCTAGGGCTTCTACAAAATGGTTTCTCACTAAGAAAATTTTCCATCTATCTCCTATAGATTCCAAGTGTGTTTCTACAAGAATCTCGATGATTCCATGATGGTAAAGAGAGTTATAAATGGACCTATATTCTATCTATATTCGAAATGACATTTTCTTCCAAATTTGAAGGAGGAATTAAGGAAAATTAGTCTCATTCTCATCAAAAAAATGCATCATAATCCTAGCATGGCAGAAAACCATTGTCCCAAATCTACCTTCACATGTTATAAATGTTTGAATAAATAGTAAGATATTTCTCCATTTTCCCTTTAATGTGGTAACTGGAATTCCCTTTTTGAAAATGGACAAATCCATACTTGGTTCTATGAGGAAATGAACCCAACCATTCTCTATTATCTTCCTATTTTTGAACCATCTTTCCCCATTTCTGGGAATTATTGTTGCTTCTACTACAATATATTTTTTGAGGACGAGATTAGTATCTCCTATCTCTACTTCTACTCCATCAAACACTCAAGAAAAGGCTTTGGTGACTTCTGATTCATTCTCGTTGAATTTCTCAAAAACCTGGAGCCATCCCACTTGTTGTAGTAGGTATTTAACCCTTGGACAAGCCTGAAGAAATTTTAATCCATTTGGTTTAGAGCGATCAAGCATTCCCATGGTGAGAAGAAGTCTTGACCTTGACTGTTCTTTTTTATGGGGACAATGGAAGCTATAAAAGAGGTAATGAATGAAATGTGAATTTGAAATGAGTGAAATGGATATGAAACAGGGTTAAATGATGTGAAGGTAAGGTTTTGATGAAATAATTTGTGTTGCACTCATATTGTGTCTTTACAATTTCCTAGATCTAATTTCAAAGGACTGGCCTCATGTGTTTAATTCTGATCGGACTTGATGTGACTAGTGGTGTAATGATAAGGAGATATGGTATAATGATTATGAATATGATAGAAAATGTATACGGTTCAAAAACATTTTAATACAATCATCCATAAATTAAAACATAATATCCTATAATAAATACAACTTTAACATTCTTACATACGTTTAGTTCCGTGTTCCCTTGATATTATTATTGTCGTAGAATTTGAATCTGGTTGCACAATTGAAAATTAGCTGCAAAATGATATAAATTTTTTTTTTTTCTTTTCATTTCTTAGATTTTCTTGTATGATCAGAATAAGACTTATTTATTGTTGATGCTTTTGATGGCTATTAAAAATATTGATCCATATGAATATAGCTAGCCACCTAATAATTTATTAGAAGAAAGAGAAGGATATTAAGAAATATGGATAAGAACGAGGGGATGTTTTAAAATATAAATTTCCAAGAGATCATGGTTTTCAGTTAAGATTTTCTATATAAACATGACAACATAGTTCGTTTTATTTTTATACTTATTTTACAATTTATTATTATTATTATTGAAAATAAATTACAATGAAATTAGAGAATGAGGAGAAGAATCTCCTTCCTTCACCAACATAAATTCAGAAGTCCCTTGCAAGTATTTAAAAAAAAATCCCTTGTAACTGGTTTATGATACAATGTTTATCTATGACCATTAACAAGGAAATAAATTTGTTCATCATCAATAGTCTTGATTTTGGCAACTCCATTATAAAAAATAGTATCAATCTCATAAGGAACAACCAATGAGTTTGAAAATTTCCTTGAAAATATTTGAATTTGGAATAAAAAAGATGATCTCAATCTCCTTGTTTGAAATTTTTGTCTTTGATAAACTTGCCATGCCATTTTGATCTTTGTTACTGCACTATGCTAGTTGTTTGAATAACATCTTCTTGTATTTCATCTAGCTCATTAAATTGTACTAATCTTTGCTTTTTAGCTTTTGATAGCTCAAGACCCAATTTAGTATTTGTCCTGGAGATCTCCATTTGGAACTCATTTGGAAACAAAACTTGCTTCCCATAGATGAGATCATGAGTATGTCTAGTTGTGTTTCTCCATGTGGTTTGATATGCCAATAGTTCTTCTAGAAGTTTTTTTTCCCAATCCTTCCTATGCAAATGCACAATATTGGTAAGAATTTCTTCAAGAAATTTTTTGGTAGATTCCACTTGTCCATTTGCTTTTGAATCATATGGAATAGAATATGATGCTTAATTGTGTACTTCTCCATGATCTTCTACACGAAATAGGATGTGAATTTGGTACCTTGATCTGTTACAATTTCTCTTGGAACACCAAAATGAGTAAATATATCCTCAAAGAGGAATGCCAACTACAACATTCTTAGTTGCAAATAAAAGAGGTTTAGTTTCTACCCATTCTTTGACATAATATGTGCAAAAAAGTATGTACCTTTTGTTTAGATGGTGGATTTATAGTACCAAAAAAATCTAAATCTCATTCTTGAAATGGATACACAAGTACCTATGGTTGTAGAAGCATTTCATCTCATGACACTGATTTCCCATTCTTTGAAAATTATCACATATTTTGATATATTCCTTGGCATATTTGAAAATAGATGGCCAATAATATCCTAAAACAAGGATTTTGTAAGTAGTTCTTTTGTCAAAAAAATTTCCCCTGCAAGGTTAATCATGAAAATATTTTATAATTTATGTTACTTCATCGACTTCTAGAACACATCTTTGAATTATCAGATCAGGTCCATTTTTGTATAATTCTCCATCAATCCAAGAATAAGGTGCATTGGTTTTGATAATTTTTTTCTTTTCACTGGATAATAATTTTGGTGGTAACTTTCCTATAGCTAAATAATTGGAAATATATGCAAACCAAGGTAATTTAGTAGATACTTCAAAAATATAATCATCAGGAAAATTATCTTTCACATGAACATCATTACTATTATTTTACATTCTAGAAAGGAAATAAACAACTATATTTTATTTTCCTATTCCATCATGAATAGTAATGTTGAATTCTTGTAATAATAACAACCATATTGTAATTCTTCCATTTGTAACTGGTTTGTTCATTAAATATCTAATGGCGGGATTATTTGTATGAATAAAAGTTTCATAACCAACGATGTAGTGACGAAACTTATTAATGGCATGAACAATAGCTAAAAACTCCTTTTTTGTCACAGTATAATTTAACTATGTTGGATTCAATATTTTAATCATATAATAGCTAGCATAAGGAGTTAAACCATTTTGTTCCAATACAGTTCCTAAAGTTGTATCTGAAGCATCAGTTGAGATATTAAAAGGGAGATACCAATTAGTTCCTCTTAAAATTGTTGCTTCAGTAATTCTTTGTTTCAATGTTTCAAATGCTTTTTGATAATCATAGTTCCATTTAAATTCACAATCTTTTGTAAGAATCTTGAAAAGTGGAGAGATTATTTTTGTAAATTTTTCTATGAATCACCTATAATATCTAGTAAATCCAATAAAACTTATAACATCTCTTTGACAAACATTAATTGAAATTCTAGAAATAACTTCTACTGTAGATGTATCCACCTTAATACCATCACTTCAAATATGGTGGCCTAAAACAATCCCTTCATTGAACATCATAAAATCGTTTTCATGGCTTAGTTAAATATTTTCTTCTTTACATCTAATAAGAACTTTTTCTAAATTTTCCATGTCCTCCCTCAAAGTCTCTCCATACATAGTAAATTCATCCATGTATATTTTCACACAATCATGGATTAGATCAGAGAAGATACCTAAAATTGCTCTCTCAAATGTGGCGGGTGCATTACTTAATCCAAAGGAAAGTACCCTATAGGAATATGTTCCCCAAGGACATGTAAATGTAGTTTTGTCTTGATCTTCTGGTGCTAGATGGATTTGGTTATATCCATTAAAACCATATCAAAATAAAAAATACTTCTTTCCTGCTAAGGTATCTAATACTAGATCTATAAAGGGTAGTGGAAAATGTTACTTATAAGTGGCTTTGTTTAGTTCTCTGCAATCAGTACATACTCTCCATTTTCCATTCTTCTTTGGAACAATTACTAAAGGTGAAACCCATTGACTATGTGATATTGGATAAATGAAATTCACATTCATAAGTTTTTTTAACTCATCTTTAACCATTTCTCTCAAATTCAGGTTCATTCTCCTTTGAATTTGCCTAACTGGTTTGACATTTACTTGGATATAAATATTATGCATACAAGTTTTGGGATCAATCCATTTGATATCAGCATATTCTCATGCATAAGAAAAGGAATTTTTCGTAGCATCTTTATTAATTTTCTCTCTTGAAATTATTCTAAGTTATTGTTGATATATAATGTTTTGCCTAGAAAAAAAATGTACTTGAGAATTTCAAAATTTCTCCATATAATGTAAAGCAAATTGATGAGATGATATATATTCAATGTTACATTTCTCTTGAAAACTTTGATCTTTCTTACATTAAGAATAAGAGTTATTATCATTCATTAAAGTTATCGACTCATCTTCTTCATCTAATTGTGAAATAATATATAATGGTTGCATATTATCAAAGTCCTCATCATCATCATCTATCCAAATTTCACTTTGTACTTTGGCTGTTGTTTTTGCAGGAAGATAAAATGTGAATTTCTTAGTGGAATGTCCATCATATATATACATATCACTTTGTCTAAAAATTTTGAATGCATTGGTTGTAGCTAGCGAAGGTCTACCAAGGATCAATGGATGGCCTCCTAATTTATTCTTGGGAGTTAAAATCATGAAATCTATCGGATATTCCCAAGAATATAGAGAGAGACACATCTTCTAATACCCCATCTAGTTTAATGAAATATATATCTGCTAATTGTAAAAATTTTGGAGTATATTGAATATTGGGAAGCTTAAGTTACTTGATTTTTTTTATTCATGATCTTAATGGTCGATACTATATCAATCAAAGCGTTTCGAATCTCAATGTCATTGATTTGGATTTTTACAATGCCACTACTAGGTCTAGATATTTTTAGGAAATAGTTTTCCCCATCATAATATCAGCAATTTTTCCTACCAATTTAATTGTTTTTAAAGTATTTTTTTTTCTTCATGGTTTTCTAATACATAGCTCCTTAATGGTTTTTTAAAATATTGGTAATTGCTTTATGGCTTGAAGTAAATAAATTTTAATGAAAATATTCTTGAGTTCATCTTGCATATCATAGTATGCTAAAAAAATTCCTTTCTATTCTTCTATCAATTTTGAGTCTTTCGGGAAAAAGTGGGTCTTGTAAAGAAATAGAAGGTTTTGTTTACTAAAGGAATTGTAGGAGCTTGTTTTATTTGTTCATCCTTTGATTGTATAGGAACATATTCCTCTAGAGGAATAATGTCTTAATCAAAATTTGCATCATTTTCATGAACTTCATCCCCTTTATATTTTTGGATTAAAATTGTTCGTGACATTATTTGAAAACCCTACAAGATCTAAGTTGGACATAATTTAGACTTTATGGGGTCATCATACAATCTTGAAAATTTTGTCCTTCAACGTTATTGTTGATTTTTATTATTTGAATTAGGAAGTGGTTGAGAAATCAGTTGATTTGTTTTTTGAGGAAATGGCAATGAAATTTGTTGATTTTGATTTTGGAATGTAGAAATATCTAAATAGATTCAACTGATCTTATAATTTACTAAAAAAAAAATATTGAATCAATTCTAAAATTTTATGAAACCAATTATGATCGCACAATCACATGAACAATAAAGAGAAATAATTTCAATCTTGCAACACAAATATGTATCTAGGGAAAGCCTCAGCTAAAAACCCTACTACCTACATATTGCATAAATTTAAGAACATGAAACAATACAATTTTATTTCTCTTCCTGAGAAACCTCTGCACTCTGTGGATTATCTCACTCTGATCTAAGAAAGTTTGGTCCAATATTTAACCACTTTCTTGCCTCTACCTAACCAACCTTGCTCACACATTCCTAGGTTGATTGAGCCCCTATTAATTATGAAATTACCATCAATAGATTGTGCAATACATCCAAGGCATCACGATTAACTCATGCATGTCCTGTACAATTTTATAATTGTACAACTAATAGTTATATGCCAGCTCTTAAATCAAATCTCAATTTGGTCTTCCTTAAAACTGACATGAAACATATATTTATAGAAAATTATGAGTTATCTGATTAGTGACTATATGTGAATTAAATCATATTTAATTCATTGGACCTATAACTAGCTCATCTCTCATTAAGAGCTAGTTAAATTGATTTTAACTCAAATAATTGAGTTAACTAATGGACCCACTAAAACTTAGAGTTACCTCGTGACATGCCTTCAGCTTGACCCTCAACTCAAATTGACTAAGATAACTAATTTTTCGTTACTTATTTAACACTTACAAGTTTTCATGTGATGTGGAATTATAATTTACTTCTAATTTAATTAAGGGAAAATTAAATTAGAAGCCCCCTACGTTCCATTATTGTTTCCAATTTCAACACTCCCACTCAACAAGAAATGGATTGTCTGCAAACCTAATCCAGTGTCTTTGGAACTCAAATTTGCTTCTTGATAGTTCCTTCATCAAGATGTTTTCATCCTACCCCTTCGTTAGAATGTACTCTAATGACATAATATGCCTTTGCACACAATATTTGAGATGTTGATACTGAATATCAATATTTTTGGACCTGTCATGAAAAAATGGATTAACCGAGAGCTTGATGCAACTTTGGTTATCACAATAAATCACCGTCAGATCCATATGTCCACCAAAAAAACCAAAAAGTATCTTCCTCATCCATATGGCCTCACATGCTCCCTAACTATATGCAATGTACTCTACCTTTGTTGAACTAAGAACAACTAATATTTTTTTCCTACTCTACCAGGAAATTGATGTTGATCCTATGTTGAAGATGCCCCTTGATGTGCTTTTCTTGTCAGATCAACTCCTTGCCCAATATGAATCTATCAGGCCTTGAAGATTCACTCCCTCTATCCATTTATACCATAGCCCATACCCTGAAGTGCCTTTGAGGTATCTCAACACATGCTTGCATGACTTCTAAAAGATCTTAGTAGGCTTAACCATAGTTTGACTAAGATAGTTAACCGCGTAGCATATGTTTGGTTGTGTGTTCACCAAATACATGATTGAACCCACAAGATGCAGGTAAACAATAGCATCCTCCTTCCTCTAATTTCCTGCTATAGGATTCTCCATGGGTTTGTTTCCCTCCATGTGGAACTTCCAAAGGATCTTTTCGGCATACTTTCCATGAGATACAAATATCTCCCCATATCTTTTTCATATTTCCAATCCCAGGAAATAGTGCAAGAGCCCCATGTCCTTCATCTCAAATTCTCTTACAACATCCTCTTTGCAAGACTTGATGAGTTTCTCATCACCTGTTAGTATCAAATAATCAACATAAAGTACAATGATCAAAATCTTATCTTCTACCAGAATATGATAAAAATTTTCATCTGCTTCACTCTTGTTGAAGCCTAACTTGAAGAAATCCTGGTGTACCAAGAACGAGGTGCTTGCTTCATCACATACAATGCTCTCTTAAGTCTGCACACATGTGACTCTTTGTCTAAGGTCTCAAAACCTTATGACAGCCTAATGCACGCCTCTTCCTCAATCACCCCATAGAAGAAGTTTAGCTTTACATCCATATGATGTATCTTCCATCCCGTCTACGCTAAGAGTGCAACGATGGATTTTATTGATGAGTACCTTGCGACTTGTGCAAAGGTCTCATCATAATCAATCCCCTCCACCTGAGATAACCCTTTGGCCATAAACTTGGCCTTGTGCTTCTCCACACACCCATCTTATGCTTACTTAACCATTTAGATCCAGCTAGATCCTACAACTGATTTCCCCTCTGATCTTGGGAAAACTTCCCATGAATTTTTTATGATAATAGAGTCATACTCCTCAATCATGGCATGAACCCAAATTTTTTTTTTTTTGCATTTTTTCCTCAAAATAGGATAGTTCTATATCTACACCTTTTCTCATAAGAGCCATATATCCAGTGTAGCACTCTGGGGACATTCTCTTCATGCTTTTTGATGTGGGTGCTCCCACAATATCTCTAGCATCAAGCAACAACCTGTAAGCCTCTTTGGTGCACTTCCTTCCATCTCAAGATGTCTCTACATGAGTTGGTGTTTCCACTATCTTCACCTTTGTTTGTGGCTACTCCACATATTAAGGTTCTTATTTTGGAGCCAATAGCTTCTCAACTACATGCAACTAAAGCTCTCTTGTAAGGAAATACTTGTGGCCTTCTCTTCATCAAATTTCACATCTCTTCTTACCATTGTCATCATGTGTGCTGGCAAGTACACCCGATAGTTTTGAGGTGTATCATTGTACCCCAAAAATATCCCTAACATATTTATTAGCTCTAGATTCTTCCTATCATGTCTGGTCACATGGAAATAAACTAATGAGCCAAAAAAATGAAATAAGGCACATCTGGTCTCTTACTTGAAAAAGCTTCCTCTGGTGTACTCATCCCAAATATCTGATGAGCACTTTTGTTTTACACAAATACTATTATATTTCATTCTTCCTACCCTATATGCAACGATAGACACTGATCTGTAATTTAGCTCGTGTTGTTGCCACAATAGTTATGTTATTCCTTTATACAACCTCATTTTTCTATGGGTTATGAGGTACTATCAATTCCTTTTGAAGCATAAAAGTTCTTGAATTCGTTAGAGACATATTCTCCATTGTTGTTGCTCCTTGGAGCCTTCCCCTTCTTCCCTATATCTTTCTTGACAAGTGATTTGAACTCACAAAACTTTAACAACATTTGATCTTTATTTTTCATGAAGAAAATCCAGCACTTGTGTGAAAAATCATCTAGAGAGATCACATAATACTTTTTTTTGTTGTGGAATCTGTCGAGAACGATCCACACACATCTGAGAAAAATATCTCAAGGATCCCCTTTTCTTGGCTTTCCTTATAATTTAAGGTGGCTTTGGAATATTTACACCATTTGCATGCATATCCTTGTGAAAGTGCACCCTTTGGAAGTTTTGTAGAAATATGTTAATGATATTCAAAGCGATATGGTGTAGATGGCCTAATCCCCTATGCCATAATTCACTGATGTCTCAGCTCTCCGCCTTCTCTGATTTCATTCTCAAGGAAGCACAATATTCTACATCTAATTTGTAGAGGTTCTTTACTCAAACCCAAATATTTTTCACCTATTCCATGGATTTATGATGAAGGAACACCTTTCCTTCACTGAATATCACATCATAGCCACGCTCTTCAAACATAGCAATAGAAACCAAACTCTTCTTTAAGCCAGAAACATACATGCATATTTTAATGTGAGAGGAATATCTAACTCCCTATGAAAGATAACTATACCTATACCGGTAGCATTATACCTCCCGCTATCTCCCACCTTGATGTGCATATGGAGATCCTTATCCTCCAAGTTATTGAATAATTATTTGTTTACAATCATATGGAATGAATCTCCACTATCTAAGTACCACACATAACTCATGTCCATTGACACCATTTATGCGATGAGAGTGAAATCCAAATCGAACTGTGAGGCAAGTGCTTCACCTACCTCTCCTCATGAGGACTTCTTGTTGGTCTTCTTCTACGGACACTTTTTAACATAGTGCCCAAGCTCATGACTATGATTTTTTTAACCTTTGACAAGTCTCACTTCTTTCCAGCCTGACTAGAATCCAATTTTGGAATGGGATGCCGTCCCTTTCTCTTTCTTCTCCTTTCCAGCTAAAGTGTAGTTCTCGTCATCATCAATATTTGATGAGGATCCATCTAGTGTTTCGTCGAATCTCTTCTTCTACCAATTTGAACCATAATAACTCCCACTCTGGTAGCTTCTCCTTCCCATTCACTGAGTCCTGGTAGTTATTCTAGCTCTTGGGAAGGCCTATAAGTGTTAGGCTTACCAAATCATCCTCGAAAACTGTCACCCCATCACTTCCAAGCTCATCTCGACATTGAGTGATCTTTGTCAAGTATTTTGGAATCATGTTGCTCTTCTCCATCTTGATATTTATGATCTTTTCCTTCAGTCCCAACTTCCTGTGGTCAATACTGTTATGAAATAGATATTTTAATGCCTCATACATAGCATATGGAGTTTCCTTTCCATGGATGTTTGAGACAATATGATCTCGAACTCCTAACAAAATCCTTCTTGCCTTTGCTATATTTTTCTTCCATGCATCAAGAAGTTGAGCATATGCTATCATGGGCTAGGGAATATCATTGTCTATTAATTAATTTATTCCATTGTCCTCTAGCATTTCCTCCATCGTTTCCTTCCACAATATGTAATTCGAATTATTCTCAAGGGCATATTCGAGTCTCAATTAAGAGAAATACATCTTGATCTATTGTTGGTCCAAAAGAATAAATCTACAAATTTGATTCACCTATTCAAAACAAACTCTGGTTATTCTGTTATATTTTGATTCCTTCTTTGATACCATAAAAAAATATCTAAATAGATTCAACTGATCTTTTAATGTACTAAAACAAATTACAGAATCAATTGTACAAATTGCGGAAACCAATTATGATCGCACAATCACATGAACAAGAAAGATTAAAAATTTAATCTCACAACAAAAATATGTATTTGGGGAAAGCCTCAACTAAAAACCCCACTATCTATATATTTCATAAAGTAAAGAACATGAAACAATACAATTTTCTTTCTCTTCCTAATAAACCTATTCACTCTGATCTAAGAAAATTTGGTCCAATATTTAACCATGCCCTTGCCTCTACTTGACCATCCTTATTATTTCATACAAAACTACAAGGAGTTATTTCCCCATGACCTAGTGTCTGTTAGATAACTATAAAAGACAAGCATAGTTAAGAATACATCCTATATTCCAAATCCATTATGATCCACAAGCAGACATGCAATCATTTAATGCTATTACGAAGAAGAAGCTACCTTGCCACCTCGCAAGTGGCAGATGGATTTTGAGTTCAATGTAAATTTGTTGTGCTCACACAGAAGATATATATGATTTGAGTATGATCTTAATACCTACACATATCCACAATCATACAAAGACAACAAGTGATCTTCCTCGAAATATTTTCAGATGAATGATATCACAAAAACAATTGCAATATTTGAAATGTAATCATATATAGCAGGAAACATAGATATTCATTAATATAAAATGGCACTTGATACCTCACTTCCACTTCTCATCTTCGTGATTCAGTAGAGTTTTCCCACTAGATAAGAGTATGAAGAGCAATCTCCTATAACATGAGGCCTCACAAGCTCTCAAGATAATGGCAATATAGAAATAGGGTGTCGATGTCTTAGAAGCAGCATGGCTCTCTTAGACTCTCAAATTACAACTCACCTTACCCTCTACAACGATCCAGTATAAATGGGTAAATGATAGGTCCCGAGAGGATGAATTTGGTTGCCTAGGATGACAAGAATTTAGAGAAAATTCTAGTGGATGTGTCCTGGCTAACTCAAATAAGTGAGTAATCAAGGTGATCTCCTAGGGAATGGGAAACTCTAAAAAAAGAAATTCACAATTATGAGATTTTTCTCAATTATATCAATTATGAAATAATTATTATCTCATAATTATAATATTTTAACAAAATAATTATGAGAAATTTTTCAATTATGTAATTTCACCCTTTTATCATGGGATAAATCTCACATAAGTAAAAGAAAAGGTGAAAAGGGATGAATTTTAGCAAAACAACAGAGGTAAGTTGATAATGGGTTTATCTCACTATAATGGAGTGGAAAATAGGGTTATAATAGATGCCTCATATTTTATGAGGTCAAAATGAGAAGATGATGGATGAAATACATTATGATCAAAATTGGAGATCGAAGTGGAAATGGGAAAACAGAGCCAAGAACGTGGATCGAAAAACATTGAAGCTGAAGTCTCAATTGTGTTAACAACATCCCTAAGGCGGTCATACCCATGCTCGGTGATAGTAACATATTGAACATCACTGCCAAAATATATAATGTAGATCCATGACATAAAGTGCTAGAACATGTTCATGAAAGACATACACAGTGGATCCACGTGACTCAATGAAAGAGCATAACCACTAAGAAATACAATTGTATATCTATGTCACAATATACATCGATAGGACTATGGACACAGAATAGACAAAGAAGTGCCCCATATATCCCTCAAACTACATAAATGATACATAACTCCAAAAAATCCTGGGAAGGGTGGCATATAAGAGTGGGACATCCCTAACCCAAGGTCTTCGACATAACCCCATGTTGGAAATATGATGCAGAGTGTTGTCCTTGATGGCAACCCACTGAATGAAGATGAAGACATGTGATTGTTGGCATGTATTGTCCTTGATGGCAATACACCTGATGAAGTTATTCTTGACTTGATGGACTTGGTAAATGATGTAAATCTGATGTGAAATGATGTTATATGATGCTGAGTGTTGTCATTGAATGGCAACCCACTTGATGAAGTTGTGCTTGATAGAATATGTTCTTGATGAAGTAAATCTGATGTATCTACAGTGTGTACAGAAGGCAGTGAAGAAAAGAAGTCAGCATGTGCTAAATCTTGATGAAAAGAGTATGTCTCTATGTATACGCGGATCTGTCTAAGGGAAGTCGCGTATGCATGCGGAAAAGAACGTGCCAAGTCGCGTATGTGCTAAAGCGCTCAAAAAGTGCAAAACCAAGGGTAACCACCATGGTATTGACCCATGGTATTGGGTAATGATCCGCCTATTGACCCCGTCGAGGTAGTTTTGGGCTCATGGTATTGTTTTGGCCCATGGTATTGAAAAAGGGGCTCATGGTATTGAAAAAGGATAAACCTATATAAGGAGAACAAATTCATTGTGCATAACATGAGTGTGGGTGCAAGATGTCTGAGCTTGAATGAATACTTCTCTCTGAAGTATATCTGAATGGAAAGGGTTACACTTGAATGATAAATCTGAATATATGATGCACCAATGATAAAGAAGGGGATCTAGATCTGAATAGCTCGTGTATTTTCTAGATCTGATTATGGAAGGCTTAGATCTGTGATGAGGCGAGCATCTAGGCGAACATCTTTCTGAAGCAAAAGGGTAGATCTGAACTGAATATCTGATCTGATGAAGTTTGCTGCTCTGTAATGATTGCGGATCTATACGCTACTTTGCCGCGGAGGAAGCGCGTATATACGTGGCTTCAGCGAAGAGAAAGCGCGTATGCGCAATAAAATATACACTGAGGTACTACTGCCTAGGGGATTAAGCGATTCACGCTGAAGCACGTTGGAAGGACTAAGCGCGTATGCAAACTAGGTTTGCCGCTTTAAAAAGGAAATATCTGATCTCGGTTTCGCTGTGTTTCGCTATCCCATCTGTTGATAAGTATCTCGTTGGTGATGTATGTTTGTGCTGTTGCATTGAAAGGGTCCGGCTAGCTATGTGCAATGAAATGTGGTTCATGGTGTTGTAATAGCTGTTGATCTGGGCAGGAATTGATGAAACGTGGTCCGTGTGGGGTGCCGAGGGCTGTAGCCTTCAGATGTGGGTTGTGTGCTCCCTTCCGTGAGGGGGTAAACGAGATCGGGGTCGTAGCTCCCTCCAGAGAGGCTGGTAAAATCCAGTCGTGGGGTCGTGAGTTCTCTCCAGAGAGGGTCGGTAAACGAGCGTTGTGTGGTATCGACGCAGTATTGGTTGAAATCAAGGCCACAAGACATATGTTGTAATATGTTTTCTCTATAATAAAATATTGAAGGCTGAGCAACTGCAGCGGTGGTTTTCTCCCGATTTGGGTTTCCACCTAAAAATCCTGGTGTTCATGTGTGATGCTTTGTGTAATGGTTTATTCTGTTCTTACTGCACATGCTTACTGTTTATAGAACATCTAATGAATGAATGATGGAATGATATAAGTGAAGAACTAATGGCATAATTATATCTCTGTGTATACGCGAGTTTTATGAAGGATATCTGCGTATATACGCTAGTTGGCTTCAGACAAGTAGCGTATGGGTTTTAAAGGAATGAAAAAGTAAAAAGTTTGAATATGCAGTAAATACTGATTCACCCCCCCCTCTCAGTATTTTTCCCAACACCCCAATGGTACAAATTTATAGATGAGAATAGATGAGCTAAAGTCGAGCAATGGTAGAGACCACATGATTACCAGGGAATGAGTTAAACTACTTAAATACATGAGGAAATACACCAATGAGGTAAATGTACCATAAGGTACCTAGTACAATCCACTAAGTGTGAATAAATGAGCTAACGTCGAACACTTGTGGACTCGACCAATCAAGAGCCAATGATCTTAACCCAATTTCAATTGCGAGGAATAATTCCACTGAGGTATGTAAGCTCCAAGGTACTACTGGTTCCTTTATCAATCTCCTAGATAATGAGCTAAATTTGATAGGAGAAGATTAGTCGAAGGAGGGCATTAATATATCCCCCATCAATCAACATGGAACAAACCAGGATGGTGTGGTGTATGGATGAAGTCATGGAGCGATGAAGTAAAAATGACATAGGGATTGCTGAGACAAAAATGTTAATAGGGTACTTCAGATGGCCAACACATTTTAAGAGTTCCCTTGAACACATTATGGCATGACACAAGAGTGACTTGGCAGCATGACTAATGAGCACCATCTGATATCATGCAATGATGCAAGAGGCATAGAGGCATGCTTCATATGACTGGAATGTTGGGAAAAATACTGAGAGGGTGGGGGTGAATCAGTATTTACTACATAATCAAATATTTTTACTTTTTCATTCCTTAAAACCCATACGCTACTTTCCTTCAGTAAACTAGCGTATATACGCGGATCCCCTTTATGAAACTAGCATATACACAGAGATCTAGATCTGTCATTAAATATTCACTTATATTATTCCATCATTCATTCATCAGATGTTCAATAAACAGTAAACATGTGCAGTAAGAACAGAATAAACCATCACACAAAGGATCACACATGAACACCAGGATTTTTAGGTGGAAACCCAAATCGGGAGAAAACCACCGCGGCAGTTGCTCAGCCTTCAATATTTTATTATAGAGAAAACATCTTACAACATATGTGCTGGCGCAGACTTGACCAGCACGCAGGCACCCACCTGCGCTCGTTTACCAGCCTCTCCTGGAAGGGAGCTCCAACCCCCTGACTCGCTTACCAGCCTCTCCTGGAAGGGAGCTACGACCCCCCGATCTCGTTTACCAGCCTCACCTGGAAGGGAGCTACAACCCCCTGACTGAAGGCTACAACCCTCAGCACCACCTTAGACCACGTTTCATCAATTTTCACACTGGATCCAACAACTTCAATAGAACAACACTTGCAGGCCACATTTCATCATATTTCCAAACTGGACCCTTTCCATTCTTTTAAGCACAAACATACATCACCAATAGATACTTATCAACACAGATCAGATAGCAGAAACACAGCAGAACAGATCAGATATTTCATACCCCTTGCTTCAGCAAACCCTAGTTTGCATACGCGCTTTTACTTCACTGATGTCGCGTATATACGCGCTTCCGTCCACACAAACCAGCGTATACCTTAGTGTATATTTTATTGCGCATACGCGCTTTCTCTTCGCTGAAGCTGCGTATATACGCGCTTCCTCCGCGGCGAAGTAGCGTATAGATCTTCAATCATTACAGAGCAGCATACTTCATCAGATCAGATATTCAGTTCAGATCTACCCTTTTGCTTCAGACAGATGTTCGCCTAGATGCTCGCTTCATCACAGATCTAAGCCTTCCATAATCAGATCTAGCAATACAAGAGCAATTCAGATCTAGATCCCCTTCTTCATCATTGGTGCATCATACATTCAGATTTATCATTCAAGTGTAACCCTTTCCATTCAGATATACTTCAGAGAGAAGTATTCATTCAAGCTCAGACATCTTGCCCTCACACTCATGTTATGCACAATGAATTTCTTCTCCTTATATAGGATTTCCTTTTTCAATACCATGAGCCCCTTTTTCAATACCATGGGCCAAAACAATACCACGAGCCCAAAACTACCTGGACGGGCTCAATTAGGCGGATCATTACCCAAAACAATGGGTCAATACCATGGTGGTTGCCCTTGGTTTTGCACTTTTTGAGCGCTTTTTCCCATACGCGACTTGTAACGTTATTTTCCGCGTGCATACGCGACTTCCCCTAGGCCAATCCGCGTATACAAAGAGACATACTATTTTCATCATACTTTGAGCACATTCTGAATTCCTTTCTTCATTGCCTTTTGTTCATACTGTAGATACATCAGATTTTCTTCATCAAGGACATATTCTATCAAGCACAACTTCATCAAGTAAGTTGTCATCATCTTCATCAAGTGGGTTGCCTTTCAAGGACAACACTCAGCATCATATTGTCAACAAACATTATATCACATCAGATTTACATCATTTACTGAGTCCATCAAGTCAAGCATAACTTCATCAGGTGGATTGCCATCAAGGACAACATATGTCAACAGTCGCATGTCTTCATCTTCATTTAGTGGGTTGCCATCAAGGACAACTCTGCATCATATTTCCAACAATCTCCCCCTTTGGACTTGATGGCAACCACAATGGTGTTTGGTTACCACAACAGATAGATACCATGTCACTCTCCCAAATATTTGACATCATTATCTTCTCTTCAAACACCATGTCATTCTCCCCCTTTGACATCAAGGGCAAAGGGCGGATCAAAACCAGCGGATCATAACCAACATACTCACCCCCTTTTCTTCTCATGTAGAAGAAGCGTTCTGCAGATTTGATGTATACTGAAGTGACCAAGCTCCCCCTGAGTTCATGCTGAATCTTCAAACATATTTTTCAATGAAGTGCATGACTCTATGAACTTCCTATCACCAATGACTCATACTTACATCAAATATCCAACCAAGTGGATTTACATATGAGACTCAAGTACCCAACCAAGTGGGTTTACAAAAATGACTCAGCTACCCAACCAAGTGGGTTTACAAATTGACAAGTCCTTACATGACAGAATATTACAATTTTACAACATGGGTCTCAACCAGACCTTTTCATCAAAGTAAAAATATGAATCTTCATAATTAATACCAAAAAGACCTCAAGAGAGATCATATATCAGAACCACCATAATGCCAGCAATGCATTATACTCAGCAAAACTAATGCTCCCCCTGAATCTGTGCAACCAAGCAATCTTTCCAAAAGACTAAGGCTCCCCCTTAGTTTGTGCATCCTGAAAACTTCCACCAACAAATAATCAAGGCATCTTCATCAAAACATTAGAAACAGAATTATGAGAACTGGAACACCACCAGAGATACCAAACAATATCAGAGATACCGAACAGCACTGCAGCTGTGCTGAAGAGAGCTGAACCAACCAAAAATTGTCAGCAATCAGTCATATGCGGTTTTCTTTGCAGGAACTCACGTATATACGCGACTGTGTTTCAGGAAACCCGCATATCCACTGCCATCTTCCAAAAATTATGCAGATTTGTTCTTTTGACTGGCAGAGAACACTCCCAGCTTCTGTCTTAGATATTCGAACGCTTCCCTGGGCAGAGGTTTGGTAAAGATATCAGCAACTTGTTCTTTGGAGGGAACATACTCCAACTTCACCTTATGTTTAAGTACTTGTTCACGTAAGAAATGATACTTGATGGGAATGTGCTTGGTCTTCGAATGCATAACAGGATTCTTTGAGATACTGATGGCACTTGTATTATCACACATAATGGAGATAGGAGTTGCACATTTGATTTGAAAATCTTGCAAAGTTTGCATCATCCATAGGAGTTGAGTGCAACAAGATGCGGAAGCTACATACTCTACTTCAGCTGTTGATAAGGCAATAGAATTTTGCTTCTTGCTAAACCAAGATACTAACCGGGGTCCCATATAGAATGCACCACCACTAGTGCTTTTTCGGTCATCAACACTTCCAGCCCAATCTGCATCAGTGTAAGCATGAAGAGTAAGATCAGCATTCTTTGGATACCATAGACCAAAGTCTTGAGTTCCTTGTAGATATTTGAATATTCTTTTAACAGCCTGAAGGTGAGACTCTTTTGGATTAGCTTGGAATCACCCAACAATCCCAACTGCATGCATAATGTCTGGTCTAGTCCCAGTGAGATAAAGTAGACTTCCTATCATCGATCTGTATTCTGGTTGATTCACTGTGGGAGAATCATCATTAGAACTGAGACTGCATCCGGTTATCATTGGTGTACTTACAAGTTTGCATTCTTCCATGCCATACTTCTTCAGAATTTGCTTAAGATATTTTGCTTGTGATAGAAATATACCATCTGCAGATTGATGCACTTGCAAGCCAAGAAAGAATGTTAGTTCCCCAAGTAAAGACATTTCAAATTCTTGCTGCATGACAGAAGCAAATTTTCGACTCATAGATTCTTCGTTACTTCCAAAAATGATATCATCAACATATACAACTACAATCAATAGTTTATCATTTTCAACTTTTGTGTATAAGTTGCTATCAGCAGACCCCTTTGAAAATCCTTGTTGATGAAGATATTTGTCAAGATGATAGTACCAAGCCCTTGGAGCTTGTTTGAGACCATATAGAGCCTTTTTAAGTCTACAAACAAGATTTGCATCATTTCCCAAAATGAATCCTTCTGGTTGTTCTATATATACTTCTTCTTCTAGATCACCATTAAGAAAAGCAGATTTGACATCCATTTGATAAACTTTGATTTGTTGACAACTTGAAAAAGCAAGGAACATTCTGATGGCTTCAAGTCTAGCTACGGGAGCAAAAGTTTCTTCAAAGTCTATACCTTCTTGTTGAGTATACCCTTTGCAAACCAATCTATCTTTGTTTCTTACAACATCCCCATTCTCATTTAACTTGTTCTTGAAAATCCATTTAGTTCCAATGACATTTTTATCATGAGGTCTTGGAACCAAATCCCAAGTGTCGTTCTTCTCAATTTGAACAAGTTCTTCATCCATGGCTTGCCTCCAACATTCATATTTGCTAGCTTCATTGACATTGTGTGGTTCAATTGTGGATAGAAGTGCCAAATGATTAGAAGATCCCGTAAGATTTCTCCTTGTTCGTACACCAGATTCCTTATCACCCAAAATTTGAGATTCAGGATGATTCTTTTGAACATATCTGGATGGAGCTTTTTCAGACAGATCATCTTCAGATTCTTCATTGGATCCACTGTCTACATCATTGCTATCTGATGTAGAAGGCCATATGTCGCTATCATCTTCATTTGTTGTTTGTTTATCTTCTTTAGGAGCTGCAGGAGACTCATCAATAGCAACATCAATACATTCAACAACCTTTCGAAGCCTTTTATTGTAACATGTGAAAGCTTTGCTTGATGATGAGTAACCAAGAAATATCCCTTCATCTGATCTAGGTTCAAACTTGCCAAGCTTTTCATCATTATTTTTGATAAAGCATTTACTTCCAAAAACCTTAAAATGCTTCACAGTGGGAGAATTACCATACCAGAGTTCATATGGAGTTTTGTCACTATTTACCCGAACATGAGCTTTATTGAGAATGTTAAATGCCGTATGTGCTGCTTCACTCTAGAACATGTCAGGAACATCAGAATCAGCAAGCATAGCTCTAGCCATTTGAACAATTGTTCTATTCATTCTTTCTGCTACACCATTTTGTTGAGGAGTGCCTGCTACAGAGAACTGTCGTTTAATGCCATGTTGTTCACAAAATTCAAAGAATTCATTTGATGAATATTCTCCTCCTCGATTAGATCTAAGGCACTTGATTTTTAGATCTGATTCATTTTCCGCCAAAGCTTTGAAGCTCTGAAATTTTTCAAGTGCTTGATCTTTGTGTTTAATGAACCCGATCCAACACATTCTAGAGTAGTCATCAATAAATAAGATATAGTATTCTTTCCCACGTAATGAATTTTTCCTCATAGGTCCACAGATATCAGTATGAATGAGTTCAAGAGGCTTACTTGATGATCCTTCTTTGGCATTAAATCGTACTCTGGTCTGCTTACCAAATTGACAAGATTTGCATATGGTACTTTCTGGAAGATTGACCTTTGGAAGATCACGAACAGCTTGAAGTCTGCTTGCTTTGTTGATTTGAGAGAAACTCAGATGCCCCAGCCTTCTATGCCATAGCCAATTTTCTGAAGACTTGCTTAAGTAACATTGATCTATGCCGTTTAGTACATACAAGTTGCTTGGATTTCTTTTTCCTTTTATAATGATTTTACCTGTATCAAGATCACGAACCACACATTCTTTGGAACTGAAGACCACTTCTGCTCCTTGATCACACATTTGACTAACACTTAACAAGTTATGCCTTAATCCATCCACATACATGACATCTTTAGCCTTCACCTTTTCTTTTAGAAATACTGACCCTTTTCCTTTAATTACAGCAGGAGTATCATTTCCAAATGTAACTTTCTTTTCCTTTTCTAGAGCATTATAAGTATGAAGTTTGTTTTTGTCACCTGTCATGTGTCTTGAGCACCCACTATCGATGTACCATTGATTTTCTTCACCTTCTGCAAATAATGCTATCCCACAATTTTCAACCGGCGGTTCTTTCTTCTTCCACACTTTGGAGCTTGAGGGAACATGTTCTTTAGGCTGGATCTTGTTCCTGCATTCAGATTCTTCATGGCCAAAGTTATTGCAATAAGTACATTCGACTTCAATTTGAAGAGGAGAAAAATTGTTATAGGTATTCTTCTTTGGTTCCGTATCCAACCTTTTCTTTCTTGCTTCTCTTGTCATGATGGTTTTATATGCCACACATTGAATAGCTTTATGACCAAAATTGTGACAAGTGAAACATTGCCCATTGAAGTAGAAATTTCTGCGATCATGGAATCTTCTATTTGAGTTTACCTGTTGGTTGTAGAGTCTTTGAAAGCTATCCCCGTTAGTGTTCCTTGAATTGAGATGGTCCTTCTTTCCCTGTAGAGATCCTCTATTCCCTTGCTGAGTGGCTGAATGTAGTAAACCACCTGTAAATGCTTTTAGATAGTTTGGTGCTGAAGTTTGAGAAGATTCTCCGGTATATCCCAGACCTGTCTTTATAAGAGGAGAACGTTGTACCTTGATAATCTCATCTAAGGTTTCAGATCCTATAGCAAATCTAAGATTCAAGGTCTTTGCTTTCTCTACTTCTTTTCTTTGAATTACCACTTCACATTCTAGCTTTTCAATATGTTTCTTTGCTTCTTCAAGCTGCTTTTCAACAGTCTCTCTGATCACCTTTTGTTCTTCTAAGAGAATTTTGCAATATTCTAAGCGAAGTTTGAGTTGATTATTTTCTTCAAGAAAATCATTTTCCTCTAGAGCATCCATAAACATATCCTTTTCTTCCTTTTGTTCAAAGGCCATGAGAAGTCTAAGATCTTCTTCACAATCTTCCTCACTATTAGATGACCCATCACTATCTTCATTAGTATAGTAACTTTTCTTAGAGCTAGATCTGTTCTTATTCTTTATTACAAATTCTTTTCCTTTATAAGGACATTTTGCAGCATAATGACCAACTTTTCCACACTCAAAACATTTGAAGGGAAGCTTACCTTTGAATCTTCCAGTTCCTAGTTGGAGTTTTCTTACGAAATTTGCTTCTTCTTCATCGGAAATATAGTTGGATTCTTTGAAAACTTCCTTTTCCTTTCCTTTTGTAGAAGCCTTAAACGCAGCTTCTCTTACTTGAGAAGGACCTCCTTGTCTCATTTCAAAAGCAGTCAGAGTCCCATGTAATTGAACAATAGTAAGAGTTTGCAAATCTTGCCTTTCTTCAATAGCGGAGACTTTAGAGTCAAATTTTGGAGTCAAGGATCTTAAGACTTTTTCAACCAGAGTAGTATCAGTTTTGGTTTCACCCAAATTTCTCATTCGATTGACAACATCATCTAGACGAAGGAAGAAACTGGCAACACTTTCATCACTATGCATCTTCAAATTTTCATATTCAATTCTAAGAGTTTGGAGTTTTGCATTTTTTACCTTTGTATCTCCTTCATAGCTCAGAATGATTTTGTCCCATATATCTTTTGTTGAATGTAGCTGCATCACTTTAGCAAATTCTGATTCAGACATGCTTCCCAGCAAAACATTTACTGCTTTGGCATTGGTTTCATACTTCTTTCTTTCTGCTGCATCAGTAGGAATACTTGACGGGTATTGATAACCTTCTTCCACGATTGCCCATACATCTGCACCAAGACTTTGCAGATATGCTTTTGTACGTACCTTCCAGAATATCAGATTGCTTCCATTGAATATAGGTGGATTTATAGACATTATTCCTTCTTGACTTCCCATTGCGACGGATCTCCTTTAAGCGATCAAGCTTCTCCACAAGGACCTGCTCTGATACCAATTGTTGGGAAAAATACTGAGAGGGGGGGGCTGAATCAGTATTTACTGCATAATCAAATCTTTTTACTTTTTCATTCCTTAAAACCCATACGCTACTTTCCTTCAGTAAACTAGTGTATATACGCGGATCCCCTTTATGAAACTAGCGTATACACAGAGATCTAGATCTGTCATTAAATCTTCACTTATATTATTCCATCATTCATTCATCAGATGTTCAATAAATAGTAAACATGTGCAGTAAGAACAAAATAAGCCATCACACAAAGGATCACACATGAACACCAGGATTTTTAGGTGGAAACCCAAATCGGGAGAAAACCACCGCTGCAGTTGCTCAGCCTTCAATATTTTATTATAGAGAAAACATCTTACAACATACGTGCTGGCGCAGACTTGACCAGCACGCAGGCACCCACCTGCGCTCGTTTACCAGCCTCTCCTGGAAGGGAGCTACGACCCCCTGACTCGTTTACCAGCCTTTCCTGGAAGGGAGCTACGACCCCTCCGATCTCGTTTACCAGCCTCTCCTGGAAGGGAGCTACAACCCCCTGACTGAAGGCTACAACCTTCAGCACCACCTTGGACCACGTTTCATCAATTTTCACACTGGATCCAACAACTTCAATAGAACACCACTTGCAGGCCACATTTCATCATATTTCCCGACTGGACCCTTTCCAAACTTTTAAGCACAAACATACATCTCCAACAGATACTTAACAACACAGATCAGATAGCAGAAACACAGCAGAACAGATCAGATATTTCATACCCTTTGCTTCAGCAAACCCTAGTTTGCATACGCGCTTTCACTTCACTGATGTCGCGTATATACGCGCTTCCGTCCACACAAACCAGCGTATACCTCAGTGTATATTTTACTGCGCATACGCGCTTTCTCTTCGCTGAAGCCGCGTATATACGCGCTTCCTCCGCAGCGAAGTAGCGTATAGATCTTCAATCATTACAGAGCAGCATACTTCATCAGATCAGATATTCAGTTCAGATCTACCCTTTTGCTTCAGACAGATGTTCGTCTAGATGCTCGCCTCATCACAGATCTAAGCCTTCCATAATCAGATCTAGCAAATATAAGAGCAATTCAGATCTAGATCCCCTTCTTCATCATTGGTGCATCATACATTCAGATTTATCATTCAAGTGTAACCCTTTCCATTCAGATATACTTCAGAGAGAAGTATTCATTCAAGCTCAGACATCTTGCCCCCACACATATGTTATGCACAATGAATTTTTTCTCCTTATATAGGATTTCCTTTTTCAATACCATGAGCCCCTTTTTCAATACCATGGGCCAAAACAATACCACGAGCCCAAAACTACCTGGACGGGCTCAATTAGGCGGATCATTACCCAATACCATGGGTCAATACCATGGTGGTTACCCTTGGTTTTGCACTTTTTGAGCGCTTTAGCCCATACGCGACTTGGCACGTTCTTTTCCGCGTGCATACGCGACTTCCCCTAGGCCAATCCACGTATACAAAGAGACATACTCTTTTCATCATATTTTGAGCACATTCTGAATTCCTTTCTTCATTGCCTTCTGTACACACTGTAGAAACATCATATTTTCTTCATCAGGAACATATTCTCTCAAGTACAACTTCATCAAGTAAGTTGTCACCATCTCCATCAAGTGGGTTGCCTTTCAAGGACAACACTCAGCATCATATTGTCAACAAACATTATATCACATTAGATTTACATCATTTACTGAGTCCATCAAGTCAAGCATAACTTCATCAGGTGGATTGCCATCAAGGACAACATATGTCAACAGTCGCATGTCTTCATCTTCATTTAGTGGGTTGCCATCAAGGAAAACTCTGCATCATATTTCCAACATGGAAGAGTAACCAAGTCGAGGAGTAAAGAGACACATATGAATGGTATGGCTCCTATGAAAGCTAAAACCCAATTTTAACATAATGTGATGGCCATGTTTCGTGTTCAAGGGGATGCAACTGACGTTGACAATAGATTAAAAATGAAGATATATGTTCCCTCCCTTCTCTTTTTATAAGTTCCATTTTCGTAAAGTTGTCCCCCAAGCCTGAAAAGGAGATAAAAGTATACAAGGGGGAACCTCCTAGCCATAGTAGACTAGGGTATTCCTTTTTCATAGCTATTCTATCCAAGTTTGGAAAAGGGTTAAACTTATATTGGGTAGATGACACTTAAAATACTTTAACAAGTGTAAAGTAGACAATTTCACTTGGAAATATTTTCTAAGTTAAGGAGTTTGAAAAGAGCTTAAATAAAAATCCTCCTGGAGGAATGAGTGGTATAAAGGGAAGCAACTAGTTTTGGTAATGGTGGAACTGCTCATGACATAATGTGGACAGGAGGTTGGCTAATAGGACCACTCATCATAGTAGTTCCTCTAGGAAAGGGTAAAACGCCAAGTGAATGTGAAAGGTAAGCCAAGTGGATGATGATGATGGAATAGAGAATCCAAGGCCCAAACCACAGAAGCAGCCTCATAAAAGTGGCAATCACAAGGGATAGAGTGTGGAATCTTCCTGGGGTATGGAAAAAAAAGAGATGAAGAAGAGGACGTGGGGCTCAAATTCGAAGTCATGGCGGGTCAGAAGCAGTAATTACGAAAGTGATAAAATATGACTTCATGGAAACCAATACGGGAATAGGGTGTGAACTAGGGTATCCATGACTAGGTAAGCTCTACCTCCAAACTATTAATATGCATGCAGGAAGTGGAAAAAGTTGCGGCTTGATCGGGTCAAACCTAAGGCATAAATAGTGATCATGATCAAAATGAAAATTTGGCGAAAATTACCTACCCATATATGTCAGTTCAAGGGAAACACACCTAAGGTCCAATGGATGTCAAAATAGAAATGCCACCATTTTCTTTAAAAATCATCTAGAAAGAATAGACCAATGGTTAAATCACATAGTGAAAGAAGTAACCATGGACGAGGGAAAAACAAGACTTATATTTTGGTATATTTGAATTATATATATATATATATATATATATATATATATATATATATATATATTAGATTTTTGGCATAAATAAGGCATGATAAATACTCCCATCACACACTAAACCAAAAAAGGGATAAAGCATCACACTTTTATGTACAATATTTACAAGAAAAACTTATTATGGTAGGTCACGCTAAAGTGTTCCCACAGCCAGGAAAAAACCAAGGTTTTATATACATGAACATATGGGAAGAAGAGGCCATATGGTTCACCAATGTAAATCCATGCCAAGTTAAGTCGAACTACCCCACCCATAAAGGTTGACCATGTGAGGGAAAGTATAACATAGCCATACTCTCAAAATTATCCTGAAGACATAAGGGACGATTAAAAGACACAAAGAGGGTATAAGATGCTCTTCAGCAGGTGGTACAGACAATTCATTGGCAAGTTCAGTAGTAGAATCCCAAGACTTGACTAGGTCTAAGGGTGGTACCTCCAAGGAACACCAAGGAGGTGCCCCTTGGGTCAATTCAAGATTTAAGTTTCCAAGCTCTACATGTTCCAAATTGAGGATATTAGAGGTAAAAATAGGCATAACCTCCCTATGATTATTAGTGGATAGATTCATGACCTCCAAATTGACTAACCAGGGAGGTTCGTAATTAAGGGAGTCATGTGGAACAAGTGGAGGGGTGGCCCATGTGGGTGAAATAACCTGATCATATTTCATATTAAGATGGAGTTCCTGACCAGCATCAAGAGGTATTGATGGCACTGCGGGAGAGGAAATCTCTTCCATAATAGGTGGCAGAGGGTGATCACTAGATTGATCATCCTATATAAGGACATGGGACACCACCAACGGATTAGGAGATATATGGGGTCCATAGGTGCCACAAGAGATCATATTCATAGGAGTAGTGGTAGGAGACGAGGGAGTGTTGGGTGGAGGGAGTTGAGGAAAAACAATCATAAGAGAGGATGTTTTGAAATTCCTACACCAACACTCTCAAACTGACCAGGAGGGTCCCCCACAAGTGGTACAATATTTCCAGTAGTGTAAATTTGGGTCAATTGCACACAATAGTCAAGTTGTTCAATGGTGAAAATCTTGCCTTAGTGAGGAAATCAAAGTAAACAAAATACATATGAGACCATCGCAGTTATGTTATAAAACCAACTACATCTAAGGATTAGGTTATAATCTAAAGGATCATCGATGAATTCAACATTGACATGTATTGTTCTACCCCCTAATGTGATGGGAAAATGAGGGAGGATTGCCTTAGGGATCAAATTGTGACCATCAAATGCTTGCGAGAGAAAAATAGCCAATGGATTTCCAATAAGATATGGATATGACACATGTGGAAGAGCCCTTGTCTACTAGGGTGTGATGGATATTATTTTGGGACTAACACTATAATCTGAAAATAAATTTGATGGAAAAGACAAGGAGTGGATTTCTCGATAATAAAAAAAATGATACCAAAATGAGACGGGTGAAATCCACTAATCGCAAACAATAAACCCTTGCGCTGCTAAGGACAGATTTGCAAGACCTCATAAGTAGACATGGCAGAAGGTGCCTAGGCTAGTTCTTCAACAATACTATAGTGTTGAGCGGCCTGGGAAGAATGGTTGTTTTTCTTCTTACAAATAACACCCTTGAGGGGGCGATAAAATGGTTATATAGGCTTTTGTAGAGTGATATGCCCAATGGAGCTAGGTGGACCTGGTGAGTTCTTGGAAGGAGAATTCAACTCAGGGGCATCATAGGACTTAGCTCACGTGGTCACATTGACATCTTCTTTGCACATAAAGACGGTTGAGTTGTGAGGCGGATGGGGAGGTCTAGCAGGGAATGGATGAGTTGAAATAATAAGTTGATGAGAATTTGGTGGTGAAAGGAGCCTATGAATATCATCTATTCGAGGACACTCATGGGTAAGGTGATCTCCCTGAAAATTTTTACAAGGGAAATTTACTTTCCAATGATGCTCATTGGTTCCCCTTCCCTAACTCTCAGGGTTGGGTTTAGAATCCTGGGTAGTTTAATGTTGTTGTTTATTTTTTCTATTATTCTTGTTATTTTTACCACTAGTTTGCGAGTTCTTATTCGATGAGTGGACTTCACTGTAATAAAATTGGTGGACTACTCTGGAGGGGGTGCTTTAGCAAAGCTAGACACACTTGTCAGGGCTCGAGATGTGACAATTAGTTTCCAAAGGTTAGCAGTAAGTTGGCTCATAGGATTGGAAACAAACTCAATCACGCCATCAGCATGTGGGATAGGAACAAGCTTACGTGGGTCAATGGAATGCCTAGGGACATTAGGAAAAGCTTCATCCAATGTACACTACTATGAATATATGAGATCAAACTATTCAAAAGCTAGAATGGCTTGCTCTTCAGTAACAGCTCAAAACATAGACACGTCTTTAGAGATTCGAGGTAAGAGTGATCTAATGAACCATTTACAAAGAATCTGGTCAGGTAATTTGGTTCTTAATAACCTTTTGCGATGATGCCACTCATGAATGTGATCAAAGATAAGTGTGGCATCATCTTGTTTGTAGAAAAAAGGTCAGATTCAATATCATACTAGGTGGGTAACTAAAATTGTGTCATGAAAATTTGAGATAATGAGGAAAAATCACCATAATATGCAATATCCAACTTGATATACCATTTTTCATCATCCCCAGTTAACATTCCTTGTAACAAGCTAAGTTTGACAGAATCATCCACCAACAAATTGGATGAACACTATAGATGGTAAGTGGTGATATAGGTGGATGGATTCTCCCTACATTTCCCTTCAAACTTGGGAATATCAGATGGTAATTTGAAAGGAATTTGTTGCCACTAGGAATCGTGACAGATGGGGTCATTAGTGAATTTGGAAAGATCCAATAAATAAATAGAGGATAGAAACAGATTATGAATTTGACTAAATGGTTCATACCTAGGAGAAGCCCCTAACCAACCATGTGGTCCTCCCACAAATGGATTTGATAGATGAGCTTGCTGGTGGTGAAAAGGGTTCACCCCAAAAAAATTCTGCTGCAAACCAGGCTGACTGGTAGATGTATGTTTCCCCCAGGGTAAAATCCTCTAGAGAGAAATGGACCCCCAAAAATGTGAATACTAATGGGGTTCTACCCAGGGTGAAAAGGACGATTGGAATGTGTAGTAGGACCAACATAAGGGGAATGACTTGATAAGACACTGTACTGGCAGCAAAGTTGTCCCCAGGTAAAATAGCCCCTCCATTAAAATCATTGGTAGGCACAGTCCCTCCAAAGAGTGAACTATACCAAGCTTGAATCCTACTAGATGTTACGTTTCCCCAGGCTAACTAGGGAAAACTGGTAATCGCCCCCCCAAATGGATTCCCGAAAGTAACAGTGCCTAATTGAGGAACATGAATAACCAGTTGGGAAAATGTCGGTGTGTAAATTACTAGACCTACTTGCTAACTAGGTTGGGGTATCATATCCAGCATATAGTATGGTGTGGGAAAAGTAACATTCGGGAACCTAGTGGAAGCTATAAATGGGATAGGTGGAATTCCCTAGGAATAATTAAGTGGTGTAGACGAAGTAGTAGGGATAGTCATACTAAGAGATGGCAGCTGAGACTACTGATCCAGATGGTAGTGAAGTCTTAGACTCTGCCATAGGATAAATGGTCAATAATGGCACTTAAGTATAAGCCAGTGTAGAACCATTAAGATTCAACCCCAATAAGGTAGGCCCTAAAGGATGAGTCAAAGGTGGATTATCAGGAGAGTCAAAGTCATCTACCAATGTCTCAATATAAACTGGATCGCTATCAGTGGGGCCAAACACATATTCCAACACTATATGGTGGTACAAGTCACAAGTTTTGACAGGCACTCTCCACATAGGAGAAATAAGTACACTTCATTCAGGATTTAAACCTTGAAGACAACATGAACATCATTGTGAAAATTAAACCAGGGTAGTAGTAAACTAAACACATTTAAGTTAGTGCAAACAACCTAAGGCCAAAAATACTAACTCAAACCAAACAACACCCTCTAGAAATGTCCTAAAAGGTAGCACACACAAACATAATACAAATAAGTCAATGGTGGAATAGTTATACTATGGACCTTCTTTCCAACTCTTTTAGTTGTGAACTTAGCACAAGTTCCCCCAAAAGTGGAACACCCATGAGAGGACTCACAGAGTATGAGTAATATTTGTCTGAGGTATAGAAAATACGAACTCGACCCTGCACCTGTGTATGAGCCCTAGAAAGAAAGGATACTATGGTCACCATATATAATAACACGACCTGTGGGGATAGTCGCAGGAAAAACCAACACACAAGGGCAGTAAAATTAACCCCGAAAGGGGCCAAGATCAAAACCCCATTGAGAGTTACCTCCCAATTGGTCCCCAAGTGATAAAATTCATTTGTATGTGTGTCAATTCTAATATATCTCGCCACCCAAAACTAAGTGAAATGGGTTGTGTCACCCTACTTAGTCCAAGTGTGACCTCAAGCTTAACCCACATGTAAGGAGGGCTTCCCACACTGCACTACTGCAAATGGATTTTCACTCCATATCACAATTTTTTGAGCTGGTCTTGGAGTGTTTAACTTACAAACCTACCTCCAAGACCCTAGCCTAAGCTAATGTTGGTTTACTACCAGTAAAAATAAAAGACGAAGAAAATTGTTTTTATTATCATGTTACTTTATACGGTTGTTGTTTACTCAAGCGGGAAGTGGCATGAAACTGAAATGGTGTGTAGGACTCTTAGTTAGTCACCCTAATGCAATTATATGCAATTTTTTGGTTTCAATTCGATGAATGCTAGCTACGAGAGGGAAAGAGATTATCTAACACACCAATGCCTACTAAGATGCACTTTTCCATTAAGTCTTCCTGAATGCAAATTATCCCAATAATTTTAATTAATTACCAAAAAACACACCAAAAATGAATCCTAGAAAGAGACCAAATAAATTCTCCCAAGAAAGAACACAAACCATTCCAAAAGTGAAACATCTAGGGAAAAAAAGGTCAATAAAAAACACTCAAAGCAATAAAAAATGAAAGCCAAAGTGGAAACAAAAATATGGCAATGTCAATCAAGAAATGGTTGCAACACAATGGCTACACCAAGGCCAATGTTCTACAGGGGACTAAACCGCACTCTAAAGGTAGAGAGGCCTAAAAGATATCTTAAATAAAGTGATACAATGTAACAAAAACACCTTCAAAATAACTTGATAAGATGATAGTTGCACAACCTATCACAACACCATTGTTTGTGACACTAATGATCCAAAATCAAAGATATCCCTCAACAAGAAGACAGTAAAATGAGAAACAATCCCAAAATATGAATGTAAAATTTAAATCAAAACCAAAAAATCATTGAATATAACTAATCAAAATTGATAACGATGTTAAGGGAAAAAGCTCAATACAAGTCACCCAATCAAAACTCAAGAAGAAAATCACACAACAATGAGTAAGGGAAGAACTTGAACAAAGTCACCAAAATAAATCACATCAAAAACATATGACATATGATCATCTACAATAGATGATATATCCAATAGATCTCCAATATATTAGCAAGAAAAAACCTGAAAAATTAAGCAAACAAACTCAGGAATTTTCAATCAGCCATATCTTCCTCATATGGAATTTGTTTCAGGTGTTTTTGTTTTTTTTTAAAGGTAAAATTTACAGAAGAATACAAATATGTAATTAGTTTTACCCAAACCTGTACAGAAAATAGAAGAACCAAAATGAAAAATTAGTCACGCGTGAGGGCGAAAGAAAAAAACTAGCCAATTTTAATTGCCCATAACTCCTTCATACAGAGTTCGTTCTCAGAATTTTCTTTTTTGGTTTTAGGTAAAATTATGAGAGGAATCTAGATCTGTAATCATTTCAATTAAATTATGTACATAAAATTCTAGAATTTTATTTGAGATGCGCAATCTATTATTCTCTCATAAAACAAAAAACAAAAGTCTAGATCTAATATCAACTCAAATCTCAAGCACAGAGATAATAACCCTAAAAAATAACTGAAAAAATTCGGAAAAATTCGAGGAAACCCAAAAAATAGAAAATAGGAGGATCCGATCAAGATATAAGGTAAAGAAGACACAAAATTGAATGTGTTCTCATTTAAAGAACCAATTCTGTTGCATACAAAACTACAAGGAGTTGTTGCCCCATGACCTTGTGTATGTTACGTCACTAGAAAAGATAAGCAAAATCAAGAAGAAATTCTAGATTCCAAATCCATTATGATCCACAAGTAGTCATGCAATCATTCAATGCTATGAAGAATATTAAGCTACCTTTCCTCCTCGCAGGTCGGGGATAGATCTTGAGTTCGAGGCTGATTCGTTGTGCTCGATACAAGCGATCTATCTTATCTTCCTATGATCTCAATACCTACACACAACCACAACCATAGAAAGGAAACAATTTACCTTCCTTAGAAGATCGTAAAATGAACGATATCACAAAAATAATTGCAAGATCTAAAACATAATCATATACAGGGGGAAACATATATCTTCATTAATATAAAATGATGTTTTCATACATCACTTCCATCTTATCCTCTCTGTTATTCGGCAAAGCTTCCCCACTATATAAGAGTATGATGACCACTCTCCTATAACATGATACCTCACAAGCTCTCAACAAAATGGCAAGATAGTAATAAGGTGTCAAGATCTCAGCAACAACATGGCTCTCTTAGACTCGCTACTTACAACTCACAAATAACGACTCGCCTGACCCTCTCAAAAAATCCAGTATAAATGGGTAAATGATAGGTCATGGGAGGATGATGTGGATTCCCAAGATGATGAGAATTTATAGAAACTTCTAGTGGATGATTCATGGGAAACTCGAATAAGTGCGTAATCTAGATGATATCCTAGGGAATGGGAAACTCTAAGAACAATTTTCACAATTATGATATTTGTCTCAAGTATATCAATTATGAAACAATTATTATCTCATAGTTATAATATTTTGGAAAAATAGTTATGAGAAATTTCTTAATTATGTAATTTCACCCTTTTATCATGGGATAAATCTCACATATGTAAAAGAAAAGGTGAAAATGGATGCATTTTATCCAAACAACTAAGGTAAGTTGATATTGGGTTTCTCTCACTATAATGGAATGGAAAATAGGGTTATAATAGTTGTTCACCCATTGCTGGGCTAATTGAGCCCCTATTAATTAGGAAATTTCCATCAATATATTGTGCAATGCATCCAAGCCATCATGATGACCTCATGCATGACCTTTACAATTTGCTAATTATACAACTGATAGTTATCTTCCCTTTAACTCCAATATCAACTAGGCCTTCCTTATAGATAACATGCAAGAAATATTTATAGAAAATTATCAGTTATATGATTGATCCCTGCATGTGAATTAAATAATATTTAATTCACTATGCCTATCACTAGCTCATCTCTTAGTTAGAACTAGTTCAACTTATTTTAACTCAAATAATTGAGTTAACTAATTACAACTCAAAATAAACTGCAACTGGACCCCCTAAAACTTAGAGTGGCCTATACATGCCTCCAGTTTGACCCTCAACTTGAATTGACTGAGCTAATTAAGTCTTCATGACTCAGCTAACACTTACAAGATGTCATGTGATGTGGAATTACAATCTAATTCTAATTTAATTAAGGGAAAATTAAATTAGAAGCCCCATGGGGTGCCATTCTTGTTTTCAATTTCAACATGGAATTTACGATGTTGAGCTGGATGAGGAGGATAATATTTTGTTGGGAAATAAGGATAAGGTTGATGAAATTGAGGATATTGAGGATATTTTCCATAATGAATTTTGCAACCTTGGGTCTGTTATCAGAAAATTGCACGTGATTGGCCGCTGATCAGACAACTTAGTGTAACTGTTTCAAACCAACTTTTGACTTAAGCTTAGCCTCTTCTGTCTAAGAGGGCTCTCTCAAAGGGATTTTATGATATTGGTTAATGATAGTGCTAGATGGCTAACTCTATAGAATTTGTATCTTCTTTCTTATGATTGCAGGTTGAAAGAATACATGCTTGATACCATTGGACTTATGGAGTCAACAATAAGTATTTTCAGTGTCAAGGTTTCTTAACATGGAAGGTGAGGCAGATAGGGGTATTTAACAAAGGTAATTCACTCATAAAACATAGGAAAACACATTCATTTCATTACTAAAGGATGTTAGAGCATAGAGTTATGAATTCTGAGTAATAGAAATGAAATCTACTGCAAGTGGTAAAACATAAGATGTAGATCAATTAGACATTAAAAAATCCATAAGAATCTCAGGTCTGTCAAGAAGAAAGTCACCTTTTATTACTTATATAAGTCAAAATACATAAAGCATCACCTTGGTGCAAAAAATCTCAAACCCTTCACTACTTTGATGCTTTGCCTTTAAATAGACATTCTTACAACAAGGATGACCTTCCTGATAGCTACATTCATCGAATTCTCCTATGACACAGCATAAAACTGAAAAAACATGACTTCTAACAAGAAAATGACAGTTATACGCTAAAGAAGACATATCCTAATAGGATTCAAAATCCTATTAATTACATCAATTTACCTTATCTTATGAAACAGTTACATGACAGTTGCAAAATAAGTAAAACATGGTCAAAAAATCTATCACATAATTCATCACCACCTTACATATTAAAAACCCTCCTAGACATGTGGAACAAAATCCTATTTTTTAGGAATGCATAATCCTTATCTTCAATGAGAGCTTTAGTTGATGACCTTTCTCCACAACACTTCCTTTGAGTCATAAATACTTTATGGTAAGGTCCCTTGACATATTGGAGGAGTCAGCTGTCCAAAACTGCCATTAAGATGCTCCAAACCCTTCAAAAATAGCTCACTATGAAAACATGACAGTTTCATAGTGAGCTTTAGTAGTATCTAAAAAATAGCTTCTGCACCCAAAAAATCTGCTCCTTTGTTGTTCCATGGTGTCAATCAAGTCATGAAACATCCACACCATAAATATTCCTTCTTGAAAGTTGCAAAAAATGACTTTAGAGGAAAAATGCTTCTACAGGTTTTTCGTAGCTTTTTACTATTTTTAAGCCTAGGAAATGCTACGAAAAGAGGAAAAATTGTGTTAAAACACAGAATTTGCCTATTTCAAAATTGTCTTCACAAAATGACCTCTTGCTGCTAAAACCTGATCTTATGAATTTAATGAACTCTCTGTAATATATTCTATATTATTTTATGGCTCCTGTGGTGTCTCCTCTTTATTTATGATCAGTTGATCAATGGGCTCTTCAATCACAGTCATCTTCAAACCCTTATTCTCTAGCTCTTCATGAATTAGTTATAATTGCTCTTGATGATCTTTGACTTGGTCCTTCAGTGTCTTATTCTTATATTGAAAATGAAATTTTACCTTTTTGACATGCTTTACCTCTTTTTTTAGTGGCTGAGTCCACTTTATTAGTTTTTCTGTGTTGTCCAAGGTCTTAGAGACACTTGTGACTTGATCCTCCCAAATAATTATCATTTATTCAAACTGCATTCTTTCAGCTTTATGTTTCTTTTCCTCTTTCCTCAAGACTTATATCTCATCACTTGCATCTTTCAAATGTTCCTTAAGGACTTCAACTTCTGACTTCTCATTGATTTTCTCTTTTCCCTTATTTTGTTTGATGACTAATTATTCTTTTGAAGGTGAGGAGAGGTCAATGATGCTTGGTGGTGGCTAAGAAATTTCACTCACCTTCTCAATTTCTTTGCTGCTTTCCAAGACTTTTCTGGCATGTCTTGTCATTGGTTTTCTAGCTTGAAACATGAATCCTGCATCTTCACCTACAAACTTTAACTTTTTAGTTGTTTTGGCTTTCTTAAGCTTCCTTCCTCCCGCATCTATGTCTTCAACTTGAACTATGGGAGTTTCTTCAATATCAATGACATTCAAGATGTCTTCTAAGTTACCCTTAGCAACTGTTTAGCTCCTTGTAATCCTCTTCTTGCCATTTTTTATCACTGTTCTCTTTTGTTTTGTAGGTGTAGCTTTGGATGTATCAACCTTCTGCAAAGGCTCTGTCTCCATGATCACTGACTCAACTTTCTCTGCCACTGAAGGTGATGGGATATCTCTATGTGGGAGTTCTCGTAGGAGTGATAGCATCTACTTAAAAACCACTGATGAATAGAAAATATGACCAGTCTTTGCCTAATCTCTTTAACTCATCTAATACCAGCAACTTGATCAAACCATGATGAAAGAGTGAGGTTTCATTTCCTTATTTTTTAACTTGGACCTTATCTGACATTTTAGCTAGACTTATATATAAGTAAAAAGGAAAATCAAGAGACATATTTACCCATAAAATGTAGTAGAAGCCTAAGGTGGTAGGAATTGACCATGTGATACCTCCCTTCATAGGTGAAGTACTTCTGAATAATTAGCAGCAGCTTTGAGAAGTTATCCTTCATGTAGCTCCTTGGGATCGAATTTGTGAGATCAATTTCACTATGCTCTGGCTTGATAAATTCTTTACAATCATGCATGGTGAACTTGAAGCCTTTGAACTATTCTTCTCCTCCTCTAGGAATTCCTTTTGTTGCTACAATGGTCTCTGATGTTACTGTGAGGTTCAACATTCCCACCTTTGAAGCTGCCCCATTGAAACCGATAGAAAACTCCTTAGAAACCTACACATGGCATCCTTGCAATCTTTGGTAGAACTACAAACACCCTGTTATTATGAAAAAATTCTAAGGAATTTGGGTCTTCATTCAACAAATTCATGTCAGATGGCTCATATATGAGGTAGTGACCACCTTTGTTGGTCTTCTTCTTTGCATCCATCATGATTTTATACCTTATCTACCTCGCTTGATTAGTGACACCTATAACTTTTGAAAATGCCAGCAAATAGCTTGGCTTGGTGAAATAGCTCTCCAGAACTCAATAACATGCAAAGATGAAGCAGATAATTACAAAGACTCAATTGGGTAATTTTTTATTGTTTCGATGACAACTCATGCTTTAACCATGCCTCATACATGCTAAAAACATTAATAATGACCTAAGGCATGACTTTGTACCTTGATTTAACCCTAACTAACTCGAATGACATCCACCCTAACACTTCTAATCATGGACTAACACCTTTCATAATATTTGATAAGACAGATAGAAATGCCTGTTTTCATAGCGTGGTTAGTTCATTTCCTGGCAGTTTCACTACAAAACTATTAGGTAGTTTCGTAGCAAAAACTACCTTTTTACAGTGTAATATGCTACAAAAAGAGGAAAAACTGGCTAAAGTGACCTTTTCGAATTCAAAATCTTGGGAAATGAAATATTTCAAAAAATGATGACTGATGGGACATAATATGACTTGAATGGGGGTGGGTTTGGACCTTAGGATAGGTTAATATGAAAAAAATTAAATTTTTCCTTTACCAACTTGTGACAAATGAAATTTATGACCATACCTTTGACAAATGAACTCTATGACCATGTCAAATAATGTTTCACTTTTTTTGAGTAATAAAAAGGCGCAAGATGTATTTATATATTATGGGGGGCAAGGTTTGAAAGGCATAGGTGAAGTCTAATTATTTTTTGGATGTGCATATGATTGAGTATTGAAACCTTGAGTCATATTTGATTATTGATATTTCCACGGTATTTTAGAAACAAAACAAAGAGAATCACCATGGCTTATTTCAACTTCAACTTGAAAGAAAAACTTAAGAGTAGGTATCAAAGTACACTCCTTTGTATTATGATTTTCAAACCAAATGACACAAAATTATACACTATCAAGGGGACATTCTCTTAAGGCATGTTTCTTCCTACATCTGGGAAAAAGGATAGATAATCCATCATTTTCAATTTTTTTCTTGTTTTTTATTTTAAGGGTATATAGTTGTTCACTAACAATCCAAAGAATATATTTTATAAAAAATTTAAGAAAATTTCCTATTTTAGCTCTACTTATTGCTCCAATTGCAGATTTATTAATTCTAGACAAACACGTTCTCTTGGATTTTTCCCAGTTTCTAGCGTTACCCCTTGAAATATGTGTACATAGTTCACAAATTTCTCCAAATGAAAGTTGATAAACATCTTCTTTTCCTATTAAATTGAGGAGGTCAATTCACTCGTCTCTAATAGATTTTAGTAAAAGAGATTTCATAGTTTCATCATCTAAATTATACATCTTAACCCTTTTAATGTTATAGGAAAATATTTCAACTAAGTCTTCAAATATTTCATCCTCTTTTTGCATTATTTTAAAGACTTCATCCTTAAGGTTATGGGCATGCATTAATCATTATATTTATCTAGGAACACATTTTTCATTTTTTCCCATGTTATAATTGAATGTGTTCCTAATCCCATGAACCATTTAAGTGCTCCATCTTTAGGAGTAGCTAGAAACAATTTAATTTTTTGAGGATTGGGAAAGTAGTCATAAGAGCTACATGGGACTTCAAAATAAAAAACAAATGGTTAAGGGTCCTCATGTCTTAAATCATGGAAATTAGGGAGGATGGAGGGTGAGATTTTTTTCATTGTGGTTGTGGTATATTCATCAAAGATTGGAAATCCAAAAGGATATGGTTCTCCTCTACCACCTCTTCCACCTCTACTTCCACCTCCTCCTTTATTTCCTCCTCTACATATTCCTCCTCCAATCCTAAGTTCACCATTTACATTATGTACTTCTCCTTCTCCTTCTCCTTCCCCTATAATTTTTTATTCCTCAAAGCTAATATAAGGTTCTATGATTGGATTATCTAGCTCTTCTTTTGGTTCTTCTACTAATGGTATGTTAGAATTAGTTTCCTCTTCTCTTCACTAGGAGCTTCTAGTTATTTTCATATAAGTTGTTCTCCAATAGAATATAGAATGATTACTCCTTTTTTCGGGGATGTAGGTTCTTCAACAACAACTTTAGTAGAGGAAGTTAGTGAATCTTTAGGTTGGATTTCATATCTATGCAACTCAGGAAGTCTATGTCTACCTGCCAATGATGGAAAGCGATTTTAGTGGGTGGTGTAGCACTACGAGGTCTAGGTGGAGTGAGTGGTGATGTTGGAATTGAACTTCTACATCTACTTACAAGTATACACCTAGAATCCATTTCTCTATGCATAAATGTTTTTTATCATTTTTTATTAAAATTGAATGTACCTAAAATTGCAAATTAATAATGGAATTCTATATACACTTCCCCGACAATGATGCCAAAATTTTTGGTAAATTAATTATTCTTAATTTACTTCATTAATTTTCAACCAAGATTCGTAGACTTATGAAATGTATGTGCACTATCTATGCTACAATTGTTTCTATGAATCGATTAATACTTTAAATGAGACTAATTCTAAGTATGGACAATCACAATTTAGATAATAATTATGCACATTTTTTTTCAGTCTAAATTTATATCAAATTCTAATTAATTGAATTGAAATTCACTAACTTGAAGAAATTGAATGTTCAGTGTATTTTATATTCTTTAAAAAACTATCCCCACGTGCGAAGCAGGGGGAAAGAGGCCCCCCTTCATTGTGTTGGTTGCAGCAGGGGGTCAGAGTGGGTAGACCTACCTATGGTTTTTTGCATCGGTTTTTCACATGGTTTTTGGCATGACGGTTTTCTGTCCATGGTATTTTGAAGATCTAGTCAAGGGAACTACAATTATGTTCTAATCCAAGGTTAATGGATTGGGGCTTAGGAATGCTTCGACATGTATATATGTGTATTGTAAGATTGATAGGAATATAATGAGAAATTGTTCTGGTAGTCCCAGTTTTGGGATGCAGGGGAAAATATATGTGTATATGTGTTTCATGTTTATGTTATCGACATTGTTTATTTTGTGTTTTTAAGAATTTTTTTGCAGGTAATTTATGTACAATGTTAAAACCTACATTGAAAATATATCTAAATTGTAGAATTTAAACTTTCTCCTAAATGCATGAAAGGAAAAATTTTTATAAACCAAATTTCAAGAAAGAAGAAATCTAGTTCTATTTTCAAAAATTTTAAAAATTCTACACTAATCTTGTAGAAAGAAAAATTTACGCTAAATTTCAATAAGGAAATCAAAGAGAATTGGCACTAAAAAGGATCTAATTCCTACTTGCAAAAAATGGAATTAAAAACTTTACAACTTGAGAATGATTAGTTGTGTTTTTTTTTAACCTCTAAAGAGTATTTCATCATCAATTAAGAAATTGAATTAAGCTATGAGGAAATAAGTGCTGGAAATAAGATGCATGCAATAACCAAAAAATTTTAATGTTTTTCTGTTTGTGAGTACTCTGCAAAAAAAATGAAAATCATAAAAAATAAAGATATGACCAAAAAAAATTCTAAAAATAAATTACAACCCTAAAAACAAGAAATGCAAATAAAAAATTATGAACAAAACCTCACAACTCAACAGGGGACCCTCTCATGAGTGCAAGTCAACTATCAATCATAAGATCTTCATGCACGCATTGAAAACAATGTAACTTATATTAATTTGGAACACATTATCATCGATCTTCACAGTGAAACAATTATAAACTTAATTATCAAAAACATATGTCTCGGGTCTCATCTTAAAACTTTTATACGAAATTCATAAAAAAAAATTAAAGAGTTTTAAGCTGACACAACATGCGTTATCTTGAAATCTACAAGATAGAATCTATTTGAAATTCAATCCCTTTATGAATTTCTATTGAAAGAGAAATTCATATGAGATTTATCTTGGTCCAAAATATAACAGTTGATTTGGTGCCTTCATTTGATTGATAGACATCATTTATAGATTTTGGCTCTAAATTTTACTTATAGATTTCTCAATCCTCATAGCCTACCAAGTTATGCTGGTAGGTGGTTATCCATGTGGTAGAAATTTTTCACCTCCCTATAATCTTCATCCTTTTATTGGAGTATTGCAACCTGTCTAACAACAAATATTGTTGCAGAAACATATATTAGTTGAAGAATGTTCATGATTTTGTCACTGTAAGAGTATTTTTTTTATAATTCATTAGGAAACAAAGATTTTAACTATGGATGATGAATAAATTTTTAAGATTTGATCTTTACCTTGAACATGTTGATATTATTGTAAGACGGTGAAAAAAAGGTGAAATGAGATGGCAAAAAGGATAGTAAAAAGTGAACAATTCTAGGCTTCAACAAATACCTTCGGAGTTGGAGCTGCAAGTGACTTCCCCCTAATAACTCTGATTGGTTTAGGGGGCTAGGAGGGGGTTTGTGTCACATATTGGCATCAGTGCATTCAGGTTTAACACTTGGAATGGTAAAACATTTAGCCACTCCAAGTCAATGTTGGGAGGATGATAATTCTATACAAAAGCATCCATAACTACTTAAACATTGAGGACAACACTTTTTTGAAGGAGAGAGGCATGTTAGGTCCTTATAATACTAGTGTATCCCCCTTATTATTATTTTTGTTCCCATGCAGCCCCAAGATTTTTATTGTTGTGCCCCATAGAACCCCACTATTGTTATTTTTCTACCCTTACATTACTATTGATATGTAGGGTCTAATTATATTGTGACCCCTTAGACCCCTATATATACAAAGGAGGTATTTTCATTTTTATCATCAAAAAATTGTTAATTTATGTAATGTAAATTAGGTTTCCCCCTCGAAGAGGATATTTCTAAGGTCTTTGATCTATATTTTCTCTACTTTGTGAGTTGGTTTCATAACAAGCAAGCTAGTAGCAGTTTTCCTGCATAGAATTTCATAACAGTTCTTTTAGAAAACTAAAAAAGTTGATGTTTAGGTGTTAAAAGTCAGTTTGAAATTAAAATATTTTTATTTCATATGTAACATATAACTTATGATTATACAAAATTGCATTTAAAAGAGCATCAAACCATAATATGCATGCACATAAAATAAGTGGAAATACAATGCAACCATGAGAAACAAAGTAGCAAAACAAGTTGATAATGGAGTTCACCCAGTGTGGGTTACATCTTTGGGCTCAATGTCAAGAGTGGGGACGTTGCTTCATTACTTGCTACAAGATTATTATGAGTACATGATGTGTTCTTTGTCAGTACAAGGAAGAACTCCCTTAACTAGAGTGGCATTTCTCTCCATGAGACGCTCTGTTAAACTCTCACTCATAAAATATCTCCTTCAGGATGAAAAAATGACAAACTCTCACATGAAGTGGCATACAAGTATCCTCCAAAAAAATGGAAAACAAGGATCTCAAAATCAAAATAATAATCTTATGAAAAATAAAAATAATACATGGCATCAATGAATATTATACCTCCACTTCCGGGGACGATCTGAAAATGCACAACTCTTATGAAGAAATGTACCACACAGTTGAATTCCTATTGAAACATCGTGAAAGATATCTGTAAAATTGACTGCTTCCTGACTCGGTCAAATTTGGGCTCCCTAGGAATCTCAATGATTCCTCAAATATTCTCTTCTATGGGTTGATTGAAATTTGGTTGCCCAGATGAATAAATCAATGTGACAACATTGTGTTCCTTCCGAAAAAATGAGAAAAATGAGTATAAAGTTGGTCTATTTCTGAAACTATCATTTTCGGGCCTTTAGGGAATCTTTTATATTCCAGCGTAAAGGTTCTTCCCTCAACATTTTTCTTTTGTAAAATCTGTTGTTCAGATAAAAAAATTTATCACCCCATCAGACTCTTAGCGAAATTTTGGTCCATTCATCTATAAACTTGGCATGATTCTTACACCTTCACAATTCTTCCCCTGAGGAATCTTAGATATTCCTCACAACATCAAAGTATATTCCTACAAATATTCCTTGAAAATATATATCTAAATTCATGCCATCAAGGTTCTCCCTGGCCATGGCGTCATGGTTTCACGCCTACTATTCTACATTGCCTCTGTTTTTCGTTTGGTCATATTTAAAAGGAAAATATGAGCTTATATCAATTTTGGGCTGACAAATTTACCAACACTGACCATTGGCTCATTGGTTAAAGCAGGGTGATGGTTTCCATTGGGTTGGGGTTTCAAAACCCTACCCGACCAAACTTTTCGTTGTTAGTTTTTTACCAGGTGGTAGATAGTAATATCGGTGGGGTTTTGGTTATGGGTTCCATTTTTGGGCCGCTACATGGGGCCGGACAACCACATAGCCAATGAAGGTACAATCCTGGTCAGATCCCTTGTTGTATGTAATATTTTTCCATATATTGTATATGTTTTTTTGGGTCACAGGTCAACCATTTTGGTGGCTCGCCCCCATATATAACATGTTTGTTACGTTGTCTCATGGGTTGGTGGGGGTGGCATCCCACCATGGAAACACACACAGATATAGTTCAAAAACTCGTCGACTGATTTTTAGGGTCACCAATCCTTTTAGGAAGGCAACAATTGCACCCTTTCTGACTATCAGAAACCATCATCGTGAAGTGTCATTTTGTTGCTAGCTTAATCTTCCACCAAATTTATCTAGTGGGGCCTATTTGACCAAATATTTGACTATGAATATGGATTTCGGTGTCGTTTTCACCATTAGAATCAACATGATGACATCTACATTATGGCACTAGTTTTGGGGAAATCTGAAAAATTTTATTTTTAAGCCTTTCCTGAGCCCTTTTGGTTTTTGAGCCTTTCTGGAGACACCTCCATCATTCCTCCCCACTGAGGAGCTTTTTGTCCTCCAAATTCATGAAAACTATCTGTAATCTACTGTACTCCCTCATATGCATAAAATGTTCCCTAACTAGCCACACGTTATTCTCCTTGACCTTTATTCTTTGAAGCCATAAGTGATGAACCGACACCTGCATCATGTGAAAACTTGTAGTAAAACCTACAAACTACATGTTCTCTTACAATACCAAATATGACCGAAGAAAACCCCATAGTTTCCAAAAGTTTATAACACACTCATTTGTAATTTTACATAAAAATCATAACATAAAACAATACCCCAACTATCAACAAAAATGCCAAAAACATCATCGTGTTGCATTCATAAGTGATGGAAAACACTTCAACACTTTTACAATTATTTCACAACATGTGATTTACAAATGTGGCCAAACTCAATTGCTTAAAAATGATACCCATTTCTTCGCAACTAGGTTGATAGGATATCTTCTTTTAGCTAGCTTTCATGTTGAATTTTTTCACTGATAGGTTCCTTTTTGAGGTTATTTCTGATCCTTCTTTGGGCACTTCTCTTGATGGAGCTCACAATGTGTGGCACTTGGATGTCAACAGCTGTTGCAATGACTACAAAAAAAATTCTTCCCCCAAACCTGCTTGAACTTCTTCCTAATTTGATGTGGAGAATGGTTTACATTTCTTGTCTTTTTCCTTGCTTCCATTCTCTTCCAACAATCGACAACCACATGGTTATAGAAGCCACAAAAACTATATGGTTTTTTATGCCGTGATTTGTACTCATGATTAACAATATTCTTCTAATAAAAATGAACTTTAGAATGCTAAGAATTTTTATACCTTACTTTGTCCCTCTCTTTGGAATTATCACTTCCATTTGTAAATGACCTACAATCAGAATCATTGTGTTGAAAAGTCAAAAATAAATGTGTGTCTAATTTAATTTTCCCTTAATTAAATTTGACAATAAAACGTAATCTTATCTCATAATCACTTGTAATAGTTAACTGAGTATGATAAACTTCGTTAGCTCATGAATTTTGAGTTGAGGGTGGTTGGTGAGGCATGCAGAGTGATTATATTAGTTATTGATTCCAGCTTCAGTTAGTGCATTAGTTTAATGCATCATAAATCAATTAACTCAATTAATTGAGTTAAAATAAGTTTAATTAGTCGTAACTATTTTTTGCACTAGTGGGAGGTCAAGTGAATTAAATCAGATTTAATTCACATGCAGTTATCTTTCATGTAACTGGTGATTTAATATTAATAGTTGCATGCATATTAGTTCCGGTGGAGACCCAGTTGAGAAAAGGGTTAAAGGGATGTTAACTATCAGCTGTATCATTAATAGGTTGCCTACATGCTCTAAAACAATCAAAGGATTTCCCATGAGAATTGCGCATTTTTGGAAGGCTAAAATTCTTAAATAATAGGGATTTCATTCCACATGAATTGCACAAGAAAGGTAGGCTGAGAAGAGGTTGAAAATTGGCTAAGTGTTGATCGATTTTGTTTGGATCAGTGTGAGACAGTTGTGAGAGTCCAGGAGACGCTTGTGAGAAGAGTGCATTGTAATTGTTTCATGATTCCTTGGTGAATATACAATAGAAGATAGAGGGGTTTTGAGCAGTAATCTTTCCCCAGGAAAATGTATATGTTGTGGTTTTATTTTCTTCTTTATTTACTTGTTGTGATTAGCAATCGTGTTTATTTTCTGTAATTTATTTGTAGAAGGATTCAGTATCTTGATTTATCATATCGCATGATCGTATTGAATCCATTGATATACATATTTTTTTTGCAATTTATGCATGGTATCAGATCGCAGGAAATCACTATAGTGGAGAAGAAATTGAGTTTGTGCTGAATATCATTCGAATTTGCAAAAGTATTATTAGATGCGACAGGCGGATCAAGATCAAGATGGAATTCAATGGCTTGAGATTGGAATATGCACTCGAGGGAAGTTTCAATTATATTATGTGGAAATACAGGATGGAGGCAGTTTTGCAGGAAAATGGGTTGAAAGAATTCATTGATAATGACATTCCCAAACCTGCAACACCAGATGTCGCTCTTCTTGATTCTTGGCAAAAGAAGGTTGCAAAGGCGAGGAGGATCTTATTAGAGGGAGTACGAGGTGACATTATCTCAAGTATTTATATAAAAGCGACTCCATATGCAATGTTGAAGGCTTTCACAGATCTATTTCCGAGTAGCAGTGACCACAAAAAATTGGCACTAAAGGACAAGCTCAGGAAAATCAGAATGGAGAAAGGCAACACTATTTTGAAATATTTAACCTAGTTTTTCCAATGTCTAGATGATCTTGGGAGCATCGGAATTACTATAGCAGATGATGAATTGGTGAGCCTAGCTCTTCTAGGCCTTCTAAAGAGTTGGCATAGTTATGAGGACTCTGTTAATGGGAGGGAAAATTTTCTAGATTGGGAGCGACTTTGGTCAGATTTGGTGCAAGAAGAATTAAAGTGTATTACCAGGGATGGATCCTCATCTAAGAAATATGATGAGGAAAATTGCACCTTGTTTGGTAAGGTGAAGAAGGGGAAGCGAAAGTAATCCTAGTCCAAATATGATACCGGAAAATAAGGCAAGAAGCGCGACATGTCCAGAGTGAAGTGTTTTCAGTGTCACAAGCATAGACATTATGCCACTAATTGTCCACCAAAGAAGACGAAAAAGAAGGCTTCAGGGTCTATAGCTGGTGATGCTTTGGCCTCTCAATTTTAGTAGGACTTCTCACTCATCACATGCATGGTTTCTAGTGCGATGGGATCAGTGTGGTACTTGGATAGTGGTGTATCTTTACACATCATTGGAGACAAAGAAATTTTCAGTAGCTTGGAGGAGAAGGACCTTTAGATGCATATCGAAATGGGTGATGATGGGAGGCACAATGCTACCGAGATTGGTACAACTGACTTCCAAAGAAATTAAGGTAAACCCTTCTTATTAAAATATGTAATGCATGTACGAGGATTGAAAAGGAATTTAGTTTCAGTTGAAATATTGGAGGATTGAGGTTATGATGTGGTTTTTACTGAAGGGAAATATTTACTTTGACACAAAGCCTAGGACAAGCAAAGAAGATTGGGATTTGTGTGAAGAATCTCTACAGAAATGATGTAGATGGTTCCGTAACATTGATGGGTAAGGCATACAAAGTGGTGAGCCAGGATGAGGGTGAGTTATGGCACAAGATATTGGGCCATCTACACCATGGTGCCTTGAAGGTCATCAACAGATTTCCATGGGGCTTCCAAAGGGTACTCTTGCGTAGATAAACACATGCAAGGTATGTACTATGGGGAAGTATACAAAATCCACTTTTCACGAGAAGGAGAACTGAGCAATGGTAATCCTTGAGAGATTTCACTCATACGTGTGTGGAAAATTATATACAGTTTCAACAGCAAAGCACATGTATTATGTGATCTTTGTTGATGATTTTTCTAGAAAGTGTTGGATCTACTTCATGGAGAATAAAGTTCAAGTGTTCTCAAAAATTTTTGATTTCAAATCACTAGTGGAGAAAGACATGGGGAAGAATGTGAAGGCTCTTATGAGTGACAATGGTGGTGAGTACATATCCAATGAATTTAATAACTTCCTTTAGCAAATAAGGAATTCAGAGAGACTTGATTGCGCCTCATAACGCACAACAGAATGGGGTCGCGGAAACAAAGAAAAAACAAATTTGGCGGTGGCATGAGCGATGTTGCATGATCAAGGCCTACCATTTCATATGTGGTTAGAGGCATGTAACACCGTGGTATTTGTGCAAAACCGTAGTCCTCATCAGATAATTAGCATGAGTACACCAGAGGAGGATTTTTCTGGTAAGAAACTTGGTGTTTCATATTTTAAAAATTTTGGCTCGTTTGTCTATTGCCATGTGACCAAAGATTCTTGGAAGAAGCTAGAGCCAATAGCTAATATTGGGATATTTTTTGGGTACACTGATACTCCCCACAACTATTGGGTGTATTTTCCAAACAGCAGGATGAATCTTGTGAGACGGGATATAAAATTTGATGAGGAGAAAGCCATGCATTTTTTCCTTGAGAGGGAGCTTGATTTTCATACAAAGGAGGAACTCTTGGTTCCAAAGAATTAACCTCAAGATGTGGAGCAACCACATGTGGAGGATCATGGAGTGGAAGAAAACACTCATGTAGAGCCATCCACCAGACATGGTAGAATGTGCATCACGAAAGTTGATAGATTAAGACTTGAAGTAGCAGAACATGTAGGAGAACCTACTTCACTTCATATATAGAGACAGTCTCGAGACAGGTTTACTAGATACATGGCTCTTATGAGCAAGTGTATTGTGAAAAAACCATCATCCTTTGAGGAAGAAGTGCAGCAACCAATTTGGGTTGACACCATGGTTGAGGAGTATGACTCCACCGTTAAGAACAGTGCATGGGAAGTTGTCCCAAGACTATTCATAAAATCATTGGTTGGATCTAGATGGATCTATAAGGTGAAGCATGCGGCAGATGGGAGTGTGGAGAAGTACAAGGCTAGATTTGTAGCCCATGGATTCTCACAAGTTAAGGGGATTGACTATGAGGAGAATTTCACACCAATTGTGAGATACTCATAAATTAGATCTATCCTTGCACTCTCAGCACAGATGGGGTGGAATATACATCAAATGGATGTGAAAACTATGTTTCTTAATGGAACTATTATGGAAGAATTGTACATAGAGAAGCCATAATGTTTTGAGACCTTTTAGAGTGAGTCACATGTGTGCAGACTCAAGAGAGCACTATATGGGCTGAAGCAAGCACCTAATTCTTGGTACACTAGGATTGAAAGCTATTTCACCGAGTTAGACTTCACAAAGAGTGAAGCGGATGTGAATTTGTACCAAATTGTGGCTGATGGTAAGATCTTGATTATCGTACTTTATGTTGATGATCCAATTTTGACAGGTAATGAGTAGTTTATAACTTCTTGCAAAGATGATCTTGAAAGATGTTTTTAGATGAAGGACATGGGACTCCTTCACTATTTCCTTGGTTTGGAAATATGGCAGTGGGATGGTGAGCTATTTGTTTCTCAAGGCAAGTATGTCAAAGAGATTCCGAGTAATTTTCACATGGAGATCTATAAACCCATGGAGACTCCTATTCCAGGAAACTGGAGGAAGGAGCATGCTACTTATGGTGTGGTAGGGGATGCTAATTTTTACACGTGGCTTGTGGGTTCACTGATGTACTTGATGAAAACCAGATGATACATTCACTACATAGTTAGCCAGCTAAGTGAAGCTATGGTTAAGTCGAACAAGATGTTTTGGAAGGTGGGGAAGCATGTCTTGAGATATATCAGGGGCACTATAGAGTATGGACTATGGTAAGGACAAATATAGGGAGTGAAGCTTCAAGGCTCACTGATGAAGATTGGGCAGGTAGTCCATCAGACAGAAAGAGCACATTAGGAGGGATATTTAGCATAGGATCGATAACATTTTCTTGGCACAGCATGAAGCAAAGATCTTTGGCATTCATTTCAACTAAGGAAGACTACATGGAATCCAGTCAAGCTGCATGTGAGGCCATCTGGATGAGGAAGATTCTGGTTGGTTTGTTTGGTCATCAGATGGATCCAACAGTGATACATTGTGATAACCAAAGTTTCATTAAACTCTTTGTTAATCTGTTATTTCATTATAAGTCCAATCATATATACATCTAGTACCACCATCTCAGATATTGTTTTAAGAGGCACATTATGTTACTTTAGTACATTCCCACAGAAGATCAGGATACAAATAGTCTATCGAAGGCGCTCGCGAGGAGAAAATTTGAATACTATAGTGGCCGGATCAGGGTAGCTAATAATCCCTTTCTTGTTGAAAGGGAGTGTTGAAAAGTCAACAAGAAATGTGTGTCTAATTTAATTTTCCCTTTATTAAATTGGACAATAAGATGTAATATTATCTCATAATAACTTGTAATAGTTAACTAAGTGTGATAACCTCTTTTAGCTCATGAATTCAAGTTGAGGGTGGTTGGTGAGGCATGCAGAGTGATTCTATTAGTTATTGATTCCAAGTTGCAATTAGTGCATTATTTTAATGCATGAGAAATCAGCTAACTCAATTAATTGAGTTAAAATCAGTTTAACTAGTTGTAACTGTTTGTTGCAATAGTGAGAGGTCAAGTGAATTAAATCAGATTTAATTCACATGCAGTGATCTATCATGTAACTAATGATTTACTATTAATAGCTGCATGCATGTTAGTTCCAGTGGAGACCTGGTTGAGACAAATGTTAAAGGGATGTTAACTATCACTTCTATCATTAGTAGGCTACCTACATGTAGTGAAAAAACCATATGATTGCCAATGATCGTTGCAAGGTTTTGGAATGATGAAATTCCTAAATAATAGGGATTTCATTCCACATGAATTGCAAAAGTAAGGTAGGCTGAGCAGAGGCTGAAAATTGGCTAAGTGTTGGTCAATTTTGTCTGGATCAGTGTGAGACAGTTGTGAGAGTGTGGGAGACTCTTGTGAGAAGAGTGAATTTTAATTTTTTCATGATTCCTTGATGAAAATAAAATAGAATATAGCAGATTTTTTAGCAGTAAGCTTTCCTCAGGAAAATATCTTTTTTATGGTTTGATTTACTTCTTTCTTTAATTGTTTTGATTGGAGATCATGTTTATTTTTTGCAATTTATTTGTAGAAGGATTCAATATCTTTCTTTATCATATGGCATGATCGGATTGAATCCATTGATATACATATTTTTTGTATAATTTATACACATTGGAGGATTGTGATGTACTCTCAACATCCTTCATTGTCTCATACTTGTCGCCTAATGAAACTCTTGTCTCTTCGTTTCTTACATATCTGAATCCTACATGTCATGGTTGGAGCAAAAAAGTTGTAGGCTTGTTGACTTAAATTATAAATACACAAGAGGTATTGTAATAATAATATATTATATATAAAATGTATAAGAGATGATGATAAATGTTACAATGAGGTTGTGCTTATATACCTAGGCAGGTAAGACATGCCCTTTCACTAACTTAATGACTACTCACATAATCCCTATTTAACTATAATAACTATATTTATTATATTTTTTATGAATTATATTCATAACATTGCCTTCCTCTCGAAAATATTCGTCCTCAAAGCTTAATTTTTTGACAATTTCCTTCACTTGGGATTATGTAATTCATCAATGATACCTTGGCATGTATAATTCAGTAATGTTGTCTTGAAACTAGGGTTATCGCACTTCTTTTTTCTTTTTCTCTTTCTTTCTATCTTTCTTTCTTTATATATATATATATATATATATATATATATATATATATATATATATATATATATATATATATATATATATATATATATTATAACCTTTAATTATGATTTAATTAAATTGAAATTGGCGTTTCTTTAAACGTCACATCGTTTACTAAAACTGATACACCGATACACAGTTCGTAAAAGTTGTTCACCGAGTTGTTTGGCCATACACCGTGGAGGGAAAAACCATGCCATTTTATCTGTAGAATCATGTAGGTCCACACATCATCGAGGAGTCGAGAAGACATGCCAACAAATTTTCATTGATGCAATGTATTTGTAGAACGGTGAGTTTCGGAACTGTCGGGAAAGGAGTCTCTGGCGTCTTGCTGAGAGAGTCATTTATTTTTTCCCACCTCCTTCAACTGTGCACACCTCCTTTTCCATGTGAGGAAGAAGTAGGGGAACACTGAGTTGTAGATGCTGGTGCAATAGGAGGTCGAACTGTTGCATATATTGGAGAGCCTGACACTGGAACCAATGCTTCCAAGATAGGAGGCTGTGAATGATCGAATTTACAAATAGCACCATATTTGCAAAACCCAGTGAAAATGTAATATGTGCATTCCTTTTCAAGCTGGGCTTTGGCTCCTTGCTTTGGAGTGAGCCTGACCTCCTGGAACAAATAGTCGGGCTCATAAAATAGCTGGAACAATAGAAGCAAGGGTCATGGGTTGTTGGTGAGAGAAGTGTTGCAGAGTGGCTTCAATACCCTTGTTTTTCTGTGTGATTGATTTTCCCATTGCGAGAATGGCTTCTTGATCTGTTCCTCCTTCCATCATCCAATCCGCCTTGGCTGTGACTGTCACTATGACTTCTATCATGCCTGTGACTACGACTGCTGTCAGCCCTATCACTGCAACTGCAACTGTGACTCCTATCACAACTGTGACTAATACTGCTAGCACATCTGTGATGTCATCGATGGTAATCGCTATCCTACTCTTTATGATATCCATAATGGTCATATCTGTTACGTCCATTATCTTTCCTGTCATAATCCCTACTCGATGAAACAAGGACAGAAAAAGGAGTCGAATCCATGGCTACCAGTCGTAGGTACCCATCAACATATTTAGGAAACTTGAATAACATCAACCTATATATAATACTTTCCTTTTCTGAATCGTGGAGCTCTTCAAACAATCTAGCTTGAGTGAAAAGTATAGTGACTTTTTCCCAAGGCAACTCAAGTGAAATTCCATCTTCTTCTAGTTGATGGAAGAAATCTGTATATTTGAACTATGTAGGAAAAGATGCAGAATCAACATTGGGGCAATGTATTCATCCATTAATAAATTCAACCCAAACACCATCTCCTGATGCATATGTGAAAATTTTTTGAGCCAACTCAAGTTCAGCAAGCTCAAAATGAAGAACTCCAATGTTATTAAGTACTTCAATGGGTACTTTCTCTCTACTTTCCTTTAGGAGAGGATTTTCAGTCTTGAAAGCATCTAATGCTGCATTTGTGTCTGATGAAATTAATAACTCTTCCTTCTCAATAAATGCCTTGGTATTATCACTCTCATTATCGTTTGCAGAAGTAGCAACATGAGGAGGATGTGTTGGAGATTAAAATTTCTTGGGGTTATCACCTTCAATATCATTTACAATGGTAGGTGGAGGAAAAATAGGAGGAGAATGAGATGAATATGACATCGAACATACTTTTGTTTTTTCACTTAGCACAATAGCGGCAACATGAGAAGATGGGACTGAAGATGCCTCAGTATTTTGATCTACTGCAACAGAAGCAAGAAGAGGAGATGGTACTGTAAACACCTTGGTAATATCATTATTCTCCACATCAAGATCAACTCCATCTGGATCATCATCTTGATCATTTTCTGTAACATCTTCATCCTTTTCTGTTCCTTCAACAATTTCTTGACTAGCAGGCTCAACTTGATTTTTAAGTTCACCTTCATTCTCATAATTTAGGATTTCAATAACCTGATGCTTTTCAGAATGTAGTGATTCTTCATGATTTTTTGAACCAGCTGAATTGTTCTATTCACTATGTTCAATATTCAAGGATATTGGTTTTTGCATTAGATTTGTCTTGTCGAAAATGGTGTTCATCTTCTGCATTGCCTTTTTATGATTGTCTCTGGACTCGCTACAGATTTTCAACATTAGTCTGTCTATCCAATTTGTGTCTTGAATTTGTTTGATGTTGTCAGAATTTCCTGTAACCTTATCCTCAAGATTGACTAATCATTTAGTGAATTTATCAGAATTATTGATCTTATTCTCCAGATAGATCAAATTTTTGTTGAAATCTTTCATTTTTATTAATGAAGACATTGAGCAGTAGCAATTTGTAGGCACGGCATGTAATATATGAAAGCAACTAAAAGTGGCATAGGTGCTTCCTTCCATGCGATAAGATCGCTACTCTAACACCAAATGGAGCAACAAAGCTGTAGGATTGTGGAATTAAATTATAAATACAAAAGAGGTATTGTAATAATAATATATTATATATAAAATGTATAAGAGATGATGATAAATGTTACAATGATGCCCTACTTATATACCTAGGTAGGTGAGACATGCCCTTTCACTAACTTAATGACTACTTACATAATCCCTATTTAACTATAATAAATATATTTATTATATTTGTTATGAATTATATTCATAACAATGGTAATTCTACCACTTGGATTGGATTCATAATTCCTTTCCCATTAGCTCCTAGACCATTTCCTTCATATCCCATATTCTTCATTAATCGTGAATTGATGTCTGTAGTGTGATTTTAAAAATCACTCAAATAATCATTATCACATGAAAATGAAATTGAATAATTACCAACATTTTTTACCTCTAAAGGAGTTGATGATGGTTTCACTAAGCCCTTGTTGCACTTCATCCTTTCTAAGGCATATTCTATGGCTCGTAACTGAAGTTTCAATCTCTACTTCTCCTCTTCTACTTCTTGTATAATTCTCTTCAATTCAACATTTTTTTCTTGAAGGATCTGATTTATCTCTTCATTTTAATGATGAGAAGAATATGAGGAAGAAGAATATTCACTCGAAGATGAAGATGGAGCATCATCCTATTCTCTCTCTTTCTCATGTTCTGCTTTTTCTATTTTCTCCTCGTAATCTGCATACATTATATCTACCATGCTTTCCATGCTATAGAAGGCATCATAGATATTTTCATGATCCTCCATTTTCCTTCTTGTTTCATGTTCAATCTTTGGTTATCATTCACACTCGCAATTCGCATAAGCAAGAAGATCGCTTTTATACCAAACTTGATCAAGATATTTTTACTTCAAGGATGCATACAAAATTGAATTTAAAATAGCATGAAACCATAACGTGTCTGCACATAAAAGAAGTAGAAATACAATGAAACCATGAGAAACAAAGGCACAAAAACAAGTTGATAACGATGTTCACCTAGTGTGGGCTACATCTCCCGATCCAGTGTCAAGAGTGGGGAGGTTGCATCATTAATTGTTGCAAGATGATGATGAGTACATGATGTGTTCTTTGTCAATACAAGGAAAAACTCCTTTAACTAGAGTGGCATGTCTCTCCATGAGATGTTCTCAAATAGGAATTGTCACTCATAAAATATCTCCTTCAAAATTACCAAATAAGAAACTCTCACATGAAGTGGGATACAAGGATCCTCAAATAAATTGGAAAACAAGGATCTCAACATCAAATCACCATCTCAATCAAAATCAAAAGAAGACATGGCATCAATGCATCTTATACCTCCACTTCTGGGGATGACCTAAAAATGCACATCTCTTTTGAAGAAACATATTGAACAGCTGTGAAAATCATGAAATGTGACTATAAACTTGACCCCTTCTAACTCGGTCAAATTTGGGTTCCTCGGGAATATCAAAGAATCCTCAAAGTTTCTCTTTTGTGAGCTAAATAAAGTTCAACTGCTTTGACCAAGAAACTGATCACACCATTGTGTTTGTTGTGAAAAACTAAGAAAAATGATTATAAAGATGGCCTGGTTCTGAAACTATCATTTTGAGGCCTTTAGGGAATCTTCTATATTCCATGCAGATTCCTACATCAAGGTTCCACCTTCATGTTTCTACCCTCAACATTGTGCTTCTAAAAAATCCATTACTCATATCAGAAAACCAACCATGTTGTTAGACTGCTAGCAAAAAAAATTTCCATTTCAATATAAACTTGGCATGATTCTAAAAACTTCAAAAAATTTCCCCAAGGGAATCTTAAAAATTCCTCACATCAACAAAGAATATTCCTACAAATATTCCCTTAGAAATTTTCTCGAAATTTTCCCCATCAAAGTTCCACCCTAGTCATGGCGTCAGGGTTCCATGCCTCAAGTTCTGTGTTGCCTTTGTTTTCCATTCAGTCTTGTTCGAAAGTAAAATTTTAGTTTATATAACTTTTGGGTCGATGGATTTACCAACACTAATGGTTGGCTCATTGGTTCAAATAGGGTGGTGATTTCTATGATGTCAGGGGTTCAAAACCCTGCTCGACCAAACTTGGCATTGTTAGTTTTTGACTCAGTGGTAAATATTAATATCATTATGGTTTTGGTTATGGGTGTTTTGAGGAGGCTGCATGGGGCAGAGTGGCCACCCAGCTAACGTGCGGTCAATCCCCACTATATCCCTTATGGTAAATGGTTATTGCCCATATACTATATATGGTGTTTTGGGTGGTAAGTCCACCATTTTGGTGGCTTTCCCCTTTATATAAGATGTTTTTTATGTGATGTTAGGGGTGGCAGCCCACCACCCCAACACACACAGACACACAGACACACACACACACATATATAAACAAATAGTTCAAAAACCCGTAAGCCGATTTTTATGGTCATCGATATTTTTAAGTAGGTGACAATTTTTCCCTTTTTGATTGCCTAAAAATATAATCATGAAGTGACATTTTGTCACCTGGTTAATCTGCCTCCAAATTTAGTGACTTTCACCAAATTTAGCAGGTACAAGATTTTTAACTGGGCTCCAAATTAGTTAGTGTTTTTCCTAATTTACTTACTGGAGCCTAGTTGACCAAAACTTTGACTACAATATCTTGAGCATACAAACTCATATTTGAGTGTCGTTTGCATAGTTGGAATGAGGACACCAAGATATACGTTCTATTCCTAGTTTTGGTGAAATATAACAACTTTGATTTTTTAGCCTTTCCTAAGCCCTCTTATTAGAGAACTTTTGAGGTTTAAAATGGATTTCCTAGGAAAAATGTACCACCAAAATGAACTTTATAAGAACCAATAAGATTCAAGATGATGATGTCAACCATGGGGGATGATTCACCATCTTTGTGATAAAAAAGTAAAAAGATTAAAAGATAATAAAATAATAAAACTACATTTGCAGCTTGTATTTTCAACTTATCTCACTAACGTTTTACCCAAATTTTGAGTGGGATTACTTGTTGGATGTAAAATTTAATTCCTCATCCAAGTAGTACCCATGTTGCATACTTTCAATGGACCCTACTACACGAAACATGATAAATACATGAAAAACCATGATTGCAATCATGTTTTCCATGTATTTCTCATTTTTCATGTAGGAGGGCCCATTGAAATTATGAAACATAGGTACTCCTTGGATAAGGAATCAGATTTTGCATCAAACGAGTGTTCCTAGTCAAAATTTGAGTAAATCCATAGGGAGATAAGTTGAAAATACAAGTTGAAAAAATATTCTTTTCTTTTTCCCTCTAAAATTTGATGATGTAATATAATCTTATTTTATTATTTCCATTATTATTTTATAATTTCCTTCTGAGGCCCATTTTAGACCTCCAAATTCCCCTAATGTTGGTTTTTGAGCCTTTCTAGAGCCACCTAGATCACAAGGGAATCATTCTTATTCTCATTACCCTCATTGTCATCACTCTTCTTCTTATTATTAGTAGAATAAAAGAAGAGGTCACATTCCCAAAGAGTTTAAGAAATCCATAGCACCTACATTTGATGGGGAGGTGAAGAAGTCTGAAGATTTAGACTCTTGTTTTCTCGGGATGAAGAATTTATTTATAATTTATGACTATTATGAGAACATGAAGGCAAAGGAATCCACCTACAGTCTAAAAGTTAGGGGACACGTATGGTTGGAAGATTTGAAAAATGTGAAAGGCTTATCGGAAGAAATACTGACTTGGAAGGAGTTTGAAAATCTATCCAGGGAGAAATATCTATTAGACAGATATTATGACAACAAGGAAAAGGATTTTTGTACGCTAAAGTTGGGGCATATGTTAGATGAATTTTTCATTACCAGATTTCCTAAGTTGTTGAGGTATGTTCCGTATATCAAGGATGAGAAGGCCAAGGTTGAGCACTTTATTAGTGGGTTTCATGTGTCATGTAGAGACCACATTGATTTCCATGAGCCACAGACTTTCAATGAAGCCATTAATAAATTCCAACATCGTTATGAGAAATCCAAGAGGAGACCTCATTACAAAGGTGATTGGAAATAAAAGAGCAGAGAAAGAGACAAGAATAATGCTCCAAAAGGATTGTTGATAAGAGAAAAGACATGGCCCCGATTGGTGGAGGTTGATTTCAGCTAAAAAGTGGTTAAGGGGAGAAAGGCATTGCACAACCACTCATGGGAGAACAATGTAGGCTTGAGGTAATAGAACCTATAATATGTTGGACATGTGGTAAGAGTCACCAAAAAATAGATTTCTCTCATTAGAGAGGCACAAGACCTCATATGTATAGTGCAAAAGAAACTCATATAATGGGTGACATAGAAAAACCGTGCCTATAATTTACGCAACAAAGGATGATTTCTTGGAAGACCACTGTGCATCCATCATTCAGATGGAAGGCAATTTTTCCAGCAATAATATCTCTTTTTTAATTTAACCATGCTATAAATATAGTTATGTCATTCCAGAGCTTGTATAATAATTCCCATTAGCCAAGGAAATGCATGTGGAACCATATTTATTCCAGTTGGAAACATGAACTAAGAGAAATATTAATTATTAGGTAAATTCATGTGCTTTCGAACTGAGTGGCGTGCCAATAGTTGCAAACATAAAATTTGTACCATTGGAAGCATATAATGTGTTTTTTAGCCTGGACTAGTTGTAAAAACACCACACAAAAGTGGACTGTTTTGAAAAATAAATTGAATGTATATGAGCAAGGAGAAAGAAGAGTTTTGCAAGGCAAGAGAAATCCTACATTAGTTAGGTTTCTCATGACTATGCAAGACAAGCACAACAACAAAAAGGGATGCATGTTGTTTGGAGTGCAAATTTCTAGTTTGGGAAGGCTAGGAGTGATATTGAGTGTGAGGAATGTGAGTTGTTGAAAAGATATTTGGTTTTCCAATAGTATGTAGATGTATTTGCAGTGGAGATTCCCAAATTTCCTCCTCATAAAAAGATATATTTCTCAATTGAGCTGGTACCTAGAGAAGCACCAACATCCAAGGAACCATACAAGTTGATTACTCTTGAGTTGGTTGAGCTAAAATTGCATTTACAAAATATGTTGGAAAAGTGTTATATAAGGTCGAGTTTGTCTCCATGAGGAGCACCCATGATTTTTTTGAAGAAAAAGGATGGTACCCTTAGATTATTCATTGACTATAGGAAATTAAAAAAGGTTACCATAAAGAGCACATACCCATTGCCACAAATTGATGATCTCTTTGATCAGTTTCAAGGAGTGGAATTCTTCTCAAAGATCGACTTGAGGTCACGATATCATCAAGTGAGGATCAAGGAGGAAGGCATTGATGGAACCACATTTCGAACAAGATGAAAACACTATGATTTCATGGTGGCATCGTTTGGGCTTACTAATATCCCATCCACTTTCATGTGCTTAATGAATAATGTGTTGCGTCCTTCTCTAGAAAAATTTATCATTGTGTTTTTCAATTACATATTGGTGTATTCAAAGGTTGAGTAAGAACATGTTAAGCACTTGGCTGCAATGCTACAATTTTTGAGAGAGAATAAACTCTACGCAAATTTTAGCAAGTGTGAATTCTTCCAGATGTAGATACATTATTTGCGGTATAGTGCATCCAAGCAAGGGATATCATTTGATCAAGAGAAGGTTAGGGCCATCATGGAGTGGCCCACATCGAAAAATGTGAAATAGGTTAGATCATTCATGCAGTTAACAGGCCACTATAGGAAGTTCATCAGAAACTTTTATAAGATAGGACACCCTATCACATCCTTTCTGAGGAAAGGGAAGAAATTTTAATGGATTGTTGACTATGCAACCTATTTTGAGAAACTGAAACAATTGCTCACTAATGTACCACTATTGAGAATTGCAAATCTAAGTAAGGATTTTGTGAGCTCCACAAATTCCTACAAGAGATGGCTCGGTGAAGTCTTGATGCAGGATGGACATGTATTTTTTTATTTGTCTCAGAAGTTGACTGAGATTGAGGCATGCTATGTGATTCATGATTTGGAGTTATCTTCCATTATTCATGCATTGAATATGTGGAGGAATTTCTTCCATGGAATAATATTTACACTCATGACATATCATGGAGGACTAAAGTACCTCTTTGATCAACCTAAGTTGAATGCCAAAAAATTTAGGTGGCTAGTAGCACTTAGTGAATTTGATTTTGATCTCAAGTACATTCAAGGAAAGGAAAATCAAGTTGTTGATGCACTCATTCGGAATATTAAATTGAATCACTTGGAAGCCATAAGTTTGTATGGATTGGACCTAGTTGAGTAGGTTAAGCATGCAAGGAAACATGATAAGAAATATAATGAAATCAAGGAGATGTTACAACAGGGTAGTAAGAGTGGAGGAGATGGGTAATAGTGTCTCATAGTTTATGGATTAATTAGATTCAAGAAAAAAATATATGTTATGAATAATGATGACTTAAAAATCCTTATCATGAGAGAGTTTCATGCTAAGTGATATTATGGTCACCCGGGATACCAAAAAACTCTCATGGCTATTAAGAAATTTTATTTTTCACCTAATTTGAAAAATGAGGTGGCTGACTTTGTTGATGAATGTATAGAGTGTCAAAAAGTGAAGGTTGAATGCAAGCATCCCACAGGTTCACTACAACCCATTCCCATTCTAAAGTGGAAATGGGAGGTGATATCTATGGATTTCATCACATAATTGCCCAGAAATTCTAGGCAACATGATGCATTCATGGTGGTTGTTTATATATTGAGCAAGGTCTCCCATTTCATAATGGCCAAGTCAATCATTTCAGCTAGTGAGGTGGCACAAATATTCATAAAGGAGATTGTGAGACAACATGGAGCTCCCGAGAAACTTATTTCGGAAAAAGTTTCCAATTTCACTTCCATGTTTTGGAAGGAACTATTTTTAGGATTGGGAACTCAACTAACATTTAGTATGGAATACCATCCACATATGTATGCAAAAATAGAGAGGCTAAGCCAAACCCTTGAGGACATGTTAAGGATGTATGTAATGTACCAACAAAATAAATTGGAAGAGTATATTCCACTTATGGAGTTTGCGTACAATAATGGATACTAAGAGCCTTTAAAGATGAGCCCATTTGAGGCACTATATTGAAGGATTTTTAATACTACTATTAGCTGAAGTTATATAGAGAATAGGGTCCTTATTGGACCTAATATGTTAAAAGATATGGAGTAAAATATGAAATTTATTAGGAAGAATTTAAAGGAATGACATGAAAGGAAAAACAGTTATGTGGATCAACATAGGGTACATAAAGATTTTTGTGTTGGGGAATATGTTTACTTGAGAACCAGACCCATGAATATCTCTTTGAATATTGGGTCATGTGCTAAGCTAGCACCATGGTTTTGTGGGTATTTTGAGATCCTTGAGAGGGTTGGGCTATTGGCTAATATGTTGGCCTTAACTCCTTTTGCTAAAGCCCATGATGTTTTCCATGTTTATTTTCTTAAAATATATGTACAATATTCTAATCATGTCATTGATTGTCTTGTTATATAGGTGGAACGAGAGGGAGAGTTACAGTGATATCCATTGTACATTATAGACCAAATTAATATCATGCTACAGAATTGAGCCATATAGAGAATGTCAAACTGCATTGGAAGCACTTTGGGCCAGAGGAAGCCACTTGGCAAATGGATGATGCCATGAATACAACTTATCCATTTTTGTTTTCTGGTTGAGTAAAATGTTCATATGTAAATGTAAATATTGTAAAGAGTTGTAAATATAAAGCTCCAAGGATAGTATGTTGTTTTCTTATTTAGCATGTTTTCTATGTATATACAGAGATATAACATTGAGGACAGTGTCCCCCCAAGGGGGAGGAGGGGTATGTAACAAACCATCCCATGATTGGCTTGAATTTTCCATATAATTACATCATGTAATTGAATTCTGAAAATTAAAAATGGATGAGTGAGGGAAAAATATTCTGAGGAACTGAGGGAGGTCAATTTCTTGGGATATTTGGCTTACTTGCTGAAGGAAGAAACTAGACATTTTGGGACAACCATTGAAGGCTAGATGTTGAGCCTTATTTGCACTAGAATAATATGTTGCATGGAACTATTATTGAAAATTTATGAACTTGAAATAGACAAAGCCCATGTTGGCTTGGGAAACAAAAAAAACAACAAGAGTAAAAAATTATTTAATGCATAACAAAAGGGGTCCAGTTGGAAAAATAAAAAATAGAAGGAGGGACCTGGGGAGGAGACTCACGAATAGACACCCAGGGAGAATAATTTGTAGATAAGGAAGAAGACAGCGCAGGAGCATACACACATATACAGGAAGAGAAGGAGAGTAGGGAAGAGAGAGCAGGAGCATACACACATAGATAGGAAGAGGAGAGTAGGGAAGAGAGCATTTTCACCAATAAATACAAGACAAAAACCCAAGGAAAAAGGAAGAACTTCGTGGAGAAGATGATCAAGACAACGCCTATCAACTTATGATTCTGCAACTTGGAACATAGGAGGGTTCAGGATAGCAACCATTGTTGTCCATGGAGGATCAGCAGGGTGTGTCTGAGCCTAAAATTTAGACTGTTACATTTACATATAGAGTGGGAGACATTGGTTTTTTCAACCAGTCTCAAAACATTATCATACATTCGGTTAAACATTAGGAGCATGGGAGGAATTCTCCTTAAGGTGTAGGTAAATGTCAGAACACCTCAGGCGGTTGGAGGGTGGAGATGTCATTCTCTAGATTCCCATGATAGCTTGGCATGGAGGTTTAGTGCTTTGAGGGCCTGGTAAGGGAAATTTTGGTGTCTTTGTTTATTGTTATTTGACTTGGCAGTGGGTTTGGATTCCCTTCATTAGGTGGAATGACTATGTGATAGTGGGTTATATATTCCCTTAATATGGTAGAAACACTATGTTTCATGCTTCCAGGGTGGATGTGAAGCCTTTGGACTCTCTAGACTATGTGTATCTGTGTTATTAGATAATTGAAGGGTGGATGAGGAAAGCCTCTAGATTCCCTGTGTATTGTCTGGCTACTCCTAGATAGTCGGAGGGTGGAGACATCAAGCCTATATATTCCCTATGTATTGTTTGGATAATACTGAATATTTGGAGGGTGGAGAAAACAAGCCTCCAAATTCCCTATGTATTATTTGGGTACTATTGAATAGATAGAGGGTGGAGGAAATGAGCCTCTAGATTCCGTGTGTGTAATAGTTGGATACCATTAGATAGCTAGAGGGTGGAGGCATCTCACCTCTGGATTCCCTATATGATGGTTAACTGTAAAGTAGTTGGTGGGTGGAGGAAGGAGGATATATATATTCCTTGTTTAGGCTAGAAGTTGGTATTATTTTATTCCCTTGGGAAATTCCACCTGAGCCCATAGAATCTAGCTTGATGGTGACAACTCCAAGTAGCTTGGTTGCAACTTGTGTATGGTTGGGTGGAGAGTTGAAGTCCTGAACTCAGTTTTCCATCTTCAATACAAACACAAGATAATTTTCCTTGTACATAATCGTATATGGATTTCATGTTAAAGTGTAAATTAATGGTATGTTATTGGTTTGATGACAAATGTTGCTTTAATTGTGTTACGCATTGAATGGATAGTTATGATCCACATGAGGATGTATGGGTGAATATAAACATTTCATGGTATTATTGTATTTATGATAATGCGTTGTTACAGGATTTTTTCACAAATGATAGTGATGTGATTTCACTAGTGAAATGGTTAAGCGGTGAAGTTAATTGTCCCTATGGACTAGCTTTCATTTTGTGATTTTTGAATGTTAAGGGTTGAGAAAGCCCTTACAGGGTTTTTTGTATACTTATTGTTGGTAGCCCGTGTAGTTGCATCATTTTTGCTTGAACATAATTATGTGCAAGGGAGTTTGAGATCTTATTCATCTATTGTTCAGCTAGTGAGGCTGATATAGTTAAGGAAGGTAAAATTCTTGTTGTTGAAGAGTTCTTTTTCTCTCTATGCCCATAGGAAGAAATTCTCTAAGAAGTGGTTTTGTTTTTGTTACTTCCCTTGAGGTTATGTTCATCAAGTATCCTTAATATTTTCCCTCGATTTTAGTGGCCTGGGGGTGTTATGGATGGCTCTTGAAAGGCCTCAGAAAAAATTTAAAAAATTATTAAAGGTAAGAATCCTCGAGAACTCTGTAAACATTGGAAAATTGCTGAGAACATAATTTTATGGACCCATGGGTCAAGGTTCAGGAGGTTGGACGAGTCAGCTAAATTATGATGTGCCTCCACCCGAACTGGTTCATGCCGACAGAGTGACAGCTAGAAGTCAACATGTGTAGGAAGTTTAGATTATCGGGGGTTGTGACTGACCCCAGTCCAGCAAGTTGGCATGGCAAGGAGGAGGACCAATCTCGACTAGGTCATAGGTCGAGGGTCGGACCTGTAAAAAGAGAAAATGCGCATTGGTTAGTAGTGTTAATTTTTACTGGCCATTGAGTCGAATGCCACATGGCCTGCCCATGACAACAACACCTCCGATCACTACTGTTGGAACAAGGTCCCCTAGCTGCATTTTGATATGTTCCAACACTGCGTTTTTGGTATATTTTTCTAGTAATTGATCTTGCACAAGGGATTTGGGGCAGGTCAAAGCCCCTAATGTATTGTAATGGGTCAAAGGGTATACCTAGAGTCCACAAACCATAGTTTGCGGACCACAGAATAGCGCTGGCTATGATGATATAAATAAACGAGTAGTTTGAGTCTAAGGGTAGGTAATAAAGTAAGATTGATGCTACGTATGAACTGTTGAGATCTGTATTGGGTAGTTTTGGGTTAAGGACTCCTCCTGGATGTGTGCGTGGAGATCCTCAGTCCTACTGTGTGCGGACCCCACTGGCTATGTGCGCGAGCTGTGACTTGGGTTTGTAACTTGGGTTTGAACGTTAATGAATGCAAAATATATTGAAGTATCTTTATGCGATATTAAATGGTTATGTTTATCACGGGAGTACCTCTCTGTTATTTGAATAAGCTGTGATTGTATCTATGATAAATTAATTAGCTGCGATTGTGATGTTATGTGGTGATTATTGTTGATGCGCACGTAGATGCAAGGTGCTGATCAGATATGTTAATAATAGTAGCTTTGTTTATGTTTACATGTTGATTATACTATGAAGGGCTCGATAATAGGTTTTTTTCTGTGTGAACCTGATATAACTTGACGAGATTTGCTTAATTATCTACTCTCTCCCATGGTGCGGAAACCTAGTTCTAGCACTCACCCATACTACTTCGGGTGAGACCTTGGCCTACGAAAGTAGGTCATTTCCGAAAGGGATAGTAGTATAGGGGTTCTTTTGCAAACCTTAACTCTAAACCTGGCTGAGGACCCCTCAAGCCAACAAATGGTTTCGTTGTCGAGACCGGGAGAATTTTGAGAGAGAGATAGGGTAATGCCACGAGGCCATTGGAGACCTGAGAAATTGGAGCTCAAAGACTGGTTCAAAATAGATTCAGGAATTTTATATAAAGGATAATCGCAGTACAAAGCTAACAGCTGAGGAGTGGAAGAACAAATATATTTTCACTGAAAACAATGTTACTGATGAAATAGGTAACCACACTGTTACCTACTTTTTTTTGTAGTATAAAAAGCACCCGATTTTGAAAAGTGGTGATGCAGAATCACCTTCTTCTTTTTTTTAGCACATTTTTGACACTCTAATATTTTTATTTATGAAGTATGAATATTTGTTTTAAAATGTTAGTGATTTTCATGCTAATTTTGAAACGTATTGATGCAGCATCAACTTTTTTTTTTAGAGCGGTGATTTTCATGCTAATTTTGAAACATATTGGTGCAGCATCACCCTTTTTTTTTTAGAGTGGTGATTTTCATGTTGGTAATAAAACACAAAACTTAGATAAAAAATATATATAAAAAAAAAATATAAAAACCAATAAAAATGTAAAAAAAACAAAATTAACTCGTAAAAATAAAAAATTTAAACAAAAAAAAATAAATAAAACAAAAAAAAAACAAAAATATTCGAAAATTAATCAAAATAAATGACAAAATTTGAAAAAAAAACACATAATTTAAAGAAAAAAAACAAAAATTAACAAAAAAATAATTTTAAAAAAAAAACATCAAAAACATTTTTTTCCAAGTTATTAAAAAAATCCATATAATTAAAAAAAAAAATTAAAATAGAAAATTTAAAAATAATTTAAATTACAAAATTAAAATTTAGATAAAAAAATTAAAATCCAAAAAAGAAAAAATTAAATTTAAAAATTTAAATTAAAAAAATAACAATAATAAGAAAAAAAATACAAATTTTAAAATTATAAAAAAAAAAACAAAATTTAAAATTGAAA